>VWPU01002134.1:0-23554 GCA_013398955.1 Callaeas wilsoni | reverse complement strand
TATGCCCAGCTCCACTTTGAGTGACAGTAGAAAGAACGAGGCAAAACCCAAACAACGTGTAAATGAGCTACCGTGCACATGAGCCTGACCTATGGCCCTGCCCAGGCAACTGCAGCTGTTGAACAAATGTAATCTGACAGCAGAGCTTTATTTCAGATCATCATTTGTGCACTGGAGCGCTTGGGTGTTTTTTGAACTGGCGCTGGGATTCTGCAAGCAACAGCTACCAACCACAGCCTTGCAGAGAACGATTATTTAAGGTGAACAGGCCACTGAGGATATCCTGGCACCTGCTGTGCTGCAGAGGAAAAAGCAAAATTGCTTCTGTTCACCCCAAGAGACATCCAGGGCTTGATTCAGTTTCCTAAAGACAATTGTGTCCTGTCATTGGAGCTATCTCTGGACACATAAGATACTCATAGAATCATAGAATGATAAAGGTTTCAAATGGACCTTAAAGATCATCTGATCCCAAGCCCCCTGCCATGGGCAGGGACTCCTCCCACTAGACCAGGTTGCTCAAGGCCTTATCCAGCCAGGCCTTGAACAATGCGGCTGGGACATCCACAACCTCCCTGGGCAACCCGTTCATTCCATTGTCTAACCACACTCACAGTAAAATATTTCTTCCTAATATCTAACCTAAATTTCTCATGTTTCAATTTGTACTCATTACTCCTTGTCCTGTCACTGCAGATCCTGATCAAGAGTCCCTCTCCAGCTTCCCAGTAGATCCCCTTTAAACACTGTAAGGTTGCTCTGAGGTGTCCACACAACCTTCTCTTCTCCATGATGAACAGCCTTGCCTTTGTCAGCCCGTTTTCATAGGGGAGGTGCTCCAGTCTTCTTATTAATGTCATGACCCTCCTCTGGATTTACTCCAACAATTCCACATCCTTCTGATGTTGGGGACACCAGAACTGCTCGTGATACACCAGGCAGGATCTCACAGAAGCAGAGTAGAGGGGCAGAATCACCCCCTTCAAAATGACACAGAACCTGTAATAGACACAGGTCCTTCCGAAGTGACATCTGAAGAGCAGGTCAGATATGCCAGGTTATCCCAAAGGGTGTGGATTATATCCACCTGCTCGGTTGGTGAATTGTCAAACAGCCAGTTCAGCTGCATCACTCTCATTTAATTTTGCTGATTAGGGGGCACAGTGAAGCTGCCATCACATAAATGTGTGAAGCCATTTGAGATGCTCTGGAATAGCTGCCTTCAGTTACTGATTCAGGTGAGTGTAGGTCTTCTAAGGACTCTAGAAATGTTGATTGGATCTCAAGAGATCACACAGTTCTGTCTGAACATCCCAAGCCACAATTCATGGCCACTGTCTCCTGCTTCATTAGCTGATGCCAGTGAAGCCAAGAGGAAGAGCAATGAATCTCCTCCTATACCACTTCTCCCTGGAGCAATGGCATGGCAGCCTAACCTCCAGCAGACAGACTGTGAGGTGCTACCTCATTCTTTTAGAACAGAGAACATGATATGTTGTCTAAACTTTTTTTTTGATGTAGTAAAAGACACTTAGCTGAGGAGCAACACATACAACTATTTAAGCCATGCTTAAAAACTGCACCTACAGTAACCATAAACCTCACAAACTGCTGCCCTCCCTTCAGCTTTTCCAGAAAGATTAAGGATTTACTCTGTGATATTTTCCTTCCGTACCTATTACTACCCGCTGGAGACCAATGACATGAACTCTCCATGCTGCTGGAAATCACACAGACTGTCACAAAGAGTCAGTGCTGCATGGGCCTAAGAACATAAAACTGGCCACAGAGACCAGGTCAAGATCCATCTGGGGTAGTATTTCATCTCCGATATGTGGCCAAAAGTGAATGCCTAGGGAAAAATTTGCTGAATGCAGAAAAATAATAAATAGCAGTATTTTCTCAGAATAAACACTCAGTCTGCCATCACTGGTGGCCCAGGAACTCCCTGAGCCAGAGGAGATAATTTTGGATTTAGCACTAGCACATTATTCTCTGTGGATAGTTTACACTTAAATCCATGCATGTGTAAATACCTTTGATGCAAGCTGGTCTGAGCTGAAAAGTGTGATCTTGCAAGTCCCTGCCAAACCACTCCAGGTAATCTCTCAATCATTCCAGATGAACATTGAACCAGCGAGCACACACAGATGTTACAGTTCAAAGCTCTAGGAAAAATGCAACCAGTAGCACGTTCTTTGAACCCTGCCTCATATCAACTCAATGTACATTCATAGATATTGAGGCCAGAATGAATCTGTAGATCTGACTTCCACTATAAAAGATAGCTGTAATCCAAAAATTGCCCCCACTATTTGGAGTGTGGAGTCAGCTTGCAGATTAGAACCCTTTAACACAGGTTTTTATACCTGAGCTCAGCACCTAAATGTGTGCCCTAGTCATTTCCAATGTCACTAGTGCACACTGCCAGGAGTCTGGGAGCTCTCCTGGCTCACTCTCATTGAGAGACCTACCTCTGCTGAGTTGAACAGCCCTCCCAGTCCCACCAGTGACGGGGATGACATTGCCACTGCCAGGAACAGGAACCTGGAAAACCAGCCCAGCTTTTGGGGTCTTTACCTGCAGGGTGAACTCCGTGTGACTGATACAATCATCTCCCAGAATGACATCTGAAACTTCCGGAAGTTCATGTGTTTTTATGACCGGGTATTACGTCAGCCTGAAGTTTCAAACTCTACGGTCATTAACTTTTGAAAGACTGCTTTCCAAAGGGTTAATGAGTCAAATCACTAGCTGATAGAAATGCCAATTAACAGGGATCAGCTGTAGAATAATTAGATGCAGAATGTGAGCATTAGGTATGCACAGAAGTTACAAAACCCAAGAGGATAGTGTAAAACTGCAGTTTCTAGGGAGCTGAATCTCTAGAAACCCTTTGTCAGATTTCCCAAATTTGGATCCCTTTCCTTCACTTACACAACAAATAACAGTTTTCAATACAATTTGGATTATCTTATATATTTAAAAATATTTAGATCCTTAATAAGGCGTTCAATTTCATCGTACCACAGAATCGCTCAACAGAAAATTATTTAATGAATACATCTGGAAAATGCATGTATTTTAGTGGCTGATAACATCTGCAGTCACCTAGCAACATACTTGTGACAGTGACCTGGCAAATTGTTGAATGACATTTTTAACTGCTTAGCCACTGGACTGAATAGATTTTTCTCCTTTCAGTCAGATTTGGTATTGGATTGCACATATGAGAAAAAAGAGGATTAGGTATATAAATGTACTGAGACTGAATATTGGAAAAGGCGTTGTGAATTTGGCAAAGTATTCTTGTGATTCCAGCGCAGCAATGCTGAGAAGTTTTTCACACTTTCCTTTGCCTTGGTTGCTTAAACTGTGTCAGGTATATAGATTACCTAACTTTAAGTCTATCAAGGACACAAGAAATATATTAAAACATAGACTAGTTTTGAATGTATTTCCTGTGCCTTAGAGAACAATATTTATTGCTTGTATTTTAGCTAAATAATATTAGGATCAAGCATATTTGCATGTAACATGATCTATTAATAGATAACTATTAATATATCTGGATACAGAGTGTGGCTTTTTGCATGCCTTTATGCTGCATCTCTTTAACCTCTTCATATCACATATAGAATAAATTAAGTGATGCACTAATCCTGGAAATAGGCACATGAAAAATTCACAAGTTACCATTCCTTCCAAGAATTGGCTATAGCAGGTCTGTAACTTTCATCCCAAATACAGGCAAATGACCTTTCAGTTACAAACAACATAATTTTCAGCTTTTTTGGCCTGTGAGTTTGTTTCTTCGTAGCCTCTCTACAGTGAGCTCAGCAGCAGCAGAGATAAAACTTCCGTAAGCACATTGTTCCTCTGACCTGCTGACAACACACAACATCTAATGCACAGTTTCAGTTCAGCTCACAGGCAGCTGTATCACTGAACACGTACGCCCAGCAGCTTACTGGGGGGGATTCAGCTCTCCCCAGACCAGACACCAGCATTGGTCAGCCAACGTGTGCTTTGAGGTCTACTGCCTGTAGTGGAGGAACTTCCATTGACTAGAGTGAGTTCAGACACCTGTGCAGCCTTTAGCAAAGGGGAAAGAATAATGAGTGCTGAAAAATGCATGAATAATGAATTCATATGCCTCCCTCAGTCTCTTTTAAGTTTTATACAACATACAAAAGGCAAATGTCCCTTCCTGGTTAACATCTTAAGGGATTATTAAACCACAAGTTACAGGTTGGCTCAACGCACGTTTCAACCTACTGCCATTAGTGCATGAACATTCCTTCCTTATTGGAAAAAACCTCACCCTTGGAAAATTATGTATGAACATGGAGAGACTGCAAAGTGAAAAACTACTCACAGGATCTACTCACTGCTTAGTGGCAGTGAATGTAAAGCAGAAGTGAGTAGTTGGATGTTCTAGAAACCACTGTGAGAAATTTGGATGGACTCCTCTGAGAAGGATTTGGATTTTAAAAAAGTTGCTTGTGAATAGCAGGTAATCCCAATGGTTAGAATTCTCCTCTAGCAATATAATTTATTCTGTGCCTGTATTTTCTAGACTTAGAAAGACCAGATTTTGGTTCACTCTTGTATACTGCATTTGAAAAAGATATAAATGGGGATGATTATACTGAATGTGTGCACAGAAATCAGGGCCTTACTAAGACACTAGGTGAGCATTAGATGGGAAATTGCAGCACTTAATAAATAGGCAGCACACATTTCAGGTATATCCCAATTAATTGCTGTTACTCTACACTTTATTTCATAAACTTGCATTCGTGAGTGGAAAAAGCCTGTTCTGAAAGTAGTCACTGCTTAATACTCCTATCATTTCTCTTTACAACCATGCTGTTGCTGTAATGCCCATAAAATGACCTGACAATGGTTAGGCAGCTGGTGTCATCTGATTGATCCTCATTAGACTAATTATAAGTGTCTCACCAGTGTCTTCTGCTTCTCTGTCGTCAGCTGGGCCACAGTCTTCTTTTGTCTCTGGAGCTTCTTCAGGGCAGGAACTAACTTCTGGCAAAAATATCCTGCCTTGCCCAACAGGACCTTGACCTTTGACTGAAATCTCTGGATGTTGCAGCTTATTGTCTGAGAACACAAACAGCCTGGGTATGCCTGGACAAAACCTTCTGGTAAGACAAGGGAACGTAGAAAAGAGGTCCTTCCTATATGTCTGAAAGCAGCCATGGTAAAAACAAACTGTAAAGGATCTATGAACATGCAAGACTGTGCTGCTGCTGTTCACTGACATTTTTGGCTGAATTTATCAAAAAGACAGGAAATCTTTACCCGATAAAGTTAAAATTCACCTAGAAGACAGGCTTATTGTCCTACAAAATGAAGAAATTGATGAGGAGGATATTCCAGACAACTCCTCTTCAATTTTGGTATTTTCCATGCACATGTCTTGACCTCTCTAGAGACAACCTCGCCTACTCCCCCCCATGCCACCCCTTCCCCCTCCGGCACTGCTCATACACTTTCAGGTGTATATTGGCCATGGCAGCTTTCTCCCCTCCATGTACAGAAACCGCCATAAGGATTTCTTGGCATCCTCTTGCAACAACTCAAGGGCTTCCAGCATTCCATCCCTCATGGGAGGCCTGGGCCACAGCTCCTCAGGAGAGCAATATCCCAGTATGATCCTCAAAAGGATGCTGTGGTGTGCTGCCACGAGCGAGGGAGTGTGAAGGAGCAGGCAGCTGCACGCCAGGTTGCCCACACGCCGTGCGGCAGAAGCACGACCTGCCTGCACATCAGAGGCTTTGCAGAAGTGACAGGTGGCATCCTGCAGGGCCGTGACTCTGAAAGGACACGGTACCAAACAACACCACAGCTAATAGGCACTAATAGTACCTGTAGCACCAGCAGTACTACCTGTAATACCAGTCACATGTCCCAGCCGGCAGTGCTGAGTGTGGCTGCGCTCTGAGCCACCGTGAAGGCATGGTTCCTCCCTCCCGCACTCCTCTGAGGAACATGCAAACGGTCCTTCCCTCCAACCTCCCCTGCTTCCTTACCAGCGGCATCCCTCCCTTTCTTTAATACACAGGAGGAATCAGAGGAGCCCAAAATGGTCCTGGGTCAGGATGACTGATGGGTTCGAGTCCCCACATGAGGATGTGGATGGGGACAGATGGTGAGCGGTTCCTCCTGTCCTCATGACATCCTGTAGTGTGGCTTCCTGTGGTGAAGCCTCCAAGGAATAAACTGTGTGTCCCAGCAAGATGAGATTAGCTGATGAGCGCAGGGTTTGGTGAGGAAAGAGACCTTTCCATCTATGCCCCCAGCCCCAAAAGCTTACTAGCCTTTACCATGATTAGTATCCCTGTAGTTCTAGATGCGTGAACGTACACCTGCAATGCTAGCAGCAACTGTGTGGTGCTACCAAGTTCAACAAAAAGCAGGACGAGCACAGGCACAGTGACAATGGAACAACGTCCTGGCTCTTCAGAGCTGGTGCATGACCACACAAAATACATGTGCCCCAAATCTGCTCTTGCTTCTGTTATGTGGAGGATTTTACATATCTGTCTAGGGCTGGAGCAAAACCCGAGACAAAAAACCCCACAGAACTAAACATCACCAAACTCTGAGAGGTCCAGATGAATTTGGCCAGCCCAGAAAAACCTAAATTGAATCTTTTGTGAATTTTGGATCTGGAGATCAAGTCAGAGCTGTGCTTCATGGCTTGGTCCCACTTTTAATATAAGGAAAAAAATATTTCAGCCCTTAAAGCAATTCTTTTTTGTCTTGCACGACCGCCTTTCTGATTTCAGGATTTCAGTGATGACTAAAGACATGGTTGTTACTGACTTGACCTCTCCCAGCAGAGGCATCTTCTTACCTACGTGTTTCTTTGGGAGGCAATTATTTTCTTCCTGCTTCTGAGGTTTGCAATCTTGGAGCTAGTGCTTTCTTTCAAGCTCCCACAACCCTCTCAGGAACCTCTCCAGGTAAAAGCAAATGTTATCTCAAAGGGGTACTGAGGCTTTTATTACATCCTGACTTCGCTTTTGTAATTCGTTATTTGCTGATCTGCCTGCCATTTCCCTGAGGCATTTGCAGTTCATGTTGAACTTCACTGTTGAAGCCTGGATTTCTGAGCATTTTGCTTATTTCCTGAGAGAACTTCTCTGATTTCATCCTGGTAAAGTGGTAGTTTCAGGCTGAAATTAATTTTCTACTTGCCAGCTTTCAGAGGTGCTTTCCTCTTCTCATAATTTTATTTTCCTATTACTTCATTTGCAGCTTTGTCCCATTGAGTTGCTTTTCATCTCCTTCTGTCAAAGTCAGTTTGACTGGCAAACCTCCAGAAAACTGCCAAAGCCCCACACTCTGTGCAGGCCTCAGAGTGAAGTGCCCTCAGCTGCCAGTTCAAGTCACCCAAAATGGGACTTTGTAAAGGGGACTGACCAGGACTGGCTCCAGCTTCCCCTTCAATTCTTGTGACAGGTTCTTCTTGCCTTTTCCCTCCTTTCCCTTTTTGTCTGTGATGAACACCTGTACAAAAGCCAAGCATGTGGTTTACTTGCCGCATGGCTAGTAAGATGGACAAATTCAGCTTCAGTTGTCTCCAAAGACAAAGATACACATAATACACCATTAGGGATATAAATGCTAAGTCCATCTAGCAACAGCTGAGAACCTAAGAAGGCTCACTTCAGAAGACAATATTTGCCTACGGATAGCTCTGTGGTTGCACACTGAGATTTGCTACAAGCTAATCAGCAAAGTTTAAAAATTCCTTTAACACTGTGAGTTTCTGTGTAAGCTACATGCATAATAAGGTCAAACCCTGCTTCCAATTCCACCTCCTCTGTACAAGTCCTCTCAAACTGCAAAGGGAAAAGAGCATTTATTTTAGCTTCTCTAGAGGAATAGTCGAGTGCCACAAAACTTGTGTCGCTTGTCTCAGCCCTCAGCCATGCTGGGAGGGTGGATTAATTTGGTGGTGACCCTTGGCTGGGCAATCCTCCCAGTCAGTGACCACGGCTGTTCTGAAACGTCTTCTACTCTGCTACTATGAGTGAATGGTGATGGAAAATCAGCTGTGCCCTACTTTCTGTGCTTGCTGAGTTCACTTCAGCAGTGCTCACGGATGATTTATCTTCTGGAAGGCATTCAAACAGTCCAGCTATGTCTGCTCTCACACGTCTCCACCTGAGAAGCAGAGTAACTCCTCTGGCTTGGAGCCACACCCAGACTGCCCCTGCTGAACAACCTGGGGCAAATGGGATTGCCAGTTCAGCTCAGGGGAGTGTTCCCAGACTGTGGCACCAGCCCTGGACATGTGTTCCAGAGTGCTGAGCATGCCACAAAACCTAGATAGAGACAGTGGAAGGGAGCAGGAAATCCTGGGATGCCATTCCTTAAGCAGGCATATCCACACCATTCTTCAAAGAGGCCTGAAGGGTTTGCAGCCGCTGCCCAGAAATGGGGCCCAGGGTAGTCAGACCTGCCATCTGCTCCAACTTGCTAGAATGCTATATATGAGCATTTGGAAACCACAAGAGTTTGCTTCTGACTCTACAGGCATCTGCTTCCCTAGTGCAGATCAAAACCAGCGGGCATTGCCCGCGCCTCCCCAGTGCAGACCAGTTCAGCGCTTGGCTCACGCTGGGTTTGCTGTCACACCCACGCCCTCCCTCAGGACTGCACCCGCATCTCCCTCTGCCTGCTTCGGTTTGCCGCCACCTCCTGATAAACCTCGCCCACCTCTCCCTTGCCGAGCCCCAGACATCTGATTTTGTTCCTCCTGTCTAGTCCTTGTTGCCAGCACTGCTGAGTTCTGCCTTTTCCCATTCTTGCTACACAAATCAAAGGGCAGCCTGTCCATGGAGACCACACTGAGCACAGACCTAAAGAACAGTGAGGACCACGGCACACCACAAACACCTACCCTGGCATGCCCTGACAGAAAGGAGAAGCTATGCAAGATAATCATTCTGCACCAGCAGGATTCCTTAGTTGCTTTTCCAGATTTTGTAACATTTGGTTGGTTTAGGGTAGACAGTGAAAGTCTGATTTCAAAAGCTGGCTGGATTTCACAGGAAAGCACTTTCAAAATTAGCTCTTTTGAACCGTGCTTTCACATTTCAATGGCTGCTGTATTGGTAGCAGCTGGAGTTAGCACCTAACTCTTTACTTGGTTTGAATAAACCAAATACTTACTGATGAGTCTGCTTCCAGGCTTCACATGGAAGCAAAATACAACAATGAATGGTAAAAGGTATATACAAAAGCTTTACGGGCTTTGCCTTGATGACAGCAAAGAGAGATTCCATTTTTATTAATATTTTTCATTTCTCACTTTTAAAAATGTATAGGTCAGATCTGGGTCTCACTTAAAGTCAGGAACAGCTTTTCTACCGGTTTTGATGGAATCCAAGTTCAATGCATAACACTGCTGTATCAATCTCTTACAATTTGTATGAGCATTAGCATTGCTAATAATTTTACAGTGAATGTCATGATCTATAAGAGGATTTTACATTCAACTTACTAGCAGAATATAACACTTTTAAATGATACATGACACTTTCTAGCTGATAAGATCTCCAAAGTGCGAACCCTCAGTATTTTAATGCAGGATACAAATAACAGCCCCGGGGTAATATTTTTGTATTAACTCCTTAACCCAATTTTGGCTTATTTTGGAGTTACAAGGTACTATTTTTCAAAGCTTGTATTTGTCAAGACAGCTGATCTTTGTTGTCATCAATCATAGTAATTATTCCAGCACCAGGAAGTCATATTCATTAGCTCAGACTTCTTTAGCTGATTTTTACTTTTATTTCACAGATCCCTGATATAAATAGCATTGATGCCATACCAGTAGTATCTTGAATTTTAGGCAGGTCTGTCATTCTTCCCAGAAAAGAAGTGGTTCAAGAAGTCCAGCAATCTTGTCCTCAGCTCCTCGTTTTCTTTTGCTGCTAGAGGCCACTTGCACAGCAGACATCTGCTCTGATTCCTACAGCACCAGGTCATCCTTGTGTGCTCTGAGCTAGGCAAGACCCTGGAGGGATCTGGTCCAGGCTTGGCTATCATAGAGCAGATTACTAATCCCTGCTACCAACACTGAAAGAAGAAAGCAAACAAGAAATGGAGCCTGGCAAGGAAGCCCCTTGTGATGCTGCAGTTTTTACACCTATTTACGTACCATCTGTTGGTCAGGGCTGTGCCTACAAGTACAGAATACAGTTAATTGGAATGAGCCTGGAAAAGCAGCGTGAAGGGACAGTAAAGCAGTGGTGGAGAACACAGGCATCATGTTTTGCAGTGTGATGCACCAGACACTTGCTATCTTGTTGCATTTCTTCATTCATTCATTGCAAGGAGAAATTTTCAGATGCCTTTTCCTCCCTGCCTGCAGCGTGAACCACAGCATCGTTCCGCAGCCATCTACTGAGAGCGAGGCAGATCTCACCATGGATACCCATTTAAACAGAGAAGTCACAGGACAGTTGCTATTTGTGTGCCTGAATGGAACTCTATTGTGCTATTTTTTTTGCTCCAGTGAAGCAGAACAAACCCTTCTTTTTCTTTGTTTGTATGAGGTGAAAAAACATACTGGTACTGACTTTCAGATAAAAAAACTCTTAGTTGTAGTCAGTTCCTTCTCTCTTTAAGAACATCTGGGGATACAAGACAGTCCATCTGTCCTGCTTTAACACTGAGACAAAATACCTGTGATCTAAAATACCCTTCTCATTTCCTGTCTGATTATACCTCATGCTGTAGTCCTTTGTGGTCAAGGACTGTTTCTTTTCTCTATATGGCCATATCTAGAAACACCAAACAACTTTCAGGCACTAGCCAAATACGAGTTTTTGACATCATGCATGGAAATGATTTTTTTTTTGTTGAGGTATTGAGTCAAACCTCAGAAGACCTCAGACTTGTCTCAGAGGCCCATTGTCATCCTTAGTGTAATAACCTCTCTCTCTGCACTCTGGATTTCTGTCTCTATTTTTAATTTGTTTTGCCACAGCGTCCTTGTCAGACACTAGAGGCTCCTTGTGCTTCTCTTGCACAAACATGTAAGCAAACGGTAGTTATTGCTGCAGTAAATTCACATACTCAGAAGGACACGATTTCTGAGGAAAAAATAAAATTAAGGCAAGGGAAAGGAAAGAAAGAATGTGTAATGGATTTCCAGTAACATCTGAGATGCGTTCTCTGTACAGCCTTGTGCACAAGCCAGTGCAGGATGCCAGGCCAGTGGTTGTCCAGGTGAGCTCCCTCTGCCCAGCCTGCCTGGTGCTCTGGCAGCACCACTCGCCCGCGGTGTGAGCCAGCTCAGGGTCCACGCCACGTGCGTGGGCTCTGCCTGGCTCTGTGGAGCCACCACGCTTGCTCAGAGCAGGTCTGAAGCTCACATTCTCACATGCAACTCCAGCTCCACTTTAAGACCTCTCATTTTTATAAAGAGGTTAAAGAACTTTCACAATGTTAGCATCAATCAATTTTTTAATGTATTATCTTAAAGGCCACTACGCAGACTCTTGTCTTGGGGCACATCTTAAAGGACAATAATATTCCCCTTGCAGGTTAGGAGACCTGGGAGGTGTCCACATGTGGATTGGATGTTCAGGCTTCTGTTACAGTCAGTGGAGCCCAGAGATCTGCCCACTTCACCCCAAAGCAGACCTCTTGGCACACCAACTGGCTGGCTAAACTTAGATGTCTAGTGCCAGCCTTGCCTCTGGTATCCAAGACATTTACACAGAATTGCCAAATATTAAACATGACCTTTCTCCCTCCCAAGTGGCAGCTGGAAGTTGGGGCCAATTATAGGACACCTCAAATGGCTTTAAATAAATAAACGTGGACAACTGAAGCAGTCAGCAGGATAGCTCTTCAGGCTTCCTGCCTATGATGAGAGTTTGGATCTATCTCATACAGAGACGTTTCATCCTTCCTGAATGTCACAAAAGAAGACAACTGTCAGTATTTTTTCCTTCCCAAAGGATGGGAAACTTGGCTCCAAGTTCCAAATCAGCTCCTCCCCAGAGCATCTTTCCTCCCAGAGGACATCATGGGGCTCACCCAGCTCTTCATGACTTTCCATACCTCCAAGCAGTATCCAGCCTGCCTTTAGCTGATGCACTGACATGATTTTGTGCACTGTTTGAATTAATTCCACTACAATGTAAGCTGCTGAAAAGGAATGGTGTTTATCCAGGACTCAGCACCTCTCAGACCTTCTCATTATTTACATAGTGTTTATATTGCTCAGTGGTGCCAATCAGGGTAAGTATTTATTGCTGCAGGCTATTTACTGCTCTATATCTGAATATAGTTGCTGCCCTGAAGAACTCACAATTTAATTATAAAACAAGATGCCGGGAGTTTAAAACGAGAGAAAATTGATGAGCAGAAGAGGTAAGAGTCACAAAGTTGGGTGAAGCAAAATATTTTTTATTCTACTCTGTTTATTTTTTACAATTATATGCTTTTCAATTTAAAGAAAAACCAACCAAACAACTAACCAAACCACATGTGCTTCATTTCTCTTTTCCCCTTTCCTGTTTCTCATTCCAATTTTTATTTCTCAGTAGAAAGACTGCACTTTACATAATTTGATGTTTCCATTTAATCATATTTAAGATTCTCTTTCATGTTTATAACTTCCATCTACTTATGTACCATTGGTTCAGGTGTCTCTCTCAAGCTTGGTGCTGGAGTATCAGCAGGGACATACAAGGCCTTTCTTTCCCTAGCTGTCTAGGAAGCAAGGCAGGTCACATTCATCCATTTTGCCTCCACTTCTTTTGGTTGATTTGCCTACCTGTGAACCAGACTCTAGGCTGGACCATGTGCCAACATGTAGGTTTCCCACTGGTTTCTCAGGCCTCCTCTGAATTTCCTGGGACCATCAGTCCTGCTGTGAGTCTCGAGACATCACCCTCCATTATCCTATCCATATCATCCCAATGAATTCCAGCTCACCTCTATCTGCCATCCAACTCACTTCACAGAATCCATGGACACACATTCTCAGGTACAAGATCACTTCTACCATTCATTTAAAAAGATAATTTGTGTTATTTCTGCAGGATACCCCCCACTTACAACTCAATTTGATAAAAATCAGAAGCATATGACTGCAAGTATTACCCATATTATAGGAGACACCAAAACGTGCTGCTGCTGTGCCACATGCAGGAGAAGAGGCACTAGAAGTGCAAAAGGCATCACGGGCAGCAATTAACTTTTTAAAAAAATCATTGTATATTGAAAATCAGGGTTTAGACATACAGTACACACATTTACACTGTTATCTCCTATTCAGATTCCACAGCTGTACTCTCAGAGCGCTCCTCTCTCCAAACACAGAAGAGGCACAGGAGGTTGGAGGGAAACACTCTTCTTCTGTGCCAGAAAGTGGTTGTTAAGAAAACATGTCTTGGATGCGTAGGTCACACTGCATTTGTCTCATCTGGGCTCAGCTTTGTGTCACCAGGCATTGGCCTGTCCCAGGCAGCCTGGCTGTGATGCAGAGAACTTCCTGATGTATTTGTCCAGTGAACACTGAGCCACCTGCACGTCACAGAATCCACCAGACGTGCTCCCAGCCCCAGCTCAGAACTGACCTCACAGGACTGAGGAGAGAGAAACAGTATAAACATGTATTTTTCACTACTGGGTAGTTCTCATGGTGATTTTATCCATCTATAGCAATACCAGAAGGATGAATATTAAGTTTGTGTCCAAAGCCTGCGTTAGCTGACCATGCCAGTAACAACAACCATGGCTGCCTGCCACTAGGAGAGAAAGCGCTGTTATTTCCCTGACACTGGATTTTCCATGTTGCATTTAGCTTAGTGAATCAGTCAGCTGGAGCTTGCTATTCAGACTCCCTATAGTAAAATCTGCTTTTTCTTTCCCCTTTAAAACAGCTTTCTATTTTCTCTCTTACACCCAAGGGGAAGTCAGAACTGAGATTGTACAAAAACTCTGCATAAATGATACAGTTTTTATGTGTACCTTAAGGTGCACAGGGATTTCCTCATACTTAGGTAAGTATGCTCAGTTTAGATGTCTAACATATGTGTCAGTAGGTCAAAATGAGACATCTCTAGTCACCATTCATGTGGGTTTCCTCCACTCCCTTTACAGGTCATTCCACTCCCAAAATCTGGCACACATGATCCACTCAGGGGTGGCCACAGCTCTCAGTCTGGTACACTCAGCTGTGCTTTCATCTCGTCCTTGTTTAATGGGCAGCAACAACTGTTGGGGTAGTCTGGGCAGTCTGGAGCTGAAGCTTAATCCATCGCCACCAAGTGCTTGCCCTTGCTCAACCTGTGGATGACTTAAAGACCTGCATTTCTCCTTCTGGGTGATTCCATTAATTGGGCAGGAGCTACAAGTACTAATCAAACAGCAAACACTCCTTTCTGCCTGCTTGGAGCCATGTATACAGACTTAGCAGGGAGAAGTAAGGCATGGGCTAAAGATAAGACTCATCAATATGATGGAAAAAACACACCACATCCTAAGAAGGGGAAAACTTCACAGGAAGAAAGATAAGTTTTCAAGTAAACCAGCTGCCTGAAATTAAGTGTTACCATCATAATTTGGAAGAGGAGAAAGTTGGTGTTGATGTCAGCATCGCAGGTGAGTCAAGGAAGCAGTGGGAAGACAGGAGGAATAAACTCTAACCCCCTGCCTCCTCAGAGATAGCTCCTTCAGCAGGAGCTCTCTTTGAGTCTTGAAGCAACAAGCAGCCGCCACAGAAGCTCTGTGGTAGATGAGGAAACAGATCAATTCAGAAATCTTCATGAGAGCAACAGTAGTTTATATAGGAAAATGCTTCCCCTGAAAAATATCCTGAGGATCAAGGCCCTCTGGTAAGGAATGTGTTTGAGATGCCAAGACGACTACTTGAAGCATGAAATGAGAAGAAAGCATTGTGATTTCTCGAATAAGATCAAATTCCATTATCTCTCTGAGTATTAAAAAATAAAAGGTGTAAAAACTGTCCCTCTTACTGGAAACCTTCTGCTGGCTGAAAACCAGAAATGAATCCTCATCTCATGGAAAAGGGCTCTGCCAGAGGGAAGAGGATTCATAGGGCTGTATTTAATAGATCATCTTGACAATTTCTAGGATTCAGTAGGATGGAGTAATTTTTTTACAGGCCTCCGAAGACTAGTTGTCTTCTTTGACTGAGGGGAAGAGGTGCAACGAACAATCAAGACATGACTTGACAGAATATCAGCACTTGATGGTCTTTTCTTGTGGAAATCTTGCTTTGTTCTCTGAGGGCCTGCCTGCTTTTGCAGAGCACAAGAGATACATCAAAAAACCCGAGCAGGGTGTGTTACACTGTATCTGTAAATTATGGGCAGCAAATAACTGGAGACAGGACAGCAGAGTTTCTTTAACACAGATAAACCCCCAGTAGCTATGATGTATGGCAATTCCCAACTATTTACAAGCCCAGCTCACCAAGTGCAAGACTCAAAGCCACTCTGTCCCTCTGCCACAGGTGACAAGGGTAGGGGTCTTCTTAAAGCAGCTCAGAGACAACCAGCTCTTGTCTGTCCCTTTTTTGCTCCTTTCCTTAGAATTACAGGGAACTTGGAGTCAGTTTATCAGAAAGCAGACAGAGGCTAGTGGGCATCTCTGAAATGCCCCAAAAAATCTATCCTGAAATTTATGTGCAAGTATAGGTAAAATTCACCATAAAATTATTTAATTATTTTAAAGTATTCAAGAACTACCTGAGATTTTCAGGACTGGATGTTATCGATTCCCAGTGACTATCGACCCTATTTTCATGTGATTCTTATTTGTAATGCACAAGCTGTTACTGTTTTTTCATTTATATAGCAGAGTAGAAGAGATCTGCAAGAGAATTATCTTTTAAACATTGCAACATGAGAAGAATGACACCCTTTTTTTGACTTCCCTAATAATCACCTTGAGCTCTGCAGCTTCAGGAGCAGTAAGCCTGTAATTCAAAAGGATATGTGAAAAGAAACAAACCAAGAAGTCCCTCAGTCCTCACTGACAAATACAACAACCAGGGTTTTCCTGCCACCTTTGCTGCTATCCTCCCTAATCACACCTTCTAGCAAAGTGCTTTTTGCATCACTAAGAAAAATGTAACCTCCTAATCCAGCCATAAGGTGTAAAACTCTCAAAAGATCCCTTTTGTTGGGTATGTTTCATTATAAGCAGTAGGTTGGCTCAGTTCACAAAGCTGTGTAAAAAACCATCAAGGCCAGGAACAATCATCTTGGGGGACATGGAAATGAAGTGTCAGGCACTGTACATCCAGTACTTGGCAAAAGGATACGTGGTCTCCTTGCTTGGACTGAGCAGTTTTGGTGCATTTGAGGAAGTGTTGCACTGCTACAGGAGACAATTTGCAATTCCACTGTTCTTGGCATGGCCTGGGAAGTCCTTTCCCAGCTACACCAGCTGCTGGTGGTCTCAGAGGACTAGACAGGCCCTGGGAATCACTAGCTCTGGAAGGGGTTTTGGATAGACTCCTTTCTACCCTGAGCCACAGTGACCCTAAAAAGCAACAAGTGTTAAATTACTGCAGCCAACTATGCCCTTAGGAAGTCCTGGAGAAAAGGACTATCCAGCATTTTGACATAAAGCATCTCTCAGACTCTACAGCTAGACCACAATGGTTCAAAGTATTTTTTAAACAAATAACAGTCACTGTTTTATCACATTTGAAACACTAAAGCGGGTCTGATTTTCATCTGTTTACCAGTCTCCATCAAGTTCTTTATTATAAATCTGAAACTTTAGCCACCTCCCTGTACATAACCTGTCTTGTATCCAATACACAGATGAAATAGCAGCCTGCAGCAGTTTTCTTTTGTGGTGACAGGATAAATTTATGCCCTCAGCATCCCACTGTTGTACATATTATATACTGAAACAGAGGAAGGAGAACCCTGAAGCTTCCCAGCTGAAGCAACATCCCTCGGACCATACAGGCTACACAAGGAATTTGGAGAGCATTTCTGTGTCACAGAGAGATATTTGATGCAGAGTTAAAGCAGAAAACCACACTTCTCCAAATAAATTAAAAATTTAGGAGAGTTCTGTGACTTGTATTCTATCTTAATGCCATTATATTTGGTGATATAACTGATACTAGATTTAGGGAAAAGCGTTGCTTTAGAAACAATTCTTTGTAGTTAATATTTCACTTGGCCTGAATATTCACTTCAAAAAAGAGACACTTATTGAATTCTGTGTTTTGGTCTTCTTGTACGTAATATTCTGCCATGATGGGAGGGTCATATTAAACAGTCTACCTGATGCCAAGTTAACTAATGGCCAAACAAAATGTTAATGCCAGGCAAGAAGTATGTTTTTCCTGAAAACTGGAAACAAAGATACCACAAATATGTCTGTATAGAGGATATATGCTTATTTTTCAAGTCTTGAGTATTGAAGTTACTACCTTTCAACATTTTATCCCAGCTCACTATTATGCCTTATCCAATATATTCCTTCTATAACTAGAAACATTTGATATTCATAGCTTTGCAATTCATTCATTAGGAGCGTGACATTTGCATGTAATTTTCCTCATAGACGTCCAACATAATTGAGAATGAGAGAATTAAAATTGCATCCAAACACGCACATGCAAGATATAGAAACAGAAAATCTTAAAATCTTTGAAGACAAGAGCAGGAAATACAATTAAAGATGCTCATGTTTGAAATTGGAAGTTTGGGGAATAAAAATCTATGTATATATGATCCCCACACAATCTTAAGTGTAGTGCTTAAGAGGACAGAAACACAAAATTATAATCATTTTTCAGAGCATACACAACTTTTGCACAGGACCTGTTACAACACAGAGCTCAAACATCTTCATGCCTTAGTTTGCCACCTGTTGTTAGGGGATAAATGCACTCATACGTCACACAGGAGCTATAATGATATTTTAAGACTGTTGTGAAGTGTTCAGAAACAGTAGTGATAGAATGATGATAATAGGTGCAAAGGCAGAAAATTGCTAACATTCTTACTTCTAAGAAAATTTGAGTAGATTCCAGACCCCTTAAATTTTTTTTTTACTCAGCCAGAAAATGAATAAATTATACATTTTTTCATTAAGGTTTAATTAGCTTTTAAAAATGAGTTCAAGCTAAAGAAATAAATATGTCACAGATTAACTATAACTAAATCAAAGACAGAATATTGCTCCAACCCAGAATATGTAAGATCTGGTTTCAAGCCCTGACGCTGCTAGACCTGCTACCTGTAGACAGAGTAAGGCCTGTGCACCAGTCAGTTTTATGGTAGTGCAAAGTGCATGAAACAGAATGGCAATTTTCAGATTTGTGATTATGATCAATTACCAGGAATTATTACTGTTAAACCACCTCCTGAAAGTTTGCAATCAGCTGCTGTTAACAACAGTTTTAATATTTATGGAACCATCTACAGCTTAGACTTTTTAACAGGGTGTACATGAAACCCCAGGTTTAACGACACCTGGCACCCACATTACAGCCTTATTTTAAAATGGTCTCTATGTCTTAAAGAAATCAGACTCACCTGCTGCAGGGACAAGGCCAGAGGAAAAATCTGCTGAGTGCGGGTTTGTTTGAACTGGTTCTACAGCAGCACTTTAGAAGGCTTGATATGAAGCACAGCAGCTAATCCAAGAAAGACACAAAGTACACGTGTTCCTGTTGTCAATCACGTGTGGCCACTCAATGCTGCTGTCTGGGCATTGGGATTCCACTGCAGTCCAGCTGGATTTTGGCATTGGATATAATCAAGAAATTGTCTCATGATAGCCTCACCACAGTGTTAAAATGATTGTCCAACTAGAAAAGAAAAAGATCCAAAGTTTCACCTGCTTTTATCAAGAGTGAATACTCTGTGTTACACATCTGCACTTAGTTGAAAAAGTGAAGAGTATGCCATTAAACATCAAACAAGAAGAACAGTTATACTGGAATATATCTGCCTACGTCATCTGAACCTGGATCATTCCTTCAGTTAGAGATGCATGGGGTAACAGGGATCCTAAATCTGTCTGATCAATAATGGATTTTCATCAGTTTACTTCATAATTAATTTTCACTTAGCTACAAAGGAAGCCTGAACATTTCACTAAACTATAGGATACCACATGGAGCTGAAACTTAGATATGCCTATCTTGTATAATCTTTTGGCAGGTCACTTAATGTCTCTTAGTTTCCCCCCTTTTTGGAAGGATTATTTAGTTTCTCCTCTTCTCCAAGTTGACTGTTGAGATGGTCTACTCCGAACGAGGACTGTCTTTGACATAGTCAAATATTTACTTGTAACTTACAAAAGATACTGACGTAGAAATAATACATATTTAAAGTGCCACTCATCAAATCCATGCAACAGAGACTGGTTACAGGATTCTATTAAAGTTTTATGACAGGAATAGCCCATTGTGTACCATTATTTAGTATCTTAGGTTTCAAAATACCTCTCTTCCTGCAAAGCTAGGTAATAGCTTCAGGAATCGTAAAATATTACTTGGCCCATAAGGTCTCACAAAATTGCAGAGTACTAAGTGGTTTGTGACTTTTGGCAAGTGTTCCAGGTCAGCAATTCTTAAATACTAGTGATTCATGAAGGCTTATCCCATAGATCTGAAGGATAAAATATTTTATGAGAATGTGTTTCAAAGAAGTAAAAAGAAATAAACACAAAACAACAAAAAAAACCCCAAACCCACAAACAAAACAAAACAAAACAAAAAGAAGTAGTCCAAACCAGGAACTTCCTTACAAAGCAGAAATCTAGTTCTGTGTTAGTGGAAGTTTTTACCATACCACCCAAGTGCTTCACAAACTGCAATGAATTAATCCTCTATGCTCTTGTGAGGAAGGAAATATTATCTTTTTTATTAGATTGAGAGGAAATCATAAAGACTGTAAAGCCCAAGTGTTTCAGTACATCCAGTGATTTTTGAGGGTTTGATTTTCTGACTGCTCAGCTCTAGGTTTAGCTTCCAGGAATACTGTATTATTTGCAATTCTTCTTTGTATGGAGTTACCTTCTTAAGTATACCAAATACCATTTTTTTCCCCCCAAATCATGAATCCTAATTAAAAAACCTATGGAATCACAGAATGAAAGATTCATCAAGGTTGGAAGAGACCTTCAAGATCATCTAGTCCAGCCATCAACCCAGCACCATCCCAAAACCATATCCCCAAGTGCCACATCCAGGCACCTCTTAAACACTTCCAAAGACTCCACTGCCTCTCTGGGCAGCTCCTTCCAATGCCTGACCCCTCTTCCAGTGAACTTTTTTTTTTCTAATATCTAAGCTGAGCTTCCCCTGGCACAACTAAAGGCCATTCTCTCTCATCCTTTCACTTGAGTTTTGACAGAAGAGACTGACCCCAACCTGACTACAGCCTCCTGTCAGGGAGTTTTAGACAGCAATGAGGTTCCCACTGAGCCTCCTCTTCTCCAGGCTAAAATATAATTTTAAGAATATATCACTAATATACTGAGAAGTAACTTATATAATCCTTTCTATATCTGATTGACCACAGATCAAGGAAAAATCAATTAGCTAGTCTAATCCTGCTTGATTTTTCTGGACTAATGGTCCAGTTATTCATGGACATTGCTCCTTCAGAGGTGCATTCTCTCTCCTGACTGCCGAGTATGAGATGTAGAAGAAACGGGAGTAGTTTCTACTACCACACACAGCATCCATTGTCAATCCGTCATATTCCACTCCTATCTAGGTACACACTCCTCAGCTACCAGGGTACCAAGGTAAAACATCAGATCTCTTTGATCTCAGCAGTGTGCCATAAAAAAATGGGAGCATTTTTAGAGATTAAGTTCTACATCCCCCACACTGAGAATCAGAAGGGGCCCAGGCAGGTAGAAAACTCATATGACTTTCCAGAAAAAGTGTTTCACCAAGTGTTGCATGGGAATACAGCTTGGGGAAACATGAAGACTGCTTGCCTAAAGGGGTAAGGAATTTTGAGGCCTCTCTAGAACAAAGATATAATGGGGCGTATGATATTTGAGAGTTTAAAATCAGATCTTTTCCCCTTTCCTTTCCTTTCCTTTCCTTTCCTTTCCTTTCCNCTTTCCTTTCCTTTCCTTTCCTTTCCTTTCCTTTCCTTTCCTTTCCTTTCCTTTCCTTTCCTTTCCTTTCCTTTCCTTTCCTTTCCTTTCCTTTCCTTTCCTTTCCTTTCCTTTCCTTTCCTTTCCTTTCCTTTCCTTTCCTTTCTTTTTTCCAGAACTGCAGTCTGCTGAAAAATGGTCTGGCATTAAAAAGCAAAATTGTATTTATAAAATAAATTTTTAAAAAGCATTAGGAATAGCAATTGTTTCATGGTTTTAGACTTTTAAGCAATCGTTGATACAGCAGCTACACAGTGACCACCTAATGGATCAGTGACTCCGTGCACTGCTTGAGGTACTGTCTGTCCTTCTGAACACCCACTCTCAAAGCTGGTTTATTCCTTTTCCTGGTCAAGCTCTATCCTATCCATCTTCCTCTGCTCAGGGGTTTTTCCTCATGAGAATTCTGCGAAAGTGAAACAACTTACTACAGAAAACTCGCCCTTGTTCGCCCAAGAGTGAGCGCTGAGATGCACTTCCCTTAATGAACAGCAAAGCTTTATGCACAGCAGGGTCTGAGCTCATTCCAGGTACCAGGATGTTCTTTATTGCCCCTACTAGCAAGGGGTTTTTAACAACACAGTAACATCCAGAACATTAAAACTGTTTCAAAGGGGCTTGGGTGTCCTTAAAATAGGTCTTCTAATTGCTGTATTGTCTCTATGGGAATTTCTAACAGATACTTGGAAGGCAAGCATATGACTCTTTCCAGTAAGGATTAAAAACTGGATTATCTTATCTGGATTAGCTTCTGAGATGCAGATAGGCAGCAATGCATGGTACAGATAACTATGGACAACTGGTTGTTACGTGATGTAGTTTTGCCACACCTGAAGTAGAAGACAAGCTGAGGACTGGGAGCAGTCCTGGAAGATGATCCTTTCTAGACTTTCTTTTTTTTCCCTAAGTCCCAAGAGGAAACCACAGGTTTTCCTTTTGCCTAGTTAACTGTAGTTAAAAATAGATGATGATCTGTACTAAATAACTAGAACTGTTTGAGAAGACTTGTTTGTTCTTCAGTCAAACAAAAGAAGTCTTGAATCTTGTGGGGCTCACTGCAGTTTTGTATAACTGAAGATTTACTCTATTCCCCAGCTTGGTAAGAGTGAGAGGGAGGGAGCTTGAGAAGTTGAGAGAGTCCTACAGAGACTTTACCTCTGGCAAGTCCCTCATGATCCATCCAGAATGTCCTCTGCTTGCACCTGTGTGCCTGCCTCTATCTGCATTCCCTTATTCTTCCCATGCACATTGCTCAATCCAGCCTAGGAGGAAGCACCTTAAAATGCACTTTTGCTTCCCACCAGTTTCTTTGCTTGTCAAGCCTTGGCAGTGGCAGAGAGGAACCGCTCTGTGGGGACTGGAACTCGCTGTTGGAGGGAAGCACTGTGTGGATCCCGCTTAACAATTCTGCCTTTCTGCTGCAGCCCAGCCCTTGTCTTCCCAGGAATGTTCCTCAGCCCTTTGCTTCCTCTGCCTCCTCTTCCTCCGTGCAACGAATAGTGTGAGGGTGGTGAGGCACTGGAACGTATTTCTTAGAGAAGCTGTGGATGCTCCATCTCTAGAAGTGTTAAAGGCCAAGCTGAACGGGGCTTGGAGCAACCTGAACTAGTGGAAGGTGTCCCTGCCCATAGTGGGGCAGCTGGAACTCGATGTCCACTTAATGTGTCTTCCCTTAACCCAAACCATTCTGTGATTCTGAGACAACACTCTCTAGGCTTTCATAACCCACATAAAACACAAGGCTCTTCCATTTAATACTTTTCTCCTAAAATTCTCCTATTTATGTTTTGAGCCTTGCTTTTGAGCCACAGCTGCTGAGTTTTGCTCCAGAGGAGCTGCTGTACCAGGAGCTAAGTCATTCTGTGGTAAGGTCTGTAATTTTGGACAGACACCTGGTGCCTCCCGTTGCTGCCGCGGCAGCGTTCCAGGAGGTGACAACGTGCCCTGTGTCAACGCACAGACCTGGGCGTGCTCCCACACCCCTCGGTGAGGCCCCGCCGGCCTCGGGCACTGCCCCAGGCCCCGCTCCGTCCCTCCGGCCTCAAACACCGCCCGGCGCCGCCGCGCCGCCCGGGCCCGGCTGGGCACTGTCCCCGGACACACGCGGAGACACCGGGACAGGAGGCACCGCTTTAGCGACATCAAACGTGACCTGACCTGGCCTTCCCTTCCCTTCCTTCCCCTTCCCCCTCCCCTTTCCTTCCCCTTCCCTTCCCCCTTCTCTTCCTTTTCCCGTCCTCTTTCCCGCCAGCTCCCGGCGGGGCTACGGCGAGTGCGAAGGGACAAAACGCCTCCGGGGGAGGGAGGGGAAAGGGAGCGGGGACGGACAGTGGAGGAAGGGGGGGCGGGCGGTGCCGGCCCCGCCCCCACGCGCCCC
>VWPU01002133.1:0-93729 GCA_013398955.1 Callaeas wilsoni | reverse complement strand
GAGCAGTCTGTGTGTCAGGAGCGACAATCTGCCTGGAGCCAGGCAGTCAGGGACGAGTGCCAGCGCATCCACTGTCCCTGGAGCACACGGGCAGGGACAGGCAGGGACACGGGACAGCCTCCAGCACAGTGCCCGGCTGCGGCAGCTCGCCGCACTCGCTGCACATCCCCGCTCGGTAAACACGACAGCCAGAGTTTTACAATCAAATATTTATGCTAGTAAAAAACATTTTACATAATCTTTAAACAGCTATGTCATCTCCCTATTTTCATTCTCTGATCTTTCTGTTTTGAGTCGGGATTGGAGAATTTAGTGTATTTACGAAGAAATAAATATTATGATGAAAACATCAGGCAGCTTAATAGTAGCTTTAGCAAAATGCAGAAGTATTTTTGTGTTCATGTTGTCAATTGCATAATATCTTCTGGACCTTCATAAATTGAGGGACCTTGCTTGGATGCTTGCAGCACTGTGATAAATAGTTCACAGCTTCAATTCAAGCAAGGCTGTCTGCTCCTGGAATGGGAAGGGCTCATGACATCTCTGCCATAAATTCTGGCCCTCAGGCTCTGTGAGGAGATAGGGAGGGGACAGACCACTTAAAAGCCTGGCAGACAGTGGCAGCTCAGGGTAGTGGAATGCTGCTGCCATGGTGCTTACCAGGTGCCGTCAGAAGTGAAGGATTGGACCATTCCTGCTCACAGCTCCCTGACCAAAGAAAATACCATGCTCTGGGCATGTCCTGAGCTAGGGCCCAGCCAGGATCTTTCTGAGCTAATTCCAAGAGACCACCTCTGCTTCACAGTGGCAGAGATGCTGCTGCCTTGCTAGCTCCAGCTCTGTTTGTGCCAGGTCATGGAGAGGAATATCCTCACCCTTTGCCGTGTGAAAGCCACAGGAGCTCTTTTCTGTGCAATTCACCCCCATGTAAGTCTCAGGCATGCAAAGAGAAGGTAATTTCTCTTCAGATTCCTAAAGGCCATGGTCAGCAGCACCTTTATGGGGCAGTCTCAGAGCAGGAGATTCCTATCTGCCCTGAATTCAGACAGCTGCAATGATCCACTAATGGGCAGTTCATGAGGCTCATTGGAAAATTCTTTCTCAGGGAAAGATTTCTTCTTCCATTCTCTATCACACTGATGACATCCTGGCAGTAGGCATCTTCAGAGGATGTCCAAAGGTCCTGGTGAGCCTTGGCTACTGGTATCCCTGTGATACCTGCCCTTGGCTACTGCCCTTACTCAGTTTATCACCACTGAATTGGGTATGAACAGAAGAATGCATTCCTGAGCAATGTATTTGTAAAGGCAACTCTTTTTCCAGCCTTCCCACTCCTTCAGCATTCGGAGTTATGCCAGCCTGGGGACACTCAGCACAGAGCTGTGGCAGTACAGCTGTCCCTCCCCGTGGGACCTTGGACACCACAGCTGCACAAGCACACAGCAAATTATCGCTACTCTACACACGGGATGGGGGAGTCAGGGCTGGGACTTCTTACCATCAGATCTGTCTTTCCAGAGCACGCTGTGAAGGTTCAAGAAATAAGGGTGTCTTTTCCAAGTGGAGCTGCCAGGTGCTGGAGAAAAGAAACCAAAGACAAACCAGTCCCATTCCTGCAGGAGAGGACAATCTGAGCAGGCATGACTGGCAGGACACCAGGTTTGGGGAAACGCTGTTATCTGGGACAGTGGCAAACTGGCTGTGAGACCCTTTACTTTACATTGCAGCCCACCTTAAGTCTTGCAGTGAATTCAGCCTGCTGAACTCAGGGGTTTGCTGTTGACAAGGCCAATAAATACATTCTACACCGGCCTCAGCTCCAGCAGTTGTTGGATCACATGGAGTAGCACGGCAGGTCCTCTCTGGAGCAGACAGACGCTGTCACACACTGACCCACCCCCCTTCTGTGGCACAGACACTGTCACACACTGACCCCTCCAAGTCCCCAGAGGGGTTTCACTGGAACTTCAGCTCATTTGGTTCTTTTTCCCATAGCTGAAAATCTACATACAAACAAACAATCTGCTTTAAAATAAATCACTCCCATGAACAATAGGGTGTGTTGGAATATTAGAAGGGATGGCTTCCTGGGATCTGGTGAGCAGCACAGAGCTGATATCCCTATGGCTCTGGGGTGTGACTTCTCAGTTCAAAGGAATTCCCTGCCATGACTAATTTATTCTGGTATTTAAGGCTCACTCTTTCACTCACTGCAGTCAGTATGACCCGTTTACAACAGAGGTGCTTATAGCAGAGGGGAACAGGGGAATGGGATGCAGTCGTGGTTTTTGCAGCCTTCGGGACCTCTGTGCCTGTGTCACCTTCCAGAGAAAGGCGGTGATGCAGCTGGTGGTGAAGTTCTTTCCAGAGCTGAGCAGTGACCGCAGCGCAGACACAGCCAAGACTGAGGGCTGGGCAATGACAGCTCTGGAAACTCATGAGGACCTTGTGGGGGGATAGCTATTTCTGGGCTACCTAAAGCAGGCAGCAGCCAGGCAAACGGCTCAGTAGGTGTGGTGGGATCCCAGAGCCTGTCCTCACCTCCAGTCTGAGGTTTATGAGAGACAACTTTCCTCTGTTTCCTGAGGGCATCAAGAGTACCCGTGGTCAGGGCTGACCCTCACGTAATGGCCATCACAGGGAACACCAGCTCTGGACTGTGAGTTTAGCAGTTGAGCAATTTGCTGAGATGAGGCAACAAATTAGAGCTTGTGTCTCCTCCTAAGAAAGATTTATCTCCATCTCGCACTGGTATCCCCTGGAAGAGGAAAGGGAGAGGGGGAGGAAGGGAAAGAGGGAAGGAAGGAGGGGAGAGGAGAACAAAATCTCTTTCAACTCTTCTGACCTCTCAGTCTGTGTCACTGGCATGGTTTCATAGGGTATGTTTGTGGCTGTTAAGTTTTGGAGACGGAAGAAAACATGTCTAATAGCAGGTCCTGGAATCAGCATCAAGGGGCTTTGAATCTCCACCACCTCAGAAGCCTGAGGTCCATGAAAAACAGCCTCCTGCGGGAGCGTGTGTGTGCCTGATCCCTTCCCAGCCCTGCCACAGCAGGGGCAGGCAGCAGCTGCCACAGTAGCATCACTCCTCAATGAGGCACTAAGCACCCCAAGCTTGTGCTTGGTATTCACCAGGCAACAGGAGAAGTGTCTCAGGCTCAGGCAGTGTTTAACGATCCATTATCACTTAATTCCATCACAGGCCTATCTCTAAATTCAATGGAGTGCTACACAGCACGCTGGGGGTTAGTTAATTCTCTGTGAGGCTGTCGAGGACGCGGCAGTAGGAGCATAAATAGGGAGCCTAGTGGAGCTCATGGCCTGGCTTTCTTCTCCCCTAAGCACCTGTGCAACTCAGCTTACCATACTCACCGGGCTTGGTAAGGGCAGGGCATGGCCTTCCTTTGGGATGAACAATTGGCACAGTATGTAAAGCATCCCGAGGAGAGAGGAACAGCTAGTGCCAGCACCAGCAGAGCAGGAGGTGGAAAGGATGGAAGCCAGGTTAGAACAGCTCTGGGGCCTGTGGCTCTCTCTGAGGGAGTGTTTGGTAGGTGGGGAGGCACTCTGCATTGCAGCGGTGTCCTCAGCCTCCTCGGGCTCGCTGTGCTCAGCTGTGGCACAGGAAACCGTGACCAAGGCTCAGCCCTGCCCCGTCTATCCCGTGTCTGCGTGCCACAGCACGAGAGGACACGTCCTGGGTGCCTGCAGCACACGCCCGCTGCGCCGCAGCACACGGGAGCATCTCGGGCGGATGCTCCCTTGGGTACAGCCACGCGCGGGGAAAGGTGTGCGCAGAGCGGCACAGCTCCGGGCACGCTGTGCGGCAGCAGGGACGCCCAGGGGAAACACCTGAGCAGCGCGGTGCTCACCCCCTGATCCGCGAGGGCAGGGCAGCAGCAGCCGCGGCCGCAGCTCCGTTTGCCGGGCGGCCGCGTCCTGTGCCCCCGGACCGGAGCGCGTCCACGGCAGCGCCCAGGCGGCAGAACCTTCCCAACGCCGTCCTCTCGCCGGGACACCTGTCCCGACCCCAGCCCTTCCCTCACCTTCGGGAACCGAAGCCCCCGGCCCCGCCGAGGCGCGGGGCCCGTGTCCCACCACGCTGCAAAGAGTTAAGCCCTGGCTCTGTTGATATTTCCAGCGGCTCCCAAAGTCGGCTGAGACGGGGAGCGCCCGGATTGGCTGCGTACGGCCGGTAGTAATTAGGATCAGATATCAAACTTCTGTCTTTGCTAAGACCCTTTCCGATAGTCGCTGCTCCCCGCTAGACGATGACATCAGCCAGGACACCCAGCTGCTGGTAGTAAACTCCGGGCGGGAGGAGGCTCCCGCTGGCTCCACGTTAATTAGTTCAACACAGCGCAGGGGGAGCAGTTGGTGTCTGTGCAGGGTCAGTGCTGGATGGGACCAAATCTTACAAAGCCACTCGCTGCTCCTTGCCGGCCGGCTGTAAAAGCACCCCGAGAGTCCAGGAGAGCTGGATGAATCCTGAGCACCAGCCACGCTTTGGTCGGCTTTTCCCTGTGGAGGAAGTTAATGGTTTAAGTGAGGGGCGTCTGGATCTGGTCCCTGAGTCACCATGACACTCCTGGGGTCTGAGCACTCCTTGCTGATTCGGAGCAAGTTCAGATCAGGTAGGGAAAACCTTGAGCTTTCTCTTGAAACTTCTCTCTCTGTCAAGCCGTAGCCACAGACTGTTTTGCATTAAATGTTCGGAAGCAGCATGTGAGCAAAAGACTCGAGGGGTTGCAGAGCTGTCAGGGCTTTGCTCTTACAGAGGCTGCTCCACAAGCAGAGAGACGCATCTTCCTTCCTCTCTCTTGCTTTTTTTCGTCCTGGTTTTTCATTGTCTTTGATTTATGCCTGTGGTTTATTTTAGTAAAACTGCAGTTCCCGGTTCTCCTGCTCTGGCCCTGCTGCAAAGGATTTGGGCAGGAAGCCAAAAGGGCATCTGGGATAAACAAGGTGCCTAACGCCGTCCGTATATTCCAGGTGCTCTTGCGGGTCTGCCTGGGATAATCACGGAGAGGACGGGGGCCTGACACTCTCCCTGACAGGCAGGCAGCTGAGCTCGTTCCATTAAGTTGTGACTAATTGGAGAAAAATGAATTTGAAGAAATGCGTCATTTTTAGAAGTAAAAATAACAAATGGAACATGAAAAGTATTTAAAGTGACATCATCAGAGAAATAAAACCAGAGGCACACAATTGATTGCCACTCGCGGAGGGTTTGCAAGTCAAACATGCCTCCAGCTCGTAAGTCAGGGGAAGCACCGGGCAGGGGCTTCTCCGAGGACGTTCACTGAGTGAAGGTGAGTGAAGGTGAACTATGGGACGGTCGCTTCTAGATCAGCCCCTCTGCTGGATGTTCATGCCTTTAGTCACTGGCTGCATCTATAGTAAGTATGCTCTCTTTGGGAGTGGGTATCGTGACTTGTAGGTTTTTTTTAGCGATCGTAACATACCGCAAAGTTTAACAGTAATGCCAAAAAAACGTTCTCAAGGTGCTTTCTCTGACCTTCCTAGAGATGAAGTTCTCCCTGGGAATATTATCTGTGAGGATGTGCAGATAAATCAGCTGCGTGTGCCGTACGGGATGCTTTAAATCCAGACAGTTGGAACATGCACCCGGTCTGGCATGTCACCCACGCCGTGTGTGTTTTTGCCTCCTTACTCACTGTAGATAATGAAATGGGAGATTTATGATACCGATGGGAGACATGAGTGGTGTTATCAGGATCTCTTAGATAGCTGGGTGGTCAACTTAAACTTTGTTTTCTCAGCAAATACAAAGTTGGCAATTGGTTGCAAACCCCAGAGTGTGTGTGCAAACACAAGTGTCCTAGTCTGGCTGAGTTATACAAAGCCTGGGTCCAGGTCTTTGGTGTGGTTTCCATATCGCTCTGATCTTACATTTCATTAGATTAAGTCATTCCTTAAATTTTGTTGGTATATTATGGTACACTGCTGTTCATTTGAAGAAAAAAAAAAATCTGAAGCCTGTAACAATTCCTCCAGCATGTACAAAGCAACACTGCCACCTCCCTGAGGAGCAGAGGACGGGCTGTGCATTGTCCCTGCATTCTTTTCAAATGAACCAGGATTGTTTTTAAGGCTCATTTCTGGTTTATTTGTAAGCTGGCTTTATTGTGGAACCAACAGTGGGCTCTCTAAACATATTTTTCAAATGATTCCCCAGGAAAAGTAAACTTTGTGGGTCGTTGCGTCCATAAATTCTCGTGCCTTTCAGCCTTTCTAGGACAGTCAATTTGTGGGGCATTCTTTGGTTCATGATTTATTCCCACAACTGCTATCCCTTGCTATGGCCTGGTGAAAGACAGGCTCCCCATTTGACAAGATTTCTGTGTCTGTTGGTTTTGTTTGAGCTGGGCTCACCAAAATCCCAAATGCGTGTCTGCCCCTCGCTGTCCCCATGGCTGTGACCTCTGGGAACGTGGGACATGGCCACAGCACAGCCCTGGCTGTCACAGTGTGTGAGACAGGGGAGGAGACCAGGATGCTGAGAAACCCTAATAAGTCAATAAAGCTGCTTTCAGCTTGTGTTGGACTTTTAATAACAGGGGGAATAGAGAAGAAGAAGCTATCATTTGATGGAATCTCCTTTATTTGCAAAGTCTCTATGGCACAGTTTCCTGTGGCGTCCCTGCTCTGTGTGCAGGTTTTGCCAGCTGTAAAGCCCCACAAGGATGGCAGGAGGTGCAGAGCTCTGATTTACCATCCTCCATTCTCTTGGAAGAGGGTTGAAAGTCTCAAACTGCCCATGGCTGCGCCCCACACCGCCCTGCATGGCTCAGGGGCTGTGACACTGGACAGCAGCAGTTCCAGAGCTGTGTAGCTTGCTCAGAGGCAGGAGGGATCGTGCCCCGAAATGCCAAGCCCCGAGGAGCCACGCTTAGCCGTGCGCCCTCGCTTCGGAAACGCTCTTGAGCCGGCAGGTGTGAGGCTCTGTTTGCTCCCCAGGTTTGGGAAGGATTAGCTGTGCTCCATGACTCATGATGAGTCTGAATCCCTTTTGAAGGATTCCAGGCCAGTATTAAAGAGGGCTGAAGTAAATCTTAATCACTAAACTTTTGCTGTCTCTCCGTGGCCTGCACACGCTGAGCAGCTGAAGGAGCTATGTGTGTTGAGGGCAGCTGGAGATACATTACGGGTTGTTTCCTCATCCCAGAATCCCTTTAATCTCTGTGTCATGCACCGGGCAGAAAGTGGAGCAAGGAGGTGGCAGCTAGAAGATGGTGGCACTGGTGTGGCTCCAGGGATGTTGTGGTGAATGAACCAACCAGGGGGCCACAGAGCCCAGAAACAGAGGTTTGGTGAGCTGGTACCAAAAAGTAAGGTGTATTAATATACAGGGCCAGCTCTCTGGTCTCTGGCTTCCATCTGACACCATCAGTAGCAAGCAAAAATGTGTTTATCCAGGAAAGTTTGCTGTGGTGGTGGCAGTGGCTTTTCACAGTGTGCCCAGCAATCACCCCTTGAGTGCCACAGCGGTTTCTCCTGTTCTTGTCTCTCCAGTGGTCCCAGTGAAGGACCAGCACAGCTGTGCCATGTGGAGGGACCGTGGCTGTGCCAGTGCCAGGCACCAGGAACTGCTCCAGAGGAGAGAGAGACAATCACCACCACGCTGCAGCCCTGCAGGGTCCCACCTCCCTTCCTCAAGGATCTGTGTGCCTCTTTATTTTGTCTGTTTGGCCAAAGATAAATATTCTGATCTGAGGTCATCCTGACAAATTTTGCAGGGATGATGATTCTTCAAGTCTGCCATGCTATCCCATCCAATCCAGCTATCAATGGGATTGCACTAAATCAACTAGGACATCTAAATGCTGTTCCAGAAACACATTTAACTCTTCCCAGACATGATCATTTATGTGATCTCTTGCTCTGAGGACAAACCAGTTGTTCTCCAGCAGTGGAGAAGCCTTGGCACCGGACAAAGCAAACAAAGCTGACAAACACAGATCCAACCTTAACCCTGACTTTTTTTTGCAGCTATGTGGAAAGAGCTTACAAGGCCAACATCTGCCTAACTTCAGTGGTAATTCAGATAATTGGTGAGAAGTGAAAGTTTAACACTGTAAGGCTCTGCATGGCTTGGCATGAGGTACCAAGACCTAATTGTGGACACATGGGTGTGGGTTTGCAGAGAAGACTTGCTTGGCTCCATGGAGGAAAGTATTCATGCTTACACATAAGGCTTGAATGAAACTGAGATGGGAGAGGAATTTATTCTGTCTGCCTCCGGTGGCGAGAGTGATTTGGACCAAAATCAGCAGGTCAATAAAGGCAGAAGAGAATAGGCCTTGGTAGGGTGTTTGGCCAGGCGTTTTGGCAGAACCTTTATTTTGATTTTCCTGGTGTCCAAAGATAAAGCATGCGTCTGTGTTTCCTCTCAGATCGTGAACTCCTACAGGTCACAGTCAGTGTGCGTGTGTTCAAACCACGGCCTTGCTGTAAGTGGTGAGGCTGTTTTGTGAAGTTTTTGTTAAACACTGACTTGACGCAGATCAGTTTCTGCTTGGTTTTGTTTTGTGGCATCTTACCCCTCAGTGTTTTAGTGGGCAGTCGTATGTTTCTTTGTCAGTCAAGCACATGTTGCAGCATAGATCAAAAAGTACCTCCCTGTGCTTCAGGGGACATCTGTCTGGGCTGCTCATGGGGATGCTGAAGGGGTGACTCCAAGGGGAGAACCAGTTCTCAGGACCATGGTGAAGTTGGGGTTGTGTGTTATGACGGACACGGCCCTCAGAGGGATTTCACAGCTGGTTGTGCCCGTTTGCTGCTCTGAGCTCCTTGCTAGCCAGCTGTGCTAGCCTAGTGTCTCTTCCAAGCTACCTGAAGACCTGTGCTTGGGGTTAGAAATGCAGTTCTCACCAACGCAGAGATTCTTCGGTGCAGTCTCCCAGGTAACACGCACTTTTGTAGCACATCTGTCTGTTAGAAGTAAAATGCTGCCAGCTCTGGAGTGACATCACAGGCAGAGATAAAGCAGTGCCCACCTGGGAAAGGACTGACCAGGGCTGTCCGTGACTCTCCTGGCTGAGCAGTGCCATTTCCATCTTCATCTCAGCTCTGAGCTTCGTCTCTGCTCACACAGGTCCCACAGACACCATGTTGTCAGAGGGTAACGTAGGCCTGGAGACGTGATGTTACAGAGAAATCGCTTTGTGGCTCATGGCTATGGGCAGAGCAGATGGGCTGAGATCCATGCAGGGGCTCAAGGAAAAGTCTGGCCAAGGTATTTTTGCAAAACAGCAGCTCCAGAAAAGTGAGTCCTACGGCACTCTGCTGGTGTCAGCCCCAGGGAGGCTGGCTGGCTTGTCACCCAGCTCAGAATCACTCCGTGTTGGAATCTGATGCCAGTTTGCTGTTTGGCTGGGAAGGACCCCCATGGTCCTGCCCACGTCCTGCTTTGAGAAGACTCCTGCTCCTGGTGCAGCTGCGAGGAGCAGACACAGTCCTGAGAGGGCCATGAACAGCATGATTGAACCTGCCAGCCCTGATCCTGCCCTGCTGGGACTTTGGGGCACTCAAAGGATCCCACAGGGCAGCTCCTCTCCCCCATCAGGCTCACACAATACCTCGGACATTAAATGGAAAGCCAGTCTCAAAGCCTGCAGCAGTCCTGCCTTTCAAAGGTGGCTGGGTCCAGAACAAGGCCAGCAGTTGGACTCGATGATCCTTGTGGGTCCCTTCCAGCTCTGGATATTCTGTGATTCCAGGGCCACTTTCTGCCAGTCAGTGAGCAAGCAGGGGCAGGTCACCAGGTTCCTCTGGTACACACCGTGGCCATGGATGGACTTGTGTCTCACCTTTGCTCAGCTGCTGTTGCCAACAGGAGTCCCCCCTCCCCACTCCTAATTTGTTGCTAACTCCCCCCACCCCAGCAGAGCCGTCCCCATCCTGTGCACCACTGATGTGCTCTCACGTTCCCCAGAGCCCAGCTCTGAGCCACAGAGTGCAGGAACGAGCTGCTGGTGGCAGAAGGGACAGTGACTTGCTGCTGCTTTTTCAGTGCTCTCCTTCTTGGAGACAGACGGGCCCCGACACTGGGTCAGGTCAGGCATGGCTTCGCCTGAACTCCCTGAGGAGGCCACTTCCCCCACTCCATGGGACACGTGCCTCCTGCTGCTCAGCCCCCTGTGCTGCTCAAGCCGATTCCCCAAGGAGAGGATGGTGCTGGGAATGCTCTGGCAGTACCCCAGTGGAGGGATGCTCTGATGCAGGTGATGAAAGTCCTATCCCACCCTGATTCTCTGCTGAGCACCAGACTCAAAATGTCCTCACAGGCTGAAGCAGATGGATCTGCCTGTTCCTGGGGTGGAGAGAGGATCTGAACATGTCTTTTCTGTGCATCACCAGGCCAGGCAAGGTCCAAGCTGTCCTCTGAGCTTCCTGCAGCTCTGAGGTCAGCTCCCAAAGAGGGGGGTGACCCATGACTGCAAGTCGCAGGCAGTGCTCAAAGCTTGGGCCACCAGAGGCAGCTGTGACTGGTGCCAGGAGGTCTTGCCTGCACCACTGGCACAGCCCTACTGCACAGGACACTTCTGGAAGCCGATATCAGTGAATGGGACTTGGTGCTGGCATAGAAGTGAGGAGTACTTCTAACAGAAAAAGCTCACGAGCAAATTCACTGGGATAGGTCTGCCATGTCTCTCGCCATCCAGGGAGGATTTCTCATCGTGGGGCACCCCAGGAGGGAGTAGGGGTGCTGAACGAAAGGCTGTCTCTCAGCTGGCGGTGGCACAGGGTGACCAGTGTGTGTGGCTGCTCCCTGGCTGGCACTTTTCACCGTCCAAGCTGGTGCAGGCAGGCAGCAAGGATGCTGGGGGGTGGGATCAAGATTGCCTCTTCAGTGCTCCAGCCACCACTCTTTGTGCCATAAATGTTCCTCTGAAGTGTTAGCAGAGCTGACACTAGCTAAAGAGTTCCCTTGAAAAAGAAGAATATTCATGAAAGTTTAATTCCCATACAGCACTCAGAGCTCAGGCCTCCAGGCACGCAGCAAAGGAAGAGGATGGGAATGCAGCTGGGCTCAGACACAGCTTCAGCAGATTTCAAGGAAAGGGGCAGCTCAGTGGTGGTGTGGATGGTGCCAGGGGCTCCTGCAGTCCTGTTTTTGGCACTGTTGGTTGTAAGGGAAAGGTGCAAGCCCTAAGCTGGCATCTGCCAAGCTGCAAACTGCAGCACTGCCTCAGAGGCTGCTTCCCTCTTGTGCAGGGATGTTCAGCAGTGTTCTCTGACACTGTCCACTACGTTTCTTCAGATGGTTTGCAACAGGTTTTGGAAGTTCACAGAGATGTTGGAGAGTCAAGTCATGCATTCTACTGCATGAGGAGGTCCAGATTGGGATGAATATTTGGTGGCTGAAATAACTGCTTTAACTGTAGAGCGTGTGCTGCTCCTGGAAGTAGCTGGTACTCGCACTGGCCTGTCCTCACATTTTTTGACAGCATGCCCTGAACAGACAGGGCTGGATAAAATTTTCCTCCTTGGCCTGTAGCTGAAGAATGGGCCAGCCTTAAGGATGTTTGTAAGCTCAGCATGGCCCACGATGAACTCCCTGTCTGGGGGAGCTGACCTGCCCCTGGAACTGCTCAGCTCTCACACCAGAGCAGTGAGTGACATTGCTGGGTCACAGCCGTTCTACCCATCAGCACAAGGACTAAATCGGAGACCTTTCCTCCTCACACAAAATTACCATTACGTAGCCCCAGATCCCCTCTGTGACAGGCTATCCACAGGGCAGGAGGCAGAGGAGAGGCTGTGAGGTGGGGCACGCACCAGTGCAGTGGGGGGGATCCCCCAGACCGTGCCCTGCTCACTGGGAGGCAGCGGGATCTGGGAAATCTGGGTTCCCAAGCGCTGGAACTGCTCCTGCAGCCAAGCAGCGGGAGAGCTACGGCAGTGAAACCCACACGTTTTCATCACTCCTTGCAGCAGGGCAGATGATGAATCTTATACCCACCAGCCGGGAAATCATCATCACTTTCCAAGCTATGCTCCAAGGGGATTTGTGCTCGCTCCTTTTTCTCCTCACCAGCCTGGCTGACAGCTGGCTGCTCCAGGGGGCTGGTGAATTGTTGGTTTGCTGGGACAGGCTATGAAATAAGCAGAAGCAGCAGGGAATGTGGGCCCTGAATGCACAGACTGTTAGGATCCCCCTTGCCAATGTGGACTGGGTGCATCGCTTGGTCCGGCTGTGTCGGAAGTTGGAGTAAAATGGTGCAAATAATTTGGCACACGTGGGAGCTGTGAAGGGAAGTGATGGAGGATCCTCACTTGGGATATTTCACACCCTGACGGGGCATTGCTGTGTCCTTGGCAGGGTGGTGTATGTGACTCGAGAAGGCTTTGCTGTCTCTGATTCCTGTTAATAATGTGATGTTGCGTGTAAATTGCCTCAGCTGAAGGCAGGATTCTCTAATTCCTGGGATACTGGACCAGGACTGGGAGAGTAGAGAACCATTCCTGGATAAGCAACAAATTGTTTTTATTCTTGGACACTCTCTGACCTCCCTTAGCTCACCTATTCCATAAAGATCCATCTCTTTCTCAGGGAAAGTGCCAAGCCTTGCAGAGTTCCTCAGTATTGTGAGCAGTCACAGAGAAGGTTCTACGCAGAGAAATTGGGGTAGAGCTCACCCTGTGTGAGACGCCAGCCTGGAGCTGGTTACCTTTAACCTGCCTGCACAGCCCAGGAGGAAGGACGGGCGTTCCCAGAGCATGGCCTGTCTCGTGTGGTTTTGAGGGCCCCTGGGGGGATGACTTCTGCAAAGGGGCTGCAGATAACGGGGTGCAGTGTGGGTACCCAGAGCGTGAGGGTCTAAATCCGTGTCCACGGGCAGAACCAGCACCGGCTGGGGGTGGTGCCGTGGGGCAGAGGAGGGCTACAGACTCCCTGGCAGCAAGGTTTGCCAGCGACTTCAGCCACCAGCTTCACCCTGGCTTAAGAAGAACAGCACACACACAGACTTTACCGCACGCTGAAGGCTACATTTTTCCTTCGCAGCAAGAATCTATCTTTGGTGTCCAAAGAAGTGCTGGAATTTGGCAGGAGATCGTTGTCCCACATGAGGCCTTCACTAAACGTTTGCTCTGAATGTGAAACATGGTTTGTGCAGAGGACATGGAAAAGTCACAAGCAATGGCATCTCAGGGAGCCTCATGCTTTGGGGCCGGCTCTGGAAGGGATTATTTTTCAGCTCCATCCCACATCCCAGGAAAGCTGTGTTGTAGACATGAGCTGTTGGCAGAGCTCAGCAGGTTGCTCCCAAGGACAAAAATGCTGTTCTTGCCTTTCTTTTCCTTCCAGCCCCAGCTCATTCCAGGCAGCCGAGGAGAAGCAGCCTGGGGCTGTGCTGGTGGGCAGGGAAGTGTGCAGTTATGTTGTGACCGAGGTGCCTGTCCTCGTGGCAAGTTGTACTGAGCTTCCAGCAGCAAAGCATGGAATTGAGTTCTGTGTTTTACCTTGTGATAGAGGCATCCTCTTGAAGACAGATTTGCAAAACCAAAGGTGTAGAACATGACACTAACTCAGAGTGCAGGCATGGTTGCCTGGGTGATGGGATGAGGTAAATTGTTCACAAGGCTGGTCCAGCAGCAGCAGGGATCAGTGCCAGACCTCTGTGCCACACACAGACCCCACACACCTTGTCCCTGTATTAGCAGCCCTGTATTAGGGCTATCCTGCCCCTTTCCCTGACACTCTCTCTCTCACAGTTTTACAGCTACGGCTCCAGCAGAGAAGGACCCGTGAGCAGCTGGCAGACCAAGGCATCATGCCACGTGAGTACCTTCTTCTGCCTTCTTCATCCTGCCTCAGAGGGCTGTGTTCCTCCTGGGCACTGCTGGGGCACTGTCTGGCACCAGCTGCCTGCTCAGGCCCACACAGCTCGGAGCAAAGTGCTACCAGGGGGCCTTTGCTTCCAGCCCTGCAGAAATAGCATGATCCCTGGTGCTGTCCAGTGCATTTATCACACAGACTGTGCCACCCCTGCTCAAACTGAAGTCAGGAGAGATGCTTAACTTGACACCATCCGAAATTCCAGCTGCAGAGCTCCCCGCCCCAGAGGTCACCGTAGCAGGACAAGGATACCCAGCTCAAGCAGAGGACTCACAAAGCTGTTCACGTAGGCAAGGGCAGAGAAATCTCCCGTCCTCCTGTAAAAGGCAGGAACCTCTGTGACAGGACAAGGAAGAGGTTCAGAGGGCTCATTCCAGGAGGCTGGGGAGGAAGGCAGCTCTGGGGAACTGCCTTGGCCTGGTGCAATCCCTGGAGGATTGAGACATACCCGGATCTGTGCCAGGCAGGACCCCAAGGGCAGAGCTGCCAGTGCACACCTGAGGCCAGTGAACACCCACAGAGTGACAAGTGTGTTCCCCCTCTGGCCCCATCCACCCCTGCTCACCTGAAGGACGAGCTCCAGGACAGCATTATCATGAAATCATTCTGCACCAGAAAGTCAGTTGCTAGAGCCCAAAAAGTCAGTGAATGAAAATGATCCCCTTCTGCACCTGCAGGTGCATCAAGAAACCTGTAGCACCTCTGGCGAAAGGATGCTGGGAGCTCAGCCCTGCTCAGTGGAATACTCCATCCTGACCTAGCTCAGGCTCCATGTGCAAATCTGTGGTTACCTGGGACCCAGGTAGAGGATTATCCTTTCTGTCTCATCAAGGACCCCTTGGGTTCACTGCTAAGATCACAGTTTTCCAGAGGCTGTGTCACTTCTGTCCCTTCTGATTGCCCTTGAAGACTGTGACGGAGCTCTTGCCTAAGCAGCAGAACCTCACCTCTCTGAGAGCATGGCTCTAGCACTGCTTGCTGCACCCTGTCCATGCCCTGTCCCTCCTGGAGGATTGTGCCGAGCAACAGGCGCCTTCTCAGGACATTCCTGTCAGCATCAAGCATTAGAAAAACTTGAGCAGGATGACAAAAATCACGACGGCCAAAATGAACAATGGTTTTAAGAATGATAAATGCATACTCTTTCCATTTTTTCACGTGTTTATTTCTTCAAGCATTCAGATTTTATGCTGCCTGCCACCAAAGGGCAGGCACTTTGATCACGAGACTCCGGGAGCTGAAGCTTTAAACAAAATACTGTGATATTTGTTAGAGTAAAGCAAGAACATGGGGCAGCAGTGCCCCTGAGAGGTTTGTACACCTGGGGCTGCTCTGCGAGGCTGCACTGTCACACGTGGCACCTGACATCTCAAACCTTACACATTGCAAAGTGCTGAGCCAAATTTATTTGATGGCAACTGAAGGGTATTTTCCTGTTACTTACAGCTTCTTTGCACACCCAGTTTCTAGGCTGACATTTTGCAGTCTGGTTTCTGTCCAAGACCATTTTGGGAAACCTGAGCATGATTCACTCACTGAAAGTAATAGAAGAAAAGGCACTTATGCCATTATAAAAACAAACACGCAGAATTTAACTGCTGAATTTGACATCAAGAGGAAGTGTCAGATGTTAGCATTTCATACATGGCAGCCCCAGCCAGCTTCCCCATGGCTTGGGCAGGTGCAGACATTCCTTATGAAAAACAAGTCTTTGTTAACCGTATCTTCCCCTGCCATGTTGGTTCTGAGGACCAGCAGGTGAGTCCCCCTGGCTGTGATGGACTGCAGAAATACCTGTGCTCGAAGGCGCTCCTGCTACACACAGCCACCCCCTCGTCCTCTCACTGACACCTCAAGGCAGCTGTCCCAAGGTTCTCCACGCCACACACAGCTCCTCTGCCCTGCTGCCTCCAGGCCCTCACCCATTTCATGCTGAAATGTCATCCCCTGACTAGTTATCTGAATTAGTCTTTATTTGTTAGCAATTTGCTAGCAATTTGCTAGCAATGTCTTTATTTGTTCTGCAGACTAATACAAGCTGCAGCGCCCACGTAATTCCTCCAAAAATCTTGGTAAATTACTAAGCTCCACAGCACTTTCCTCTGGAATAGCACAGCACTTGGTCAGTGCCTGTAGCATGCTGCCAACATCAGTACTTCACGTGAGCAGGGCTGGGAAAGTCCTCTCTCCTGCTAACTTCATTTTCTCGTGCACATTGTTTGGTTTTGCTTCTGATTAAACCAGCTGTCACCAGCGCTGGTGGCTGCTCACTGGAGCATGGCACAGCAACACCAGCTTGTCTGTCTGTCTGCTTTCCAAACGGCAGGAGCAGGAATGTGCCTTCTGTGTTTTCCTGTGATTCACTGGGTGTTCCAGGGGTTGCCTGGCTGTTGATTGCCAAAAGTCAGTTCAGAGGACCTCCAAAACTTTCCTGTTTCTCCCCAGTCTTCTTTTCATCCTCCCCTAGACTGATGGAGGATAACAAGGCCTGCATGAAAATAGTTTCTTTCTTTATTGGATCCCATTCAGAAGATGGAAAGAGAATTTCTGTTGCCAGACAAAGAGTTGCAGCAGAGTGTTTCTGTGGGTCAGGACACCTTCCCCTTCCTTGTCCCAATGGGAACAGTTAGTTTTGTCTGCTTACACAGACAGAAAAGAATTTTTGTAAGATGTGAGAGGTATTAACCCCTTCACCATGCAAATTCTGCCTCGATTTCTACTGAAGCACAGTAAACAAGGAGATGTGCAAGGTTCTCCATGACTCCAATACACACTGCTCCGTGGGACTGGTGTTCACTGGTCCAAGAGCCGGGGATTATTGGCCTTTTTTGGGGAGCACCTCTGGGTTAATCCTCCTCGGAGTCAGGAGATGCTGAGGTCATGGTCTGCTCCTTGCCTGCCCAGGGAGTGTGACACAGCTGCTTCTGAGCAGGGCACAGGACAAATGTCCAGTCATGGTCAGTGACAGAAGGGGATGAAGGACCACCTGGCAATGCCCTCGCTGCAGGCTGCACCGCAGACCCCAAGGGCTGAGGCAGGTCTTAATTTTCCTGCTGACCTCCAGCTTTAGTCACCTTCAGGTTTTACTTTCAGGTGAGGTCCATCACAGGTGCTTGCTCTTCCCAGATCTGTCTTCTGGAGCTGTGGTGCCTTCCAGGCCCTGCAGGGAACATGGCAGGGAAAAGACAGATCCGCTCTCTGACGTGTCCCACAGAGCACTGTGTTTCAAAGCCTGCACCCCTTCCCTGCCCACGTGCCTCCTGCTCTCCCCATGCTCTCCATCCCCCCTGCTCTCTTGCCATGGACTGGCTGAGAGCATGGGATTTCCCAGAGCTTTCCCGAGTTATTTTTAGTCAGCACAATAAAGAGAACAGCTAGTTTGTGCTGCTATTTTTATAGCACTCATTAAAATGCTGTTGCTGAATATCCTGGTAGCTGCTTGCTTCCGCTCCTGTGCTGACTGCTCCTCTTTCTTTCCTGTTGCAGCACTGAAAAGCCCATCTGCATTCCATGAACAGCGAAAAAGTCTGGAGCGAGCCAAGGTAACTCCTGCAGCCATCCCAATGAGGGAACACATGGGCTTGCTTTGCATGAGTCACGGGGTTTGAAAGCACCTTCCACCGCTGTCCCCTCCTTTGGCACCCTCCACACAGGCCCGGTGGCCAAGGATGAGGGGCAGGGCACCTGCCCTGCTTCCAGACATGCCGAGGCCAAGCCAGGGCTCACAAATGCTCTGGAGCACCCTTCTCCAAGCAGGGAAGGTTTAACAAAAAGGGCAGAGAGGGCATCTGCGCCCTGAGCTGTGAGGTTTTACAGAAGGCCACGGGCAGGGCATGGTTCAGCCCGGCTTTGTCAGTGCTTGCAGTAAATGTCCAACAGGAGAATTGCTGATTTCCCCTCCTGGCCAGGTCCGCAGCCCGCTCGTGGCGCGGGGGCTGCTCTGCGCTCCTGCCAGCTTGGAGCAGGGCCGGCAGCGGCCAGGCCGCAGCGAACGGAGCCAGCAGAAGTGCAGGCGATGCAGGTGCCACCTGGAGCCAGTCCCCAGGGACCTCACACTTGTCACCAGGCAGGGGCTCTGGCTTTTAGCTCTGCGGTGCAGCTCGGCCATCAGGACTCCACATCCAAGGGGGAAATGGGCCAGGCTCCCACCCACCCCGTTACCAGGCTTCCCTAAACGCTGCCAAAGGCAGTGGCCATTTCCAGAACACACTGAAACTCTGTGATCTGATCGCTTTTTGGGAAATCACACTGGTTTTCCAATCGCCAACAATCCAGCCTTGACCAAACTGGGGGAATGATCCCAGAAAAGGAAGCAATTAATCACACAGGTTTTGCTTGAACACAAGAATTTGTTCCATTAATCTGCAAAACGTGCTTCCAGTCACATGGGAAAGGACCTTTGCAAGGAAGAATGATTGTGAAATACAGGGAAGTGCTCTTCTGAACTTAAACACACTCCAAATCACTTGCCCCGAGTCTCTCGTGGTAATAAATGGCGAGCCTAAGAAATACAGTATGACTCTGAAAAATTAGTATGCTTACAAAATTTCAAGCAATCCAAAGTATCCTTGAAGTGTCATATATTTTACAGTTAAAGTATACATTTGTGTCTCTTTGTCTTTCCCTTCAAAAGCTTTCACTGGCTGGTTGCCTGGGGAAAGGGGAAGGATGGTCTAGTCTGTCCCAAAGCACGGGAGTGTTTAGAAAGTGCTGATGAAGACGCTGAGCACAGCCCATAACAAACATTATTCCCTTGCAAAGCTGCCCTGCTTAGACCTGGGACTGGGAAGATCGGCAGCTCATTCCAGACAGTTACTCAAAGGCATTTGACATTCCCCCAAGCTGATGTTGTGCAAACAGAAAGCAGATAACTGTTCATGTGTTCTGAAAGCTCTTCTGCTTCAGCTGATGTTAAAAAAGCTCACAGCTGAAGTCTTCATCGTTTGCACCCCAGAGACAGAAATGCAGCTTATTAACAGCCAGGCTCCAAAGGAACTGAAGTCCCAGCAGAAACACAGCTGTAGGACAGCAGCTGGAGCTGAGCCCAAGTCAGGGCCTGATCTAAGCATTAGCTGGAAATGCACTGCGTGAGTTTAAATGCACACAGGTGCAGACACCAGCTTGCTCTGACCTGGCACAGGAACCAGGCAAACCCACACACGGTCCAAGCACGGGGTTGTGTTGGTGGAAATAAGCTGGGAAAAAAATATGGGGGAAGGGTAAGGCGTTGTAAAGACTTCAGTAAACAAAATGTCTATTATTTGTTTAAACATGTCACTGGCTATGTTAGAGGCTGGCATCAGGCCAGCACGGCAGACTTTGAAGTTGATGTCCTATAACAGATTGCTGGGGTAGAGGACAGAGAGCAGGCTGGCTTTCCTGGGGCCGTCTGCCTCAGCGGGGCTTGAGCACTCACCAGCACCCCAGCAAGAGGGGCTGCAGGGGCGGCTGTCCTGCACTGCCCCAGGGCAGAACAGCACCCTGGATCAGTCCTGACCGGGGTGTGAGCACCCACAGACACCCCACTGCCCGTGACCTGCTCCAGGGTGTGAGCTCCCACAGACACCCCACTGCCAGGACCTGCTCTGGGGTGTGAGCACCCACAGACACCCCGGGACCTGCTCTGGGGTGTAAGCACCCACAGACACCCTGGAACCCGCTCCAGAGTGTGAGCTCCCACAGACACCCCACTGCCCGTGCCCTGCTCCAGGGTGTGAGCACCCACAGACACCCTGGACCCCGCTCCAGAGCGTGAGCTCCCACAGACACCCCACTGCTCCAGTGTTCTCTGACCTGTGCTGTGAGCCCATGGCCCCTGATCCCCAGCCCGAGCTGTTCTGCTGAAGTTTGAGCACACTGCATATGCAGAACTGTGTCTCTTTTTCCCTGCAGCACTTTTAAAAGCTGTTTTGCATCCTGTGCCCCAAGAGCCATCTCACCTCTGGGCTCACCAACCTCCCCTCCTCTCAGCCCTCCCATTGCTTTCATCTCTGACCCAGTGGTGATGTCTGCAGCTGCTGCCCAGACCCTTCCATGGACCCTTTCAGATGCAGGGCACAGAACAGGGCCCAGCTCACACCCTGTGCTGTGTCTCCCTTGCTGGTTTGGGGTTGTGAGTCAGCTGCTGATCACTGAATTCTCCAGAGCCTTTTATACTTTTCCTGTGCATGGAGTAACTAATTTCTGCCTAAGGCCCTGTGCAGTGACCACTGCAGGAGCATCTCTGGTGCATTAATTCTTCATCCACTGCAGTGCTTCATCAGCTGGCTTCGCTGTGGCTGTGACCTGAACACAGTCCATCCCAAATGTCCTTCTTGAAACTGTAGCACGTGTATTTCAGATCATCACTTGTGCCAAATCATGGTGCACTGTAATCAGTTAGCCTTGAATGATTCAGAATTAAGGAGTATGTCTTCCATCGTTCAAGACACTAATTAATATATTGACTAGCAGGAAAAATTGCTTTGTAACAGGACTTGATTTATTCTTCTGTTTAGACTGTGAGCCATTTCCAATTCCTCTGGCAATCCACAGCTATGCTCCTTTTTTATATTAGTCTTATCCAGACCAAATTTCTCTGGCTTGCATGTGAGAAAGCCATGTGAGATAATGTCAAAACATGCTTCGAGTCAAGCTGCATGACATTCGTTGTTTATTCCTGCAACAGAAATCTGTCATTTCTCCATAGAAGGAATTTCGGTTGGTGTGGTGTGATTTGTTCTTGATAAATCCATCCTGGCTGGTGCTCACCTCCTTGCTATCTTCAAAATCCATTTATACAGATTGTTTGATTACTTGGTCCAATATCTTGCTGTCTGCTTTGTAATTTCCTCGTTTCTTCTTCCCACCTCTTTTAAAGCTAGAAATTATTCTCTCCTTTGCCCAGTTTCCTGGAAAACCAGGGCTAGTTGCTATTACTCCAGCCTCATGTGTCTCAAACTGTTTGGGAACACTCAACTCCTCTGAGTACCCTCTAGCCTGTTCTCCAACCTGATAACTGGAGCTTTTTCTCTTTTGTTGCTGAAGGTTCTTGGCTGAGCCACCTGTTTGATAAAGAGCCATTTATCTTTTTAGTGAGGATGTTTTTTAAAAGGCATTAAATCCTGTAGCCATCTCAGCAGTGTGCACAATTATTTCTCCTGTTTATGAAACACAGACAGCACTTTCCATTGCCTGATCCTGGCTGCAGCAGTCCTTATAAGATCTTTTTCTCATGATCCTGTACATTTTGTACTGTGGATTTCCAATTTTGCTCCAGCTGCTTGTACTATTCTTTTATATTTATCCTTAAGATTTTAACCTCTTTGAACTACGTAAAATTTTTGTGCTATTTCTTCTTGCAGCTCAGCTTAGCTAAGAGCTTGTCTAAGCTGAGCCCTAGCTTTTCTTCACCAGGGGATAAGCTTATATTTGTACTCATGAGGTCATCTGCCCTCAAGGCTGACTTTCTTGGCCCTTATGGGTGGTGTTACTGTACCTCTGTGTGCCTCTCTGTTCCTAAAGCCATGAGGGAGTTGGCACAAGGCTCCAGGACCGTGTCCATCACAAGCTCAGCTGCAGTGGCTGCAGAGCAGATTTTCCCAGCCCCATTTCATAGCCTAGGTGAGGAACCACAGAGCACAGGGGCTGCAAGGCTGCAGGAAGGTTAAGCCTCGTGGCTGACCTGGGTAAAGAGTCTGAGTGGCTTCATGACTTGCTCTGCCTGATATCTCACCCTGGAGCGCTGGGCCTCCCACAGAAGCCACTGCTACCAGGACTTCTGTGAAGCCACTGCACCAGGACACTCTGGTGCAGCTCTCAAAGGTGACGTGGTGTGCAGGCCCACCACTCTCAGGGAATAGGTCTCACCCTTCCCATGAGTTCTCATAACATTTCAGGCATCAGAAGCCCAACAGTGATGGCAAAGGGCACAGCAGTGGGTGCACGTTGTTCCCTTTCTGAAGAACTTCGGAACAAGAAGAACTCCCAAGAAAAAGCAGTGTTTAAGTGATGAAAAATGTCCTTTAGGAGCTGGCTCAACCCAGCTTGTAATAAATCCAAAAGAATCGCGGGATGGCACAGGGGCAGGTGCTCTCAGTACCTTATTGCTGCTCTAGCCAGGTAACTTTGCGTTTGTGTTCTGCAGACTGAAGATTATCTCAAGCACAAGATCAGAAGCAGGCCTGAGCGGTCAGACCTGGTCAATATGCACATTCTGCAAGGTAAGACTGCCCGAGCTCCTCCCACAGGCTCCGTGTGTCTCCTGCCCTGGGACTCGTGTGTCTCCTGTCCTGGGACTCGTGCTTCTCCTGCCCCTCTCGTGTTCCTCCAGGAATCTCATCGCCATTGCTTTGTCCCAGCTGCTCATGGGGGGCAGACTCAAACGGGACATGGATGAAATTCTGTCCAGACCTGGTGTTCAGGACGAGGACACGCTTTTATTCCCTGACAGACACAGTGCCAAGGCCACCCAGTCTTTCTCCCATGTCTGGCAGGGAGCAGTGTAAGGTGCTGTAGGGAACAGTGGGGTACAGAACAGCTGTGAGAGAGAACTCTTAGACACCGGTGCCAATGTCTGATCATGAAGAGCAAACCCAGTGCATTTGTTGTCCAGGGCACTGAAATTCCTATAGCAGGTCGTTGTAACGCCTTCCCAAAGCTGGACATCTTTTGTGCTGCTGTAATTCTGGATATTCTGTGTGACAGCCCGTGCAGTCAGTGACCCAAGCAGAGCTGTATGAAAGCCCTGCTATCAGTCTGTGAGCCACAGCAGCTCTCTCCTCTCCCATCCCGGTGTTCCCTCTCGGCCAGAGAGCTGGCAGGGCTGTATCCCATCACAGACAGCAGAACACCACAGTGTCCCTCGTTATCTGCAGAGATAACAAGATTCTTAGAGACAGAGAGGATGTGCAGCCTCCCTCCCTCCTTGAGTCCTGTCACTTGCCTGGAAGAAGCAGATCATGCTCTGGCAGCTGTGAATGCTGCCCTCTGCTCTCAGCATGGCTGCAATCTGTATTTCTCTTTTCCTCTGGCAGGCTGGAGGGCTGAGCCAGGGTCCCATGCCGGATCAGTGTGGCTGCCTTGCTTTTCCCTTGTGTTTGCATCCCTAAAATAAGCTAGCAGCATTGCTTGTTTAAGAGGTAGAGAGTGTCTTTCCCTTAGGTTAAATAATAGAAGCGATATGGACTGGAGCTGGGGGGCTGTTCCCAGGCATGGAGGCAGCTGCAGTCCCCAGGCATGGACAGGGACAGGACAGGACATGGACAGCCAGGGGAGAGAGACCGCAGAGAGCAGAGAGTGCCTGGCTGTGCGTTGAGCAAGATGCATATGCTGCCCCACACCCTCCTCACCTGCGGCCTCTGCTCACACCTCTGCCCATCCTGCTCTGCATTTCATGGAGCTGTGTCTTGGCGTATCACAGACTCACAAATCCATTTTGTTAGCAGCAGGACCTAGAGGTGATTGGAACTGGCCAAGTGAGACTGTGTGGATCTTCCAAATGCTTTCCAGGCACCCCTTTTGTTACTGTCCACCTCAAGGAGCTCATTTGTGTTCACTGGTCTGTATAATCCGAGGCCAGGAATGGCCCTAGATTAGCTCTCCTGACCTCCTGCAGAGACTTTTCCATGGTATCAGGCCCTGTAGCTCGTGTTCCCTATGGTATCTCTTCCAGAGAGTGTCCAGTCTTTGAAGATAGAACAACCTACACACAGCTGTTCTTACTTTAGACCCCCAAGGGTTTAGAAATGGTCTGGTTTAGAATCCCACTCCTTCACTACTCACACCTGTGCCAAGAGAGGAGCCAGATAGCTCTGTTCAGGAAATCTTTCTGTTTAAGCTGCTATTATTCTGTCACCCTTCAATGACTGGGGTCTTCTCATCTGGCTTTGGTAGGGCTGTAGCTTCCAGATCTACCCACCTTTGCTCTGCTCCTCTCCAGCTCGTTCTTCCCTGGAGGCCTGGAGCACTGTAGTCATGTCACCTCCAAAAGTCCAAGACCCAGCATTTTTAATTCCAGTGTAAGTCATTTACTCCAGTTGTCAAGCACTGCCAATGGTTCTATTCTCCAGCTGTTTCCCATCTGCACTAGCCCACAAGGCGCCAATGTGCTCCTGGCAGGCAGGAGCTGGAGACCCCTTTGGCCCTTGTTAGGGGCAGCTTGCTAATGGAGTTTCTATCGCAGATCATGCCTGGGCCTTGCAGAGGATGCTCCAGCTGTAGGCTGGGTTTGCAAGCCCAGGCTGGTAGACAGAGGCTCCTGTTTGGGGATGGAGAAGCTGGGCCTGAGGCTCAGAGAAGGACCCATGTCCCAAATCACAGCAGCCCCACCCAGTCTAGGAGAGCAGATCCTGCTGTGCTGAGCCACGCTCAGGCGTTGGCCACAGCCCCCAGAGGCTGGGCTGAAGGGCACCACGCTCTTTGCCCACAGGAGCCTCTGGTCCTGATGCTTCTGTTTGGCCTTTTAGACTCGGCTGCAGAGGGGTCCATTCAGTCCACCCAAATGAAGCTGAAAAGAGCCCGACTGGCAGATGACCTCAATGAAAAGATTGCGCTCAGGCCGGGTCCTTTGGAGCTGGTGGAGAAGAATATTATTCCTGTTGACTCGGCTGTGAAAGAGGCCATAAAAGGTAGTGACAGTGAACGTTTGTGTTGTCCGCGTGCACCGAGTGGGGCAGGGGGTGCCGAGGGGACGAGGAGGTGCCACAGTGGCTGCAGGAAGTGACTGACCTGGATGTAAGAGCTGCCTTTATTGCTTAAATGTCATTGCCTTCAGAGTAACCAGCCCAGTCCAACACAGCCTGTGAGCACAGAGCTCTCGTCTTAGAGCAGTGACACTGGAACACGCACTATTGCTCAGCCGCATTCCCTCGGAAAGGACCTCCCTCCTTACACCCCTTCCCTCCTCAAGGCTTTGAGCGCAGAAGCGCTCTGTTGGAGAGAGGACTCTCCTTCCTTCAGCATGGGAGAGAACCTGAGTGCACGCGTTTGGTTGTGAGACCAGCCCAGATTCTCCTGCTTGTGCCTCACCAAGCTCTCTCATCCCAGTAAACGGGGGTGAAGTGGCCCCAGTTCAGCAAGGCTGTGGTTCTCTTTTTTGCTACCGCTGGTGCTAGTGGTGTGCAGGACCCAGCAGAGCAGGATGCTGCATCCCTGGGGTGTGGAGCATCCTTGGGGTGCTGGAGAATATGAGGGGGGCTGCACCCCCAAACAGGGTACACTCCTACCAACCCGGACCCAGCACCTGCCTTACGCCGAAGCTTGGTTCTCCTCCTCACCTCCTCCCACCAAAGAGGGGAGGAAGAATCATCCACAATTACTTCCCCCACGCTGCTGCAGGGAAGCTGGTGTGGGAGCCAACGCAGAGCAGAAAGATGACTCAAATTTCACCAGGGCCCAGTGCCAGGACAGGGAGGTCCGAACGCAGAGAAAGGAGCAGGAAAGCCAGCAGGGTCCTGCAGTGACAGGACAGCAACCCGTGTTTTTGAAGCCTGGGGCCATCTCCACACGTCCAAGCTGGTGCTCAGGTCTCCAATGTGGCACTGAGAGCTGCTCTGCCCCTGGAAGCTGCCTGTTCTGTTGCTCACAGTTCCTCAATTAATGGGATCATTTCCATTGGCATAATCCCATTTGAAGTGTCTGTTGTGGAGCTCAGAGCAAGCTGGGGACAATGGCAGGGCTTTGGGACAGAAAAGGTCTTGGAGTGACAGGAGAGATGCCAAAAATGAAGAGCTGAAACAGGAACCATGTTGACTTTCATTTCATCTCAGAAACTATCTTAAATGACGTGAAATATTCCAGGCTCAGATACTGCTCCGTCCTGCCCCACAACTGTTCCTGCTCTTGGTTTGAGGGCTGTGAAATGCAGGCTGTGTATGTACAGCAGCTTCTCCAGCCTGGCCCTGGAGCTGCTCCACTCCCAGCATGTTGCAGCTCTCCTCTTTGAAGGTGAAATGTTCCAGGGCTCTGCCTGAAGAGGAATTTTTAAGGAGAGTTCAAGTAAAATCTCCCCAGCCACTTACTGAAGGAGAGAACATTGGAAAAAGAAAAGGCTTCAAAAAATCCCCCCTTTATAAACATTTGAGGCAGTTTGAGCATGACTTTATCCCCTGGAGCTGAGGTTTGGAGGCTGGGCAAATGAGCTTGAATCTTGAATAGAGCGTCTCTCCAGCTGCCTTGTCAGGAGCTTGTGGTAAACAGAGATTTACGGGACGAAACTGTTAAAAACAAAAAGTCTGGCTTAAAAATGATTTGTTCAGTTTTAAATTTCTCCCTTTCACAATGCTCTTCTATCACATTGCTGGGGAAAAACATGTTCTTGTAAGCCAGTTTCATCCCATTTAGGGCGAAACACGCAGCACATTAGGGTCCAGCATGAAGTTGTTTGGTACCACAGGGTGCCATGAGAAGAAGGTGGTGCAGCTGCACCAGGACACTATCCCAGCCCTCAGAAGAAGGCCCCAAGCTGAAGGATCCTCAAGCTCGTTTTTTGGAGTCAGAGGCACCTTGCGGTACTCATGGTTTGGGGCAAAGGGCTGAACACAGAGCAGAGATGAGCACTGGCACTTCTGAACGTTAAGCCTTTTGTTTTTGCAATACCAGAAAGATGACAGGGTTTAAAATCATTTTACTTTAACCTTGGAATCTCAACTGTTTATACAGTGGAAAGTTCAGCTGACGTGTTCCTCTAATCACCTCCGGCAGGGTGAGCAGAAAGTGCCAGACCCCAACCGAAAGCCCAAACGTCCCAGTGGCAGGAGGCCGCCAGTGCCCTGCATAGCTGAGCAGTGATACAAGAAACTTTTTTTACCAGGTCCTTGTCATCACTTTGTCCAATGGGCTCGAGAGGACAATACCCAGTGCATTAGAAACAGCCCCGAGCAAACACCATCCTGCCTGAGATTACAGCAGGGACACGGGATCAAGAAACAATACGCTCGGGCCGGGCTGGGTGAGAGCAGGACAGATAAGGGAAGCATTCCCCACCGGCACAGGCCTGCGGTATCAAGCAGCAGGATGCAGCGCATTCCTGTCATGCTCTGCGCTGTCGCCGTGTCCTGAAGGTCCCTTGTGCTCCCAGCTTTGGCACCACTTCCCAACACACGCTTCCCTGCCAGCCCAGCAGGAGCCCTGCAGATCCACAAGTCCCCGTTGCTCGGAGTCGTTTTTCCCAAGAGGGGATGTCCACGCTGGCCTGCAGGCGTGGGAAGCAGCTCCCGTGCAGCCCAGGTGGACCATGCAATGCTGCAGCTCCTCAGGGACCTGTTTGGGTGCTGCCTCTGATGGAGAGGATGGAGAGGACACAGGTCCTGTTTCCAGGGACATATGAAGAGAGCGAGTTGGACACGGCCGATCTCATTTCCCCAGCCCATGTCTGGGCAGCAGCTCAGGCAGGGAGCCAGGGCTCTGTCCTCGCCCACCTGGCACCAGCAGCCGCGGGGACTGGCGATAACCCTTATCTCTCAGATAGGGGCAGGGGTCAGAGCGGGAGGTGCGTGTCAGTGAGAAGGTGCACATTGCTAGACCAGCAGCAGGGACAGGTGGAAGCTTGTCCCCAGGCCCTTCCTATTTCCCCATTTGTCACCTCACTATCAGCGTGCCAAGCTGCCTGACAAATGCCAGACATGAGCACGAGGAGATTATGGGTGTAGCCACGCTGCTCCTTCCTCTACCCCCACCTGCAGCTCTCCCGAGGCTCACATGAGCCCTTTTTTTTCTCAGCACTTTATTTATTATCAAACCTCGGGGTCAAGAGCCCTTGCCCATCTGACAAGCAGATAACAGCGCAGGAGCTGTGCAGGCGGAGCAGCCTGGGGCTGTGGGCAGGCAGTAGCACTGTTTGAACCACGTGCTGTGGGTGAAACCTGTGGACAGAGACACGATGTGGGAGCCTCTGTGCACCTGCAGCCACGTCCATTCCTGTTGGCTGCCGTGGGCAGATGGATCACACTCCGAGCTGATTTCAGCCTGAGTCCTTCCGCTGAGGACGAGGTCCCGTGCGTGGTGTGGGTGTTCAGCCGGGGCGCTCAGCCCAGAGAGAGGGACTGGTGCCCCTCTCCCGTCTCAGCCCTGTGGAGGGGCAGGGTGACAGAGCCCCTCCTGCACCAGTCCCAGCTGCCTGCACCAGCCCTGCTGTGCTGCCGGGCCGGGCTCCTCCAACCCCATGTCTGTCCCTGTCCCGAGGAACATGGCCCATGTCCTGGCTCCTCAGGTGCCCCTTCTCTCCCACGGGGCACAGTCCGTGGTCCCGGTTCCTCATGCCCCTCATCTCTCCCTCTCCCAAACAACGTGGGTCATGGTCCCAGCTCCACAAACCCCTCCCTCTCCCTCTCCCAAACGCCCCTGTCCCTGGCTCGGGCTCCCCCGCTCTCCTCGAGCCGAGCCCCCCGAGCACCCCGTGTGCCCCCCACCCACGGCCGGGGAGGGGGCGGTGGGCGCGGCCGAGGCTCACCCGTCCCTCCCCGCTGCCCCCTGCTCCCGCAGGCTCTGACCATCGCCCCTCTGCTCCCGCAGGCAGCCAGGGCGGCTTTCCCCGCCCGGCCGACGCCTTCGCCTTCGAGGAGGACAGCAGCAACGACGGGCTGTCCCCGGAGCGGCCCCGCAGCCGCGGCTCCCCCGGCCCCTCCGAGCCGCCCCCCGGCTCCAAGGCCCCGGAGCCGCCCCCCGCCGCCCCTGCCGGAGCCCCGCAGGTAGGGAGAGCCGTTCTGGAGCGGGGGGAATACGGGGGGACAGGAGAGACTCGGGGGGACGGAGATGGCACAGGCGAGGGAGCACAGGAGGGGCAGAGGGACACGCGGGGTCCCGGGCCGAGCAAGTGATGCCTCCCCTGTACTCGGCACTGCGGAGGCCGCACCTCGAGTGCTGTGTCCAGTTCAGGAAGGATGTGGAGATGCTGGAGCGTGCCCAGAGAAGGGCAACAAGGCTGGTGAAGGGTCTGGAACACAAGTCCTGTGAGGAGGGGCTGAGAGAGCTGCAGAAGAGAAGTCTCGGGGGAGACCTCATCACTCTCTACAACTCCCCGACAGGAGGGGGCAGCCAGGTGGGGGTCGGTCTCTTCTCCCAGGCAGCCAGCAATAGGACAAGAGGACACAGCCTTAAACTGCAGCAGGGGAGGTTTAGGCTGGACATCAGGAGGAACTTCTTCACTGAAAGAGTGATTGGGCACTGGAATGGGCTGCCCAGGGAGGTGGTGGAGTCCCCGTCCCTGGAGGTGTTTAACAAAAGCCTGGATGTGGCACTCAGTGCCATGGTTTAGTTGACAAGGTGGTGTTAGGTCACAGGCTGGACTCAATGATCTCAAAGGTCTTTTCCAACCTGATTAATTCTGCTATTCTGTGTGATTCTCTGTGATTCTCTGTGATTCTGTGATTCTGCAATTCTCTATGATTTTCTGTAATTCTCTGTAATTCTGTGATTCTCTGTGAGTCTGTCGGGGGGACCGCGCTGCGCGGGGCGGGCGCGCCCGCTGCTGGCCGGCGCGGGAACTGCAGCCCCGGGGAGCGCCGGGCCGCGGTGGAGCGAGGGACTGGGGGGAAACTGGGAGGAAACTGGGGGGAAACTGGGGGGGAACTGGGAGGAAACTGGGGGAAACTGGGGGGCAACTGGGGGGGAACTGGGAGGAAACTGGGGGAAACTGGGGGGCAACTGGGGGGGAACTGGGAGGAAACTGGGGGAAACTGGGGGGCAACTGGGGGGGAACTGGGAGGAAACTGGGGGAAACTGGGGGGCAACTGGGGGGGAACTGGGAGGAAACTGGGGGAAACTGGGGGGCAACTGGGGGGGAACTGGGAGGAAACTGGGGGAAACTGGGGGGCAACTGGGGGGGAACTGGGAGGAAACTGGGGGAATGTGGAAGCTGGGGGAAACGAGGGAGCCAGGGGAATGTGGGAACTGGAGCGGACTGAGGCAGACTGGAGGGGCTGGGATGGACGAGGGAGAAAGGGACAGACTGGGGTGGAGGAGGACCAGAGGGACTGTGGCCATCCACAGGTCAGCTGGGAGGACTGGGCTAGTCTGGGGGACACTGAGGGGCCAGCAGTGAGCAGAGGAAGTGAACAACGATATGGGGCTCAGGTGAAATTGAGAGGGCTGGAAAACCAAGGAGGACTGTGGAGACAGAGGAAAGGACTGGGATAGCCTGGGGATGTGGCTGGGATAGACATGATGGGACTGGGATGCACTGAGGCATCTGTGGGGTCTGGGAACAGCATGGACTGAGGAAACGGGGTACCAGGTGCCCCTGTCCGGGCTGGGCAGCCCCTGGGTCCAGCCCCACAGCCCGTCTCACCTCTCCCTTGCAGGATCGTCCCCCCAGTGCGGATGGCCACGCTCCGGACACCGCCCCGGGGCAGGGCAGCCAGTGCGACAGCCCCAAGCAGCCAGCGGGGCAGGAGAGCCCGACGCTGCCGGTGCCCTCTGCCGTGAAGGTAACGCCGGTGCCTCCGGGCTGCCCGGGAGAGGAACCAGCCCAGGGCACCTGGCTGCATTCCAGCCTGAAGTGCCCGTGTGCTGCACCCCAAATGTGTGGGAGCTCTGGGTGTCTGCCCTTAAAGGCTTTGTATAATTCAGGCAGACAAACCTTGTGTCAAAAACTAATTTAATTCATTGTGTAATGGCACAAGATGCAGGGATACACCTTGCTAGAGGCAATTGCTTGAGTCCTGCACTGAAGACATCCCCTGGGGCTGGGAGCAGGAGGAGATATAAGGCAACCTGGAGTACCTTGCAGGCAGGGAGGGTCATTCTCCATCTCGTGTGCTCTCCAGCACAGCTGAGATGGGGCGCGGTGCCGAGGGAGTCCCCCACATCCAGGCTCAGCAGCTCTTGGAGCTGGAGTGTCAGGGTGCCAGCAGGAGCTGCCTCTGTCCTGTCCCAGGCCTCTGAGGTCCCATGGGGATGACAGGAGCTCTTCTCACACCTAATTCCTTTCCTTCTTGGCCCAACAGTCCAAATCATCCAGCGACAGCAAGAACCGTCACAAAAAGCCCAAAGACACCAAGCCCAAAGTGAAGAAGCTCAAGTACCACCAGTACATCCCTCCAGACCAGAAAGCAGAGAAGTCCCCTCCACCCATGGATTCTGCTTATGCCAGACTGCTCCAGCAGCAGCAGCTCTTCCTGCAGCTCCAGATCCTCAGCCAGCAGCAGCAGCAGCAGCAGCAGCAGCAGTTCAGCTACCCCGGGATGCACCAAGGACAGCTAAAGTGAGTGGCACGGTGCCAGCAGCAGGACTTAGACCTGTCCCTCTCCAGACTTCCCCCTGCTGTATCCATTTGTGCCAGAGCAAGGGGCTGGAGGCATGCCACTGAATCAGGAAAGCTTGGGAACAGCACAGACTCCTTCCAGGCCATTCTGGCTTTGCGTACTGGCCAGGGCAGCTGTGAGCTGCTGGTGGGACACCAGCAATCTCCTACAGCCCAGCCTGGTTTCCTTGGCCATCGTGAAATCTCACATAGGAGACAGCAGACCCAAGGGAGCAGAGGGATGGGATGCTGGGCACATCTGTTCCTGGAGGAACAGACAAGTTACCCCAAATCTCCTTTGTTATTTCAGGCAATCAAATGAGCAAATGGTCAAAAGTTCAAATTCTTCAACTTCTGTCAACAACACCCCTCTTTCTCCAGTGAAAACCACCTTTTCAGGCCAGACTTGTGTCTCATCTATCAAGCCAGGCCCTCTGCCATCCAACCTGGATGATCTCAAAGTGAGTGCAAACTTTGTCACTGCAGGAGCGGAATGTCACAGCCTGAGTGTGCTGTGCTGCCTCTGGGTGTGTCAGGGGAGTGCCACAGGTGGGAGGGAGCGTGTTACAGAGCAGCCCACCTGAACCCCGTGCTCTGAGCCACCCAGGAGTACAGCACAGCGCCCTGGGGCAGGGCTTGGTCCCTGTGGAGCTTCTGAACATTTGGGTTTGTTGCTCTGCAGGTGGTGAGGGATGCACTGCTCCAGCCTGTGTCAGCAAGCCAAAGGCACAGCCCGGGGAGGCTGCAGGTCAGGCTGAAGGATGATCTGAGCTGCTGCTCCCGCAGCTCCCAGCTCCATCCCTCCGTGGTTTTATGGTGGACATCGTGGATGCTCTGACAGACCAGCCTGAAGCCAGTAGGGCACCGTGGCCTCCCCTTAGTGACTCAGCTGCTCAGTGGCTATTGCAGCTCAGCTCTCTGCACGAGCAGGAGCCTCCTGCTCACTGTTTTGAGCACCTCTCGTGTAGGCAAGAAAGGGCATAGGGGAGAATCCCTCATATTAGCTGCTCTTTTATATTTTTCTAATGGACCCTCAGCCATGGGGAAAGCCAACTCCTTCTAGGAGCAGAGACCTGGGGGCAGCCCAGAGGTAGAAATAACGAGTTTGCCCCAGCTCAGGTGACTGAATCATGTGCCTGAGCATGGAGCATGTGTCTCCAGGGTATGTGTCACAGTCTCTGAGCTGTCAGCTGGCTCCTGGTCTGTGTTAAAGTCCTCTGCTTGTGGAGAAATCTAATGCTAGGAAGGGAATTGTGAGTTGCTTCCCTGACCCAAGGACCACTGCTGGTCCATGGAGAGGAGTCACAGTTCTTGGAGAAAGGAGGGAGGTTTTCCTGTCAGGAAAGGTTGAGATTCTGCAGGATGTGCAGTGGTCAGGCCTGTGCATGGTGACTCAGGTGACTGCAGGTGAGACAGGGAGCACCTGGGAGGTCAGAGCTTTAAAGCTGGAAGCTGCGAGCCTGTGGTCTGAGACTCCTTGTTAGAAGCCTGGGTTTCTGAAGGGCTTATCTGCCACTGAGACTGATCACGAGTGATTTTCCTGCCAGGTGTCAGAGCTGAGGCAGCAGCTCCGAATACGAGGCCTGCCCGTGTCGGGTACCAAAACGGCTCTGATGGAGCGGCTGCGGCCCTTCCAGGAGTGCAGCAGCAACACGGTGCCAAGCTTCAGTGAGATCACCACCGTCACCTTCCCAGTCACTCCAACAAGCACCCTGTCGAGCTACCAGTCACAGTCCTCCACCAGCATGTTATCAAACGGCTTCTACCACTTTGGCAGCACCAGCTCCACCCCACCCATCTCGCCCGCCTCCTCCGACCTCTCCGTGAGCGGCTCTTTGCCAGACACCTTCAACGACGGGCCCATGTCTTCTCCACAGTTCGCTCTCCAGCCTTCTCCGGTTCACGGCAGTGCTGAGGAAAGCCTCATGAGCAGCATGAATGGAGGGAGCATCCAGCTGGAACTGGAAGGAATAGACACAGAGAAAGACAAGATGCTGGTGGAGAAGCAGAAAGTCATCAATGAACTGACGTGGAAGCTGCAGCAAGAGCAGAGGCAGGTGGAAGAGCTGCGGATGCAGCTCCAGAAGCGGAAGAGAAGCAACGGCCTCGAGGAGAAGCAGCAGCCTGCTCAGCATTTCTTTGGTGTCCCCATCAAGCAAGAAAACGCCGTGTCCAGCTGTCCGTTCGCATCCAAACAAATGGCCCTGAAAGGCCAGGCCGGCAGCTCGGAGAAGCTGAGCAGCCGTGGGGTGCCGCAGGCGCCCCACATCGTAAACAGCCACTGCTTGGAGCCCGCAGGGCAGAGCACCATCACCTCCTCGACATTCCTGAGCCCGCAGTGCTCCCCCCAGCACTCCCCCCTGGGCGCCGCGAAGAGCCCCCAGCACATCAGCCTGCCGCCGTCCCCCAACAGCCACTACCTGCTGCCCGTGTCCCCCGAGGCGCGCAGCGCGTCCCCGCCGGGCAGCAGCTGCCTCCGCGCAGCGCCGGTGAGTGCCAGCCCGGGCCCCCGCGGGCTCACACCCACACGGGGGGGCCCTTCCCCTTTGGGAGGGCAGAGAGCACCCCAGATGGACAGCGGGTTGGAAGCTGATAGCACCGCAGGGTCCTTTGTAGGGTGTCTTCTGGGGAGCCCTGCCACCGCAGCCAGTTGCCCTGGGGGGGCCACAGCACAGCTGCCATGCCCCATGGAGCCCTGGCACAGCTCCTGCTGCCCTGAGGAAGCCCCGGCACAGCTCCCCTCTTCCTCAGGGGACCCCAGCACAGCGCTCTCTGCCCCTAGGTGAGCCCTGGCAAAGCTCCCCATGTCCTGGGAGAGTCCTGGCAGAGCATCCTCTGCCCTATGCAGCCCTGGCACCGTTCCCTCTGCCCTGGGGAGCCCTGGCACAGCTCCTGCTGCCCTGAGGAAGCCCCGGCACAGCTCCCCTCTTCCTCAGGGGACCCCAGCACAGCGCTCTCTGCCCCTAGGTGAGCACTGGCAAAGCTCCCCGTGTCCTGGGAGAGTCCTGGCAGAGCATCCTCTGCACCGTGGAGCCCTGGCACAGCTCCCCTCTTCCCCAGGGGACCCCAGCACAGCTCTCCCTGCCCCTAGGTGAGCACTGGCAAAGCTCCCCATGTCCTGGGAGAGTCCTGGCAGAGCATCTTCTGCCCTATGGAGCCCTGGCACAGTTCCCTCTGCCCTAGGGAGCCCTGGCACAGCTCTTTCTGCCCCTGGAGGGGTCCTGGCAAGCTCCCTCTTCCTTGGGGGAGCACTGGCACAGCTTCTTTTGCCCTAAAGGAGCCCAAACCCAGCTGCCTCTCCCCTCAGGGGGAGTCCTGGCACAGCTTGCTCTGCCCCTCGGGGAGTCCTGGCACAGCTGCTCATGCACCGTGGAGCCCTGGCACAGCTCCGTACACAGCAGGGAGGCACCAGCACGGATCCCTCAGCTCCTGGGAGAGCCCTGGCACAGTTCCTACACCCCTGGGAGACCCCGCTGCAGGGCTGCAGGGCTTTCCAGCATCCTGCCAAGCCATTGTGGCTCCCAGCAGTGTGTGGGGGATGCTCACCACTGAGTTGGAGGAGAGCAGTTGCCCCGGGGAAGCCTTTTCTCAGGAAGCTGGAGCAGGGCTGGCGGTTGAGGTCTGCAGTCAGAGAGAGCTTGTGCCTCCCCACCTGGCCAGCAGCCCAGCAGAGAGTTGTCCTCAGCAGCCACCACTCCTCACTCAGCCCCCTGCACAGGTATGAACGCCTGGGGAGGAGGGACGCGCTGCCAGCACAAAACAGCACAAGGTTCTGCTTGTCCAGTGCCCCCCCAGGGCTCCCCAGGCAGCAGCAGCACCTTTCAGTGGCCTGTGCCATGGACAGGGGTGCAAGGTGTGCACCCGGGGTATGGCAGGGGCAGGCTGGCTGTGCGGGACAGCCCACGCCAGAGCAGGGCCGCTCCCAACCCACCCCCGGTGGCCCCGAGCAGCGCTGGGCAGCCCTGGCCAGTGGCACAAAGGGGGGCTCAGTGCTGTGTCCAGAGGACGGCGAGGTAGGTGCCGTGGGCAGCTGGCAAACAGCACGGCCAGCGAGGTGGGAATGGACAGCATTTAGGGTGAGGAGGGGCAGAGACAGAGCTGCCAGTGGAATGGGCATGGAGGGCAGTGGGCTTGGGGTGAGGCAGGCAGTGGGGCTGCTGCAGGGGTGAGGGGGGTGAGAGGAACACTGGTTTGGGGGAGCTGGGCAGAGGGGAGCAGAGCAGGGGATGCAGGGGGTGACCCTGCAGTGGGGTGTGGAGGTGAACTGGGCGCTGCAGCAGAGCTGTGGGGGCGTAGGCAGCGGGACACTGCTGTGAGGTGATAGCCAAGGGAGGCAGCAGGGCTGCTCTGGGCAGTGGTCAGTGAGGATCGGGGGGAGCAGAGACACCGCAGGGGCGTCTCCAGCTCCTCCCTCACTGCCCAGGGGCAGGGGGTGTACAGAGGGCATGGTCCCATTGTGTCCTGCAGCTCATCCCAACTCCAGCACCACCCATCCTGGACATTCCTCTGCTGCCTGTAAGGGACTCCCAGGGGCGAGGGTCCTTCCTCAGTAAGAACTCCTCCTCTGTGCCCAGCACTGCAGTGCTGTGTCCCATGAGCCAGGGGTAGTGTTCCTTCCAGCTGCCCTCCACAGAGCGGTGGCCAGGATGTGCATGGCCAGGCAGAGTGACCTCACTGCTGCCCTGGATCCACTCCTGGATCCAACCCACCCAGAGGGGCAACCCCCTGGTGCTGGTTTTTGTGGGGCAAGGCCATGGCCAGGCAGTGGGGAAGGACACACAAGGACCTAGAGGTGATGGGGACAGCAGGCACTGCGCTTCAAATGTGGCCCATCCTGGAAGGGGAGCCTGGCAAAAAGCTGGCAGAGATATGCAGGTGTTTGGCACAGGCAGAGGTTTCCCTTTTTTGAGCGATCTTCCCTGGGCTGAGCTCTGTGAGGTGCCCCCAGTCAGGTGGTGATGGGGAGGGGCTGGGGCTAGGGAAGTGCCTCATCACTGGCCAAGCAGGGCCGACCTCCAGCAGCCCATCTCTGTCTTCTGCATGCCCACAGCTGACGGAGCACCAGGGTGTTCTGTGGCACCGCGTCTGCTCTGGCAGTGACGAGAGGCCAGCCTGGCCCTGGGCCTCAGAGCTAGGTCAGGGAGCTGGTTTACCTGCCTGTACCCTGCTCAAAGCCCAGGCATTTTGTGTGAGTTCATTTGACCCACAAAATCGTTATTTTCCCTGGCACCACACCAGCCTCAGCAGGGATGAGAGAGCCGGGCCTCCCGCCGTGCATTGACTCCATTTCCCTGTATTTCCCCATGCAGATGGCTGCGCAGTCAGGCCAAAAGTTTTCTATTTCATCCCCAAGTTTTTGTAAGTCAAGCCCAGCCCTGTCAGAGGTAAAGCAGCCTCCACCCTATGAGGATGCAGTGAAGCAGGTAACTGCATGGTTTTTGTTTTCTACAGGGCTAGGGCTGCCCATGATGTCCTTTTGCAGTTAGTGGGACTCAGCTGCAGGAGTTCCAACCCGTTCTGGGGTCTCTGGGTAGGACAGGCCTGTTTCCATGGGGAATGGGCTTTTTTGAAGGGTTAGTTGCTGACTGGCTGCCACAAAGCAGTCGGACACCGTGCTGGGCAGGGCCGTGTCCCCTGTGCACCCAGAGGTTCTGACAGCCCCCAGGGGTGCCGGCGTGCCCTCTTTGGGTGCTCAGCGCTGTGTGAGAGACAGACCCTCGAGCATTCCCAGGTCACCAGGAAACCTCATCCTGCTCCGTGCCACCTGCCTCCCCGACCCGTGCCCCGGAGCGCTGCTCCGCAGGGAGCACCTTCCTCCCCATCAGAGCCCGGGAGCAGCCTCAGTGCTGGGAGCGGTGGTGCCTTTAGGAAAGTGGAGTGGTGCTGTTGGCAGGGGTGGAAGTGGGCTCATGCCAGCGTGCAGGAGATCTTCCAGGTTGTGGTCAGGGAGAGGAGGGAGACGGGGCAGCGCAGGGAGCAGGGAGGGCAGGCAGGCACGTGCCGCTGTGAAGTGCTGGGGCCAAAATGTTGGTGTGTCCTGGGGGCCCTGGGACAGGGCAGGCTGTGGTGGCCCCTGAGCAGAGGGTTGGCAGCAGGGAAGGATGCTTTGCTCCCTGGATCCACCGTGCCTGTGCCACGTCCCTGCAGTGCCCTGAAGGCCACTGCCAGCCCCGCGTTGGTATGGCCTCTCTTCTGCATGGGAGGAAGCCATTTGTGGGGTCTAGAGCCATCTTTTTTGGGGTCTAGAGCCATCTACCTGGCTTGTGGCTGGAGGGACTGTCCTCCTAATGCCCTCTACTCTCCTCTTTGTCGTTTGCTGCAGCAGATGACACGAAGTCAGCAGATGGACGAGCTCCTGGACGTGCTGATTGAGAGTGGAGGTACGCTCTGCTTCCCTGTTCCCCTCCGGGGCTTCCCCTCCAGGCCAGCGTCGGTCTGTGGGGCTCAGTGCATTCTGTGCACCCCAGCAGAGCTGCCTGACTCGAGCACAGCTTTCACCTGCCCTCCCTGTGCCAGCAGCCCCTGAGATTGAACCCAAAAGCACGTTGGCCCTCCCAGAGCCTGCTCCTGCGTGTGCCAACCCCGTGGGGTGCTCTGGGCTCGGCTGTCACCTGTGCAGAGAGAAGGGACAGCAGGGCAGCAGCCCTGTGCACAGCACTGCCAGCCCCCACACGAGAGCCCCCAGTGTCCCCCCCATTCCCAGTGCTGCCAGTGCCATCTCCCACACAGGGCACTTGTGGTGCCCTCCCCTGTGCAAAGTGCTGCCCGTGCCCTCTCCCAGCCCCCTGGGGACGGCTGCCAGTGCTTGTGCCCTAGGGACTGTGTCCAAACGCAGGGGATCGAGGTCAGAAAGCAGGAGTGTGCGAGGCTTCCCGCAGGGAGGGTGGGCAAGCAGTGCCAGGGGGATGGAGCGGGGAGCAAGTCTCCACTGGGATGCCCAAGAGGTCAGCTGGAGGGCTGTGGCGGTGCCCCTGCGCCCGGCAGCGGTGGGCACTGCCAGAGCGCCTCAAATCCCTCTCATTTGTTGACAGAAATTCCAGCCAATGCCAAGGAGGATCGGTCCTGCCTCCAGAAGGTACCTCAGATAATGGTGTCTGCGGGGAGCTCCGGTGCCGCTGTCCCCAAGGGCTCCGCCCCGTTCGAGCCGGTGTCCTCGGCAGCGCTGCCCTTCGAGCACTGCCCGGGCGGCAGCGACGCTCACCTGGAGGTGCTGCTCAATGCCCACAGCCCCCTGGGCAGGGTCAGCGAGATGGCCCTGCTGAAGATGGGGGCGGAGGAGCCCCACTTCGAAGGGATGATGGAGGGGTTCTCCGGCAAAGCCGCGGATGAACTGCTCACCTCCCAGGAGATTTTACAGACTCCCCTGTCGCCCATGGAAACCCAGCTCTCCCCTTCCCCTGCCGAAGGCTCCGGTTTACAAATGAGTTTCACTGAGTCTCCGTGGGAAACAATGGAGTGGCTGGACCTCACCCCCCCCAGCTCTGCCACCGGCTTCAGCTCGCTCACCCCCGCGGGCCCCAGCATCTTCAACATCGATTTCCTGGATGTTGCCGACCTCAACCTGAACACCAGCATGGACCTGCACCTGCAGCAGTGGTGAAGGGACGTGCTGGGGCAGGATGCTGTGAGCCTGCAGCAGGCGGCACAGTGTTCCTGTCGCGCCAGAGAGCACGCAGGGCTAACGTGCCTCATCCAGGGGAAACTGGAGTCATTTTCCCAGCATATAAACTTGGTTGGATTTCCAGTCACTGAAAATTAACAGCACAACAACTCTGGTACTTTGGTTTTCCTCCATTGATGCAACCCCACAGAGGACACCAGTGCCTGAAACAACACGTCCTTTGGTTGACAAGAACTTCCATTTTCTTCCTTTAATCTTTCCTCCCACCCCGCCCCCCCCCCAGTTTTAGCAGTCACTCTTGTGAGAACTGGAGCAGCTCATGACAAGACTGTGTGGTGAGGTGACCTCTGCTGGGTGGCAACAGGAAATCATGGAGAGGGGAGCCCACTGTTGCCTCTCCTCTCCTCTCCTCTCCTCACCTCTCCTCTCCTCTCCTCTCCTCACCTCTCCTCTCCTCTCCTCTCCTCACCTCTCCTCTCCTCTCCTCTCCTCCCCCCTCCCCCCCCCTTCCTCCCCCCCCCCCCCCTCGCCTCCGCCCCCCCCCCCCCCCCCCCCCCCAGTTTTAGCAGTCACTCTTGTGAGAACGGGAGGAGCTCATGACAAGACGGGGTGGTGAGGTGACCTCTGCTGGGTGGCAACAGGAAATCATGGAGAGGGGAGCCCACTGTTGCCTCTCCTCTCCTCTCCTCCCCTCTCCTCTCCTCTCCGCTCCTCTCCTCTCCTCTCCTCTCCCAGTCCTTCAGGCAAACCTGTTGGGCTCGTCTTGGCCGTGCCCACGCCAGGGTGAGGAGCAGGGGGCTGTGCCCAGCCAGGTGCCAAGCACTCTTCTCGGGACAGCCAGGCTCTTGCATCCTCCCTGCCCAAAGCTGCATTGCCCCGTCCGCGCACAGCTCTGCTCCAGGTGGATGAGAGATGGAGATCACCGTGCTCATGGTGGCACCTTGGCATGTCCTGAGGGGCTGAAAGCCCGGGAGCCGTCCTGGCTGCATTCTGAACTGAATCAGGCTGCAGCCTGTGGCCTTGGAGCAGAGAGCTCTGGATGTTGGAGGCAGATGTCCGGGATGCAGGTGCAGGGATGGCGGGGACGTGGCATCCCAGTGCAGCAGCCGTGTCCCCGCTAGCACGGTGCTCACAAAGAGATGTGTGATGTGTTTGGGCCAGGGTAAGAGCAAGTCGTGTGAAAGAACCAGCCATGCTTTGGAGGGGTTGTTCTCTGCACAGCCAGCTCAGGATGATCTCCACCCCCTCGCATGATCCGGGAGCAGGGGGAGCCGGGCAGGGCACTCAGTGACCGCTGGTGGGGCAGGGCTGAGCGGGCCCTCGTGTGACTGCAGCCTCGCCTGAGCGCCTGCCGGTGCTGCCCCCGTCCTCTGCCGTCCTCCTCTCCATCCTTCTGCCCATCCCTCCTCGATCCCCAGCCGCCATCCCCTCCTCCCCGAGTTTACTGCAGCGTCACTGCTCCCTCAGCCCAGAGCAAGGCTACGGGAGAACAGCTGTGAATCACCGAGCCTGGAGGAGCCCGTTCTCCCAAAGCCGGCAGAGAAGGAAGCTCTCTCGCAGTGATGCTCCCGTTTGGAATCACCAGCATTTCTCCTATGAGTCTCTGTGCAATATTCTTCCTCAGGCTCTAGCAAGAAGGAGCCTTAGCTTCACTTCTTGGCTTCCACCAAAGAACTTGCTGCAGACTGTGTGATGGACACGTCTGTTCATTGCAATTCTGGTTTTGCCAAAGTAAATATTGTTGCTGACAAAGATTGTTAAACTATTTACAGACTGAGTGTATTTAATATTTGTGTTACTGGAAGGACAGCACACGGAGATGAAGCTGCTGGGAGGAGGTCCAGCCTGGCTGTGGCTCCCGTGGCGCTTCCCCAGGGATGCTGGAGCTGTCGGAGGCAGCTCTGCAACCCAGGCGGTGTCCCCAGTCCCTGGCGTTGTTGCATGCTGTATAAAGCACGTGGCAGTAGCTTTCAAGTCACTATTTAAAGCACCACTTTTCTATTGTACAAATGTCACAGGGCACTGCTAGGATAGACAATCACAGGTTGCATTTTTTTAAAAGAATTTCTTTTTCTAAGTGAGAGATTTTTTTGAAGCCAGTCCGTGGAGAATATTCAGAGCACTTGAACCAGAGTAGTGTTAGCTGCTCCACTGCAGCCTTGTACAGAGCTTTCCAGGTAACTTTCTCCTCTCAGCAAATGTATTTCCTTATTTAAAGGGATGCTGTCAGCTTCAAACCTGTAAGCAAGCACATTTCCTTACCTATGTTACCAGCAACACCTTCATTATTAAAACCCTTGTCTTGCCACTCTGTCTGCTCATGGTTTGCTGTTTGATTTCACCACTGGGACAACCACAGCTATCCCAGCTGCCACCACCTGGTACCAGCTCCATGCCCCGGGACAGCTACAGTCCTTCAAGGCCACAAGTATTTCGTTCGTGGGAGCAGTTTCTCCTGGAAGATTTCTGAACACGCCAGCCAGAGTTTCCTGTATGTGCTGGCTTTTTCTTCTGTTGGCTCTGACTTTGCTGTTTTCCTGCAGACCCCCCTCCTTGGGTCAGGTCCCCCTCGAAAGGCAGAGCTGACCCCCTGCCCAAACCCCTTGGTATTTTTGTCAGCACTGGGCTGGTGGCTGCAGGGTGCTGGGTTCAGGCAGAGCTCTGCCACAGCCAAACCTCCCTCTGCCCACAGGCAGAGCAGGCTGGGACCTCTCCCTGGGGGACCTTGGATCCTTCTCCACAGCAGTCCTTGGTGTCCGTTTCCAGATTTGTCACATCTCTCCTTTGATTAGAAGAGGCTCACAGGCATTTGCCCACTTGTGTGCAAGGAGGGACTGCCCAGGTGGGCTAAAGGTGAAATGGTCCTGAGACGTTGCTCAAGTGAATCTGAAAAGGTTTAGGTGAACAAATAACCAGTTCCTGTGAGCATCTTGTGATGGCTAACCCACACCCTGCAGCCAGGCGTGCTGCGATAAACCACCTGGGCGCACCAGGTCATGGTTACTCAGAGAATGAGGAGACAAGCCTCAGCCTAGGATTATTTCAGGAATATCCATGGACTGGAGCACTGCCCTGCCCTTCCTGCCTGCTGAGGAGAGCCTGCCTGTGCTGCTCCCTGTGCAGCAGAGCAGCTGGGGAGGCTGTCTGCCTGCTGTGGAAGGCCAAGAGCAGAGTGAGTGGTACCGGGAGTCACAGCTCTGAAGGGCAGGAAAGACACCTGTCAGGTGCCAAGGTTTGGAGCAGCAGAGCACCTGGGGAGGCTGAGTCCAGACCAGGGTCCTGCTGTGGGCAGAGAGAGGGATCAGAGGGGCTCTGAGTCTCCTTCCAGGCCCCAAAGGACACCAGCAGCAGATTTTCTGCTGCATGGAGAACTCAGCCCAGCTCTGCCTGGGCCCGCGGTCCTCCAGCCACGTTGGAGCAGCCTCCTGGAAAAGCAGAGGTTGTGCCAGTGGGATGGGACCCACTCCCCTCCCATTGCCCTGGGTCAGTCCTCACTCAGTCTTCCATGTCTAGGTGATTTTTCCGCACAGTCTGTCCCAGGGAATTTAGGGTTCTGGAATTTTCCTTTCCCTCAGCACCAAGCTGAAGGATCCCAGCGATGTCCCATTCTCCCTGGGTCTTCCTGCCTGAATAAACAGCAGTAATAAAAATTTTTAAAAAAGTTCTGAGAGTCAAATTAGTATTTTTCATGCCTTTAGCAAGTTTTTAAAATATGAGCTGCCTGGGTCAGTGCACCATCCAGTGCTTGCCCCCCCAGTCACTGAGACATTCACAGCATCTCTCCACCAGCTCCCAGGTCAAGACAGACCATGGTTTAGGCAGTTTCCGTCCCACAGGTACAGCACGGACACCCCCACAGAAATTACAGGCTTTGCCACACACAGTCCTGCAAGCCAGCAAATCTTCTCAGTGTGAGCAGCTGCCTTCCTGCACACACCAAACCCTTCCAGCCCTCTCGAGCCTGTGTGTGCCCTTGGGGCTGTTGGCACAGCTGGGTGACAGCCCTGCACCCAGCTCTTCTGCTCAGCTGAGCAGGGCTTTGCTCTTTGGACATACCACGTTCTCCTGATGGGAGGCATGGGATTTATGGCAAGAAAAGGGCTTTCTGGCAGATGCCCCCCGGAGCAGCCCACAGACTGCCCTGCTCTTCAGTTTCCAGCACAACAGTGCTGCGTGGCTCCAGGAGAGGGAGTTTGTGCTTCAGCTTGTTCTCCAAGCGCTTGCACAGCTGTAAACATAAAGGCAAAATGCAATAGCTGGTTCCTTTTCTTGTTCCTCAGAGCAGTCACTCCATCTTTCCCTGGGCCCTTACCATGCTCAGAGCAATGGCCACGTGTGATTTGTACCAGGAGTCAAAGGGAAAACGGAGTTGGTTTAAAAAGCAGCACCTATGTGTTAAGAGAATCATGGAATCGTTGAAGTTTGGAAAAGTCCTCCCAGCCCATCGAGTCCAAGCTGTGCCCGATGCCCACCTTGTCCCCATCCCGGAGCTCTGAATGCCACATCCAGGTCTTCCTGGGACACCTCCAGGAATGGGGACTCCAAACCTCCAGGGCAGCCCCTTCCAAGGCCTGAGCACCCTTTCCATGGAGAAATTCCTCCTGATGTCCAACCTGAGCCTCCCCGGGCCCAGCCTGAGGCCGTTCCCTCTCCTCCTGTCCCTGTTCCCTGGGAGCAGAGCCCGACCCCCCCGGCTGCCCCCTCCTGTCAGGGACTTGTGCAGAGCCCCAGGGTCCCCCCTGCGCCTCCTTTTCTCCAGGCTGAGCCCCTTTCCCGCTCCGTTCCCGTCCCTGGCCAGGCTCCAGCCCCTCAATGTCCTTCTGGTCAAGAGGGGCTCAGAACTGGACACTGGAGGGGCCCCAGCAGTGCCAGCACAGGGGGCACCCCCTGTAACACAGCCCTGAGCCCATCGTTTATATTTACCTGCCCCCCAAAAGAGAGACAGGGCTGGGGCGAGGGCCAGGGGAAGCCATGCCAGAGTGTTAATGGAAATCCTGCCCATGCAACTCAAAGCGCTCCTGACAGAACAGATAATGGTGCACGTTTGCATTCTGCCTTCTCGGATCCAGGCAGGGATGGCTTTGAGCTCATCCAAACCTCAAAGCTGGTCCTGGAGCTCCCCGGACACATAATTACCATAACAGAGCACAGTGAGATTTTCTGGATGCTGTATGATGCTTGTTGAAGATTTAAGAAGCACCTTGGCCATGCCAGTGGGCACAAAGGTGTGAGGAATCGGTGTGAGGTGCCAGTCCGGGCCACTGAGTGGCTCCAAGTCTTCTGGGAGGCTGGTCCAAAAATTGGCTCCTGAGCCTTGGCACTGAGCATAGAAACCAGGGCAGCTTCAGAGCCCGTGTGCTGGTACAGAGGGAGAGCCAGAGCCGTGCGGACCTGGCCGTGATGCCCAAAGGAAAACTCCCGGCCCCAGGGCTGGAGAAAGCCATCACCCATCACTGAAGCAAGGGGTGTTGGAATTGTCCAGGGGCTCTCAGGAGCAGCAGCAGTGGCCCTGTGCAGGAACGGATCCTGTTGGAGACACCAGCAGCATCTGGGATGAGGTGAGAGTTTTTCTGTGCTGCCTCAGCAGTGATGCAGTGACGGGAGCAGGAGTTCAACAGGGAGCAGTTGAGGGGGACTGAAATGTCCACAAATACATTCCCTCCAGTACGCCGGGGTCACGGGGAACAGAGCTGAGAGGGATCCTCTCCCTCCTCCAGAGCGTGGGGCCATCCCGTGCAGGGACGGGCGGGCGGACTCGCACGCAGCCACCAGCGCCTGTGAGCTCCTTCAGCTGTGACAGCTTCCTCAGGGCAAATCCCGGGATGCAAAGGCAGGTGGCAGTGCCAAAGGAACAGAATCCCAGAGCATTCCTAGTTCGTGGAACACAGGGCTGTAAGGTGAGGAGCTGTGTTCTCTGCTGGCTGCCCAGTCAGGGAGGACCCTCCCTGGTGTGTGCGCAGATTTTGTCTTCTTCCTTCACCAAATGGGGGATCTTGGATTCTGACTGAAGAGTGAGGGTAGCACGTGGCCCAAAAATGTCCAAAGTATTGTGCTGGCAACAAAAAGCTCCAGAAAAAAGGCTTGGTGTGGTGGGAACACAGAATTTAGGCAAATTGACAGACCTGGGCTACGTGAACCTTTCACACTGTGCATCTCTACACGGCAAGACCTTCTTCAGCTCCGTTGGTCTTCCCTGCCTTCCCTTCTCTCGGCACAACTGTCACCCTCCAAGCGATGAGACCCTGCCAGAGCTGGCGTCAGGTGATCCACCCATTCCCAACTATTCCTGATCCTGAGCTCTGCCATGACCAATGATCCCTGCAGGATGCTCTGGCTCTCCCCTCTCTGGGCTGGGCATTCCTGGACTGTCCCCTCCAGCCCACTGCAGCAGGACAGGCACTCGTGGCCGGGCCCTCTCCCCTGACACTCTTCTTTCCCAGTGGGGCTGCTGGGGTCCAGTTCTGCCCACTTGAATGGGCAGACTCCAAGCCCTCCAGGGCTTCCAGGCAGGAGAGAAACATCCCAGCAGCAGGACTTACCCAGGACTCTGAGATCACCTGGGTTCTGCAGCCCTTGACTGCCCGTGCAAAACTAAAGCAGCCATCACAGCTGGGAGCACCAGCTGCCCTTTTCCTGGAGGGTGGGCACGGCCACCTGCCCTCCTCACAGGGACGAGGTGTCCTGAGCCACCAGAACCTCCCTGGGCTGCCAACAGTGCTCGCCTGAGAGGCTCCCAAACACACCGAGGACCCAGCAGTCTTCCAGAGAGAGAAAATGCATCCAGGGCTCCCTACACGTCTCTCATTTGGCACAAGCAGATTTGAAGGTTGCTTTCCTCTTCCACCTGGAGGACAGGCCTGGAAGGCAGGTATTCCACAGGTATTCAGCTCTTAGTGAACCTTCCCGTTCACGGCTGACCTTACAAAATGAAAATAACAAGGTCACAGTCGCATCTTAGTTTTATTACAACTGACCTGCAGGCAAAAGGATAGAACTATTACATAAACACTCTGATCCATGTATAATAGCTTAAATAGAGGAGGAAGTCAAACCAGGATACCGGATAAAATATTCGGAAGCTCTTTGAAGCAGTTATGTTCCTGAGCTTCATTTTACAGACAATAAGGCAACATCCCTGCACATCAGCTTTTTGATATTTTTTATACATTTTTTCTATGATACAAGAAAAAAAATAATAACCAGAATTCACAATGTACAGTTCTTACACTATTTTCACAGCTTCTGAACACTATACACCTTTTTTTTTTTTAATAAAGATACATTGCAATAAATGGTGCACCCTTAATAATTTATAATAATCTATGTTGAATAAGCTAGACCTGTCCTGTACAGCCACCCAGGCAGCAGCACCTCACTCCTGTCACTGGCAGCTCAAAGCTTTGCATTTCCATTCCCAGCAAACTGGTCCTGGGCTAGAGAAGGGCCGGCACCAGAGCACAGACCCAGCCATCCCGACAGGGCAGAGCAAGGCAGTCCTGTGTGTTTTGGGAGGGTCCATCTCAGTGCTGGCCCTCTGAAAGGTTTTTGGGTTCCCTGTCACCGGGGAGAAGCCAGTCAGGCTTTCACACCCGACGGGAGGGGCGAAGCCGCACCTGTGGCTGCCCTTCCTGGGTCTGGGTCTCTTCAGCCCCCCCAGCCAGCACCCCTCGAGACCTGGGGCGCCCGCAGTCCCATTCCAGGGGCTGAAGGCTGGGGAGAGGAATCACAGCTCCAGGGGGATTTGCCTGAGAAAGGCTCTGGAGGTGGGGACAGAATGACTGCTTCAGATGTGCATGGGCTAAGTGATCCTTGCGCAGGATGCGCCAGAGCTGTCGGGAAGGAGCAGTGACTGCAGCAACCTCTGCCACGTCTGTTTTGGGCAGACACTGGCGAGCGCCTTGCCTGAGGAGCAGCCGAGAGGAACACAACCCAGGAAGGGCAGGAGCCAGGGATCCCAGGGCTCGCACCAGCGCCGGCCTCGCTGCCAGCAGGAGCGGCTCCGGCAGCCAGCGGGACGCGTCTCCCTCGCGGCTGCCAAGGAGCAGCTGTGTCCCAGGGCACGGCCTCGGCTCTCCTTTCCTGCTGGGATGTGCTGGCTCCTCTTCAGCGCTCTGCCTCGGGCTGCTCTGCACGTTTGGTTGGACGTGGGAAGCCCCTCCTTGGATCCTGCCGGCAGCACGGTGTTTTCATTCCCACTGCGTCCAGGCTTGCGGCTGAGCTCTGCCGGGAGGTTGCTCTAACACTGCTGAAGTCCTACCAAGCACCTAAATCAGCTCCAAACGGAAAGCAGAGACCCTGCAGCCTCCATTTTATCCCTGGTGTGCTACTAAACCCCTGAAAACTGCAATATTTGGGGGGAAAACAAGTTCTGATCTTTGAAAAAAAGGTCAATGAAACAAACAGAAAAGCCTGATGTGCTGTTTCACTTAGGAATGGACCAGAAGATGACAGCTGGCCTGGCCTTGCTGGGCCAGCTGAGAGGAGTTAGATGCTCCTTCACCTCCACCTCTCCTTCTGCACCCAACAATCTCAGAGAGGTTTGCTCTGGGCACAGCAGCAGGAGCTGTGGAGGTCACAGAAGAGGTTCAATCTCCAGGTGGTGGTGAATTGTCTCCAGCAAGCTCAGCGGGGTGGGGTGGGCACGGAGCCCCTGGCAGCAGGGCCACCCCTCCGTCCTGCCTGCAGAGGCCAGAAGGAAGAGCTCCACCTTGGACTTGTGAGGGACACAGGGCTGGGAGGGCTGGGGACAGCAGGAACAAGAGAAACACCGGCCAGGACTCCCAGCCATCAGCTGGTGGCCCATTCAGGCAGCTGCAGCCTCTGTGGATGGCACTGGGTGAAGGCAAAGCAAAGCCAGCGGGTGGTGAGCACTGTGCACTATAAACCAGGTCAACAAGCAGGTTAAATTCAATCAAGTAGTTTAATAATTCTTCAGGTCAAAGGTCTTATCTTACCAGGTAACAATTTACAGGACACCTAGTTAAGAGTGAAGAGTGGCTGGCTTGGTAAAAGGAGGAAGAATACATTATGTCCCATCTCAATAGTTTAATGTTAGCCTCTTTCAACGCAACATATTTTTGGTAAAGACATATTCACTATATTTAACATGATCTCTCTTTAACAGGAAGTTCAGCTGAGCACACTGTCCCCAGAAAGTACACTGCGACTGTAAAGCAACAGAATTTCATAGCAGTAAATCTATTGCACTTTGTGAAGAATAAAATTCTCCTTTGCCTTTCCAGCTCCAGAAGGCAAAGCATCTCGTTGGTTAAGCAAGTTCTTCTCCCTCCAGGCAAAGTCTCTTAATGTTCAGACAGACAACGCCTAACTTTTGTTTGTTTGCTTTTTATTATTACTTGAAACAACAATTGGAAGAGTTTGAGAGAAAAATCTTTCCAGTAGCTGCTGAGGAGTCTCCAAGTTTTGAGTCTAGAAATGAATTTTAGGTGCTATCCAATCACGGTCAACAAATAAATGTACTTATTTCCACATTTCATGAATATGTCCACAAAAGAGCAAGATGAGGTCTCTCTGTGACCAACACTAACACTGTGTGATCAGGTATTACAGGGATGCACTTTATATGTGACAACAGTATACAGACAGGATGGAAATAACACCAATATTATTGCACATGGTGTCTGGGCGAGCATTAAAAACACTGCAATATGTGATGAAAATTCTTTACAGCTTGTTTTCTCTCAGCCCTTTTTCTAGAGTTTGATGTAGCAGCAGTATCAATCCACGTACATTGGAGAGCTGGGAGTTGCTGGCATTTGATCCAGGATTTTACAAACATAGCATGCAACATCCACTGTGCGTTCCTCATACATCAGGATGAAGGGATGTTTCTGCAATCAGATAAAAAACAACAAAGTTACGGTCACCCTCCTGGCTTGTGCTCCTCAGGTCAAAACTGAGCAGGTGAATTTGTCTGGTGCAAGAACACGGCTTTGTGGTGGCTGTAGGACACCAGGACACAGCTGGGTCTGTGGCTTTTCCACACTGGGAATCCATGTCTTTAACACGGGAGTTTAACGGAGGTGGGGGGTTACTGAGGTAGGACAGGACTCCAGAGTGTCAGAGGCTGACAGGCAGGAGGTAGTGAGGGTGCAGGATCAGCAGCTCCTCTGTAGCATTGACATTTACTGAAACACTTCCAAGAGACGTTTCATCATCAGCCTTGTCACATCGGGAGAGTGACAGCAGTGACAGGGAGTGGCTTGCAGAGGTCAAACCCAAGCCCTGCTCTCCTGAGCCCTGACCCATGAGGGAAGTTCTGGGCCAGGACATCAGGCAAACCCCCTTCACCTCAGGTGCTGTGAGACCCCAGGGCTGATTATGGAACCATGGCCTCTCACGAGGTGCCTTCCAGGTGCCCAGAGCTCCCTGAAGGTGCACAGTTGCCACATGTGACTGATCTAAGCCAAAAGCATTGCTGCCCTGTCTCCTTCAGCACCCCCACCAGAGACAGGCCCTGCTGCTGCCTGACACCAGGGCTCTGCTCCTTCAGACATCACCTGTGCCTGAGCCCAGCCCTGTGTGAGCTGTGTGTTGGAGGCATTGACAGACGCAGCGCTAAGAACTCACCAGAAGCTCTTTGTACTTTGGCCTTTTGGACTCGTCCTTTGTAAGGCTAAAGAAAGCACAAAGATAATTAGGAGAAGGTGGGATCAGGGAAGGTGTTACAGACATCAAACACAAACTTTTACAGGACACGATGCTGTCGCAGTGGGACTCACCACTTTTGGTTTTCTGGCAAAGCCACCCTTACACTGTGAGTGACCACAGGAGTAACTTCCCTCCCTCCCTCGCAGCCATCCCAGCAGGGACAGCTGACAGCAGACAGCCAAAGCCCTCCTGGCTCAGCCCCAGCACTGGTGGCACACCCAGCAGGCCAGAGCCACTGGGAAGGGGCCAGAGAGCTGCCCAAGGGCAGGTGGAAAGTGTCCCCTCCTGTGAGGCTCCGCTGGCACCTGGACACCCACCGACACCTGGCCTGGCACAGTGCAGGGACAGTGAGTGGCACCAAAGGTCCTCACCCTTATGCTGCTGCAGGAACGTGAAAAGAAGCCAGGAAGTGCTGGACACGACCCTTGCCAAACACCAGCCAACAAAACGAGCCAACCCCAAGAGCTTTCGGCAGCACACACTTACCACAAGTTGACGAAGTTGATGAAACTTGGGGAAAACTCCCTTTCCTCTGAGTTGCTCAGCTGTGGTGGGTCTCCTTTCACCACTTGTGTCAACTGGTCAAATACACTGTTCCACTTGGGGTAGGGGAATCGCCCCGTGGCCAGCTCGTACTGCAGGGAGACAGCAACAGCAGCAGGCAGGTTTACATCAGGGAAGTTCAGTCAGGGCAAAAAAATGTCTGCAAAAACTTTGAACGCCCCAGAAGGAAGACTGAGATGAGATTCTTCATCCTATTCCCTATATGATTCTACAGAGAGGGAAGGTTTTACCCAGCAGGAAGTTCTGCTGCCTGTGTGAGGAGCACGGCCAGATTTACCCTGACCAGGCCATGCTGGCCATGTCTGCTCCTCCACTGACTATAAAACAAACCAGTGTAGGAGAGTAAAATCCTCCAGTCCCTTCCCAAGCACCCCAACAACCACTAGAGAAAAGGGATAATAAGAATAGTACAATCACATGATATCTCAAGTTGGAGATGACCCATAAGGTTCCCTGAATCCAACTCCCTGCTCCGTGCAGGATAACGAAAATGAGGTTTTTAAGCATCAGTGGTGAAAACAGAAGCTACTGGTGCTCATTCTTAATTGCTTCTGCTTTACAACCTGGAGAAAGTAAGAACTTCTGACTATCAATGTGTGCAGCTAGCAGTGCTGTGGCTAAGCCAGCGAGGAATCAGAACCCCAGAATCCAGGATTAATCAAAGTCTCTGTGCAGCCAAAGCACAGCAGCTGCCGGGGCTGTCAGAGGCTTATTCACACAGGCTGGGTGCTCTGCTCTGCACCACCACACTCAGCACCCCTCCTCATCTCAGATTTTGAACACAAAACTCATTTACAACCCAACACCTCTTCTCTCTCACATCCTGCTCTCTGCAGAACGCAGCCGCAGCCAAAGGCGTCCGCAGGAGCTCAGGAGAACGTGGCTCAGGAACAACGTGAATGCTTTCCAGGCACGTGGAAGTGCCCCCTTCAGCCACAACGCGCAGAGGAGCTGGGCTGTGTGACACTGCACACCGCACAGAGCACCCAGGCCGCAAAGCCCCTCACTTACCAGCGTAATCCCCAAGCTCCAGACATCTGAGCGCACGTCGTAGCCTTGCCTGGACGCGCTGGGATCTATCCTTTCCGGCTGAAACGGGAAGAAGGAGCGGTCAAGCTCTGTGCTGTGCAGGAAGCAACGAGAAGCATCTGCAAACCTACCAGGAACTCTGAGCCTGGCACAGCTCCGGAGGCAAACCTGTGGCCAGGGCAGCTGGCCAAGCCCGGCAGAGAAACATCTCAAGGAATCACTCAAAACACTGATTTTATGGAGGTATAGTGGAAAAGGTGATCGGAAATGGCAACTTATCACACGCTACTGCTTCAGGTTTTTCTTCCTTTTGCACAAACACCTTGAATAATTCTGACTGTCTTATTTATTTAGTTTTGTTCAACTCTGGGATCTCTTTAAGATGAAGTCTCACTTCCTCTGTTTTCACAGCCAAGTTGTTCCCAAGGGATCGTAAGAACTGGAATCAACATCTCATCTACCACCCTGGGGAGTGAGGCTTAGCAGCATCTACCAGAACTCCTCTCCCCAACCAGCTACTAAAAAACTATTAAAAACAATGTGCTTTAAGAAAAGCTCCTCTTAACAAGGTTATGGTCATCCCTATGACGTTACAAGGCTTTAAGACATCCAAAATGTCTTTCATAAAAGCAATATTGAGCCAGACACGGGCAATTCACACCTAAGAGCAAGTTATCCAGAGAGGTGAGCCAGCAAAAAACATCTTTATGCCTTGCATGTCATCCTTATGAGAAACCTCAGTTTGCCTTCTTTAGTTAAAAATATTATAATTAACATGTCAAAAGAAACAGAGTCTCATTCAGTTTTGACTACAATAATAAAGATACCTGAATAGCAATAAATTCTAAATTATGGGGTACAGGAAATACTCTGAAAGCCCTGGCTGCTTTGTAAGCTACATTTTAATACAATTTCATGGCAGATGCAGCTGAAAAGCGCAGCAGCAGGCGGCCCAGCCCTGAACTCTACTGGGGACACACCAGGATGTCTGGAAGCTGCCACCAGGGATGGACCAGCTCAGGACACACCAGGCTGCTGGCCTGGCCAGTGCTGTGACCCCCACACCCCAGATGCACGGGGATGTGCCACAGCAGAGCAGGTGCCAGGCTGCAGGTGAAGGAGGGGACTGCACGGGGAGCAGCTGCTCTGGGCAGGGCCGAACCGCTCAAAGGGACTGCTGGGATGGGTGGCACTGGTGACACAGAGCTGGCTGTCTCAGGCACCCATGAGGGCACTCTGCTCCTGTGACCCAACAGAGCAACGGGGATTTGGCCCTAGAGCACGGTGGCACGGTTAAAGGGAAAGCAGGACGGACCAAAATAAATCCCATCTAAATACAGAGCAGGAAGAATGCCGAGAATTTTCCATGTCGATCACATGGGAGCAATTAACACCAACGAAGGAAGAGTCACCGTGTCACACTCTGGGGACCTGGAGCGAGGGCTGCAGACAAAGCCTGGCACAGGCCAGGTGTCCTTCTGATGCCAAGTGCAAGCAGGAAGGGAAACGGCTGAGGTGGAGACCCATCTCTGGATGTGCTGACGGGGTGAAGGGACAGGGTATGATGCATCAGAGAAGGGTACAAACTGCCATGGGGCTTCTCCAGTTCAGGGTCCACCTGAGCACCTTGACTGAAAAATGGACAGTGGGCACCACAGATCCTCCCTCTCTTCCAAACACCAGCTACACCAACACAGCCACGCCAGGCCTGATGTCTGCCTGAACCATCTGAACACAAGGACACCCAGCTGGCCCTGACAGCAATGCCAGCAGCGACTGCCCACCTTCACCACGGAGAAGTGAGAAGCTACAGTTTGAGCCAGAGGCTCCAAGCTGACCTGGGAAAAGGACCTGAGTGACCCAGGTGACACCATCACACTCCACTCCTGGAGGTCTCAAAGGAGCAGGGCAGGGCAGGACATCCACCCTCACACTGGCTGGGTCTGCCCCTCCACCCCTGCCTAAACCAAGCACTTCCAGTCTCACCCTTCCTCTCTGATACAGGCACTGGTTTCACTGGAGCACTCAGAAGGCAAAAAGTAACGTCACAAAGGCCACCAGCTCCAGCGTGGCACACGGAGCCCACTCTCAGCAGCACTCACACAGCCAGAGGCAAGGCAGGGATCACAGGGAGCAGCACCCAGGGAGGAGGCAGGGCTGGCCAGGAGCACCCACTGCTGATGGAGGCTGTGGAACCTCACTGGAGCAAAGCCCCAGCGCTGGCACCAGCACAGGGCACGGGCGAGGAGGGCTCAGAACAGCCCAGGCTGCTCCAGGGGCCAGCAGCTGCCTGGGAACTCAGTCCTGCCTTTTTTTCCTTCAGAGAACACGAGGTACCAACACGTAGGCCTTTGCTCACTGTAACAATTGCAGGGAACTGAAAGCCAAAAGCAAAACAACCTCTCGGCACTGCAGCTCCGAGGCTGAGGCGCCGCTCACTGTGACAGCTCCAACAATTTTGGTTCAAGCACACAGCACTTGCTTGGCAGCTGGACACGGCTCCTGCTGCCTCCTCAGAGCACTGGCAGCCAGACTGGCTGACACCCAGTGTCACTGTGACCAACAGTTTTGTGGGGACCAGGTTCCTTCGGGGGCAAGTGCCATGGGCTTGGTGAGCCCTGCGAAACGAGACACTATCATCTGGGAGAAGCATCCAGCAGCCCTTAGCAGAGCCCCCCTGGCTGAACAGAGCTAGTACTCTTGGCCTATTTTACCCTAAAAAATACTATTTTCCGTTTGAGAGGAGTGTGGCAGCCTGACTCCTTCCCAGGTACATCCGGCTTTGATCACAGAATCCCTTCAGACATCAGCCTCTGCTGGCTTGGATAAATAGCTGGCAGATGTGGCTGCACACTGGGGACATCTCCCCATTTCCCAGGCTCCCTGGCACGTGGAAACGCTCATGTGCTTGGAAAGGAGTCACCGAGGCTGCAGAGCAGCAGGGAAGAGGCCAGTCGTCTCCCACATCGCTTGCCAGCTGCTGGCTGCCCCACAAACCCTGTGCCATGCCAAGGCTCTGAAAAACACAAGCTGAACTGCAACCCTTTTGCTCGCTTAAAAGTCCACCCAAGTCTGGAGCTGCTGATGGAGCTGCACAAATCACAGAGTGCACGTGGACAGACAGGAAAAAGGAAAACCAAAGAGATATGGAAGGACTCATCCACCCACATCCCAGGGAAAAGGAAGCACTGCAGCTATTTACATGTCAGGAACTGTTATGGCATAACTGCACCAACAGCCTGAGCAGAGCTCACCACCTACCCATGGCTCAAAGAATGGTCAGAGTCAGGGCAGAGAGGCTTTGCCTTGGACACCACAGTCAGATAAAAGCCACCTGAGAGCCATGCCCTGGGCCAGATGGGAACCATACCTTAAAAGAGAGTTATTTTCCTTTTTTCCACTCGGTGGTAGATAAAGAGAGTTCAGAAAACAGTATTTTTCAGCATACAGAGCCATAAATATATAACAAAAATTAAGTACAGGCACTAAAATTAAAGTTATATGAACAGCAGCAGGCACACAAGGTACCCTCAGCTCATGTAAGAACAGAGATGCGTTTTCAAAGCACCCTGAAGCACTGAAGTGTTTAAAACCCTCAGACAGCCTCCAAAATCACCACTACAGCTTTTCTTTTTGAGAGGGGGAGGGCAGCAAACAAGCAGAACAGACTCCCAGGAGCCGCAGCTCAGCCCCAGCAATTTCCACACAGCTGCTCTGCTACTGCCACTCTCCAGAATCACATTCTCCTGGAATGAAGTTCTGGCACACTTTGGAATTAAAGCGGTTTACAAAAATCACTGCAATTCTGCTCTGCAATAACTCCAGTGATATAATCTTACCAGAGCAAATGGATTTCTTGCAGACCAAGATAAACCCGCACTCCGACAGCCCTGCTCCCCAGGGCACTGGTGTTTTGGAGCTGCTGGAAGGCACAGAGCTCCTCTCCACTCCTGCACCACAGCCCTGGCAGCAGCAGAGGAACCCAAAAAACCAGGGTTGTGAAAAACCCTGAAAACCAGCAGCAAACAACCAGGAATGTGCTCACTTTGCCACAGCCCGGATGGCACTGCCACAGCAGCGCTCAGTGCAGAGCTCAGTCTCATCCAGGAAAGGGGTGTTCACCCCACAGCAAACAGGCTGTGACAGGGGAGGGAGATCCCACAGAGCCCAGATCCCACTCACCGCCATGTACGGCCGGCACCCTGCATCCCGCGTTTTGGCAATGGAGTCCACGAGCTGTCCGCTAATGCCAAAGTCACAGAGTTTAATATTTCCATTTCTGTCCAGAAGAATATTGGAAGGTTTGATGTCTGCAGGGGAAAGAAATTGAAACCGGTAAGTCACGGCTGGAGGTTTCAATTTCAAGCAGAGCAGCTGCAGAGGATCGGGGCCGGCAGCGCCGTCACCCTGGCACCGAGGATCCTGCAGGGCAGCACGAGGGGATGGAGCCAGCCCCGCAGATGCCACGTGCCCAAAGGCAGAAGCAGATGCCCAACCACCCTGAAATCACAGCTGGAAAAAGCACAGCCTGAAGGGGCAATGAACAGGCACTGGGGACTCTTGTTCAAAACCTGTGCTCAGACTCACAGCCGTACAGGTGCTATTTACACTTTGAGTGAACAATTCTTGCAATTATTTTAACACACAGGAAGAAAAGACGTGAACTTAAAAAAAGACACTAAGAACTCACCTCTGTGAATGATTTTCAAGTTTTCTTTTAAGTGGTTTAGTGCTTTCACAGTCTAGGAAAGAAAAACAGATGAAAAATAAGCAGATGTCTTAAGAGCCCTGTGATTATTAAATTTTTGGAACTCCAAGAACAGGAGTAAAAAGCATTTAATACATTGAGATATCAAAGCTGTCATATGTCACGTAATAAGAGCATTTCTCTCTGAACCTTTTCTGCAAACAGAAGGTGATATGAGAGAGGGTATAGGCTGAAGTGAACACATATCCCCTGTGACCTGGAAAGATCCCACTCTGGGAGAGGGGAGCAACGGGTGGAGCCAGAACAATCTCAGATGTTAATTATCCTGAGCAATAACTTATTTCAAGCCCTATGCTGTGTATTTTTCTGCAGGTCACAACTGTTTCAGTTACCTGACTTTTCATTAGGCCAGAGCTTCCAGGTTAAATGAAGGAACCATCAGCCAGGTTCTCCAGCGCTTTTGGGAGCCTTTGCACAAGACTGCCAGAAGCTTCTCTGGTCTAGGCTGGTGCCCACATTCAAGCAGACAGAGCAGGAAGCTGGTCCTGGGGTATGTTTAAGAACTGATTACTGACCCCAGGACCTCCTTTTAGACCATGCAACATACTGTGGAAAAGTCATGAGCACCCTGAAGAACCACTGCCAGTGTGGTGCCAACAGCAGCAGCAGTTCTGCTCCACAGACCAACCAGCTTTCACATGGAGCGTGATCTGAACAAGGATCTGAACTTTTCAATTATCTTCAACAAAATGGTTTAAGAAAATACTCACAGCTAAAGTGATTTTGCCTAAGATTTCTTCTGGAATAACATCATCTAATACACTATATACATATTTGTAAAACTTATCAAACGAGGTAGACATGAGCTCCATACAGATCCAACAGTCACCCTGGAAAGAGAAAAGAATCTTTGTTACTGTTGAGATGAAAATGAGAAATACAAATCCAGAGAGCATACAGAGATCTGTTGAATCCTAGGAAATACATTAACAGCAACACACATTCAATAGAAAGGATGGAATTCAGCTTGATTAGTTTTAGCAATGAAAGACTTGCTCCCAACTCCATTCACAGCAGAGGCAAATCACCTGCCCAAATCACACCTGACATTACAGTTTAGATGCCTGAACCCATATGAATCCAAGCCTCACACTCTGTTTTGCTCTCCAGAAGGCTGCAGGCATAGTGGAACAGCAGTGGGCACAGTAACACCGAAAAATAAAATCCCTTCAGTTTATGGCTACCCTGCAGAGGACAGAACATTCCACACAACATCTGGAGGTACCATGTAGGCAAGAGAAAATGAAAATAAACCCAAGCATGGGGGAAGTTTTGATTTGCATCTTACAGCTGAACAATTTAAGTGCAAAAAATTGTAAAACGTAGCAGAATATGTGCTAAACCAAACCAAGCTGAGGTGCCAGAGGAGAATAATGATTTTTCATCAAATGCTCTCCAGAGATCTGTAAATCCACCTCACATGGATTTGCTGGGGATGACAAATGGATCCCCAGCACAGGATGACTTCACCTTTTGCTTTAGTGTGTATCTGCCCCATGGTGACAGAGAGCTTAGCCATGCACTCATCTATTTCCATTTTTTAGACTATTTTAGCAGCCCATTGAGGCCACTACAGGATGCTTTCCTTGAGCTATTTCTGTAGACTCTAGTGCACTTGAGGCAACTCTTCACTGTAGAAATACTGAACTACTAGAACTAGACCCACCAGAAAAGCCATCCTCACACCTATCTCCTACAGACTACACCACAGGCAGCACCCAAACTGCATCAGCTGGCAAAAGCTACGTGCAGAACATTCTGGGTGCCTCATCCTGCCTGAACAGCACCCACAGAACTTCTGTGAGGAGCAGCAGTGTGCAGGCAGTGCTGCCCGGGGCATGGGCAACATGCTGCTTAGGACAAACTGCACACTCCCGTGATAAAAGCAACAAACAGAGGAGAAACTTCCCCAAGCCATTATCCCACTGAAGGCAGATTTTTCCTGACCAAAGGAAACGCGAACCAACCCAACTCTATGTTAATACATGGAAATAAAATTAAGAAAAAAACCTAGGAATTTTGCTGGGGGAGTAGCTAAGGACCCTGCTCCATTCTGCACACCCAAATGACCTCGGTGTAAAACAATCTCCTCAATCTCAGGAGAGTCAGGAGCAATTTTCCAGTTAAATTTAGCTGGTGGGAAAGCTTGTAGAGCCACGTGTTTTAAGGCCAGAAAAGGCTTTCCTGCCACTCAGAATGACCTCCTCTGAAACACAAACCAACGAACTGCATCTGCCAAGCTGCTCCAGCCCAAAGGTTTGGGTTAGGGGGAACAGAGGTGCTGCCAAACACCATATGCTGCTGTGGGCAGAGGTAAAGGTTTGGGTTAGGGCGAACAGAGGTGCTGCCAAACACCATATGCTGCCGTGGGCAGAGGCAGAGGTGTGGGTTAGGGGGGACAGAGGCGCTGCCCAACACCGCATGCTGCTGTGGGCAGAGGCAGCAGTGCCTCCCAGCTCGGCCCTGGGCTGCTCACACACCTGTAAGGCCCTTTCCAGCAGCACCAACAGCAAAGTGCAGGAAGGATCCCACGTGCCACCAGTGCCCCAGGTGCTGCTGCTCTGGCAACAGCCAATCCACCACTGCCTCCTGCCAAAGGAGGGATGCTGACTCCAAAGGACAGCCTCTCCCTTCCCAGAAGAGGGGAGCTGCTTTCCTAGGAAGGGCTGAGCCACCAGTGGGCTGGCTGGCTGGGGAACAAGACTTTGGTTTACAGCCACGGGCAGCTCCAGTTTACTCTGCTCATTTGGCATCAGGCTTTTCACATCAGCTCAAGGCAGAGAAGGAGTTGATGTAATCCACCCAAGGGCTGCTACAAACGTGAGCCCAGAAAACTCTCATTTCACTCAAAAAAAGCAGAAGAGGCTGATGGAGTAAGTGCTGTGACAGACATGGAAGCAGAGATATCGCAGTGAAAGAGGCCAGAGCAGCACAGCAGGACAAGGGCATGACCAGCACGCTTCAGGAGACCTGGAAGAAGGTGAACCTGGGTTGGTAGAGACCATAGGTTGGTCATGGAGGAAGTTGGCTAAGGAACTGTTCAGATTTAAACTACAGAAATGAAATTGGCCAATACATGTAGAAAATTTCTCTTTTCCAACACTAGCAACAAAGAAAAAGTGCAGATGTGACAGGGAGTGGCTCAGAGCAAGCAACACGGCTCCAGTGACAGTGATGTGCATAAATCAAGTGAGACTGGAAGCCCACCAGAGCTTTACAAGGTGTCAGTAGTGAGAGCAGCCTCTCTCTCATGGACTGGTTCTACTGGCCACAGGATCACTCAAAAACTGCTTCTGTTCTGATCAGCTTCATAAAAAAATTGGGACAGGGCTATATTCCTGGGCTATTGTACTGAGACTGTGGGGGACTGGACTGGTTCTAGAGAGCCAGAACACCACTGACCACCTACAGCCCTGTATTTATGTCCAATTGCACCTGTATTGTGAGTGGCTTCCATTGCCCAGGTTACAACAGCTGGTGTTTGGCCAGCAAAACAAACCAAGTGAACAACACCTGAGCAGAGCACTGCAGAACAAAGGCTTCACGTGAACTCTGTGCATCACGGGGTTGGGATGGGTGTGGGACTGAAACCTCAAGTAAGCACAACCAATTGCTATCCAGTGGTAATTTTTAAGCATTAAAAAACCCCCTTTCATGATCAAAAGCACTCAAGGAAAGACCTGGTTTACTGCTCTCCTGAAGTAGGTGCCATACAGAACTCCTGAATGGGGGCATATATTGATCTGGTAATATAAACACTTACCTGACCTACTTCATGTCAGCAAGATCAATGGAAAAAGATAACAGGCCTTTTCCACTATGCAGCATCCTTAAGGCTGGTGGCAAGATCCACAACTCTACAGGCTAACTCCTTCTGGGACTTGGAGAGCCTCCCCTGTTGGCAAACTGGTGAATTTTAATGGGAAGAAAAAGACTGGCTGGGCAATGGGGACTCAGTCCCCCTCCTGACCCAATACCAAGAACTGCTGATGTGCGTGGGCAAGTCCTACTCCATTGTGAACTGTGAGGACAAAACCACCCTAATGAAAGTTTCACTTTAAATTTTGCTCGTAGGTCAGGCTGATTTCTGATCATAAAACAACAAAAGAAGTGCTTTACTTTTCTCTTCCTATCAGAGCTATTCTTCCAAAAAATGTATTTTAGTCCTTATTTCTGATCATAAAACAACAAAAGAAGTGCTTTACTTTTCTCTTCCTATCAGAGCTATTCTTCCAAAAAATGTATTTTAGTCCTTATTTCTGATCATAAAACAACAAAAGAAGTGCTTTACTTTTCTCTTCCTATCAGAGCTATTCTTCCAAAGAATGTATTTTAGTCCTTATTGGGTATTAGATTACCTGATGCTAATGCACACCTTGTAGACATTCCAAAAAATGTCCAGGAACACCCTGTGCATTTAATTCAAAATATCCCTGTCCAGGACAGACACAAAAGCTGCTTCACAAGCAATGCAGATGCTTCAGCTTCCCATTCCCAGTGCAGAGAATTCCAGTTGACAAGGGAGCAGGTGTCCCAAAGCTGTCACCCATCTGGAGTGCAGCTGGCCAGGAAAGGACCAGGAAATCCAGGTGGACACTAAGCTGAACATGAGCCAGCAGTGTGTCTTTGCCGGGCTGAAGGATCACAGCACCAGGTGAGGCATCACCAGCAAGAGGAGGGAAGTGACCCTTCCCCTCAATCTGGCCATGCTGAGTGCTGTGACCCGCGCTGGGCTCACAAGGAGACTCCAGCAAAGGGCCACTAAGGTGACTCAGGAACAGGAGCACCTTCCCCATGAGAAAAGGTGGTAAAGCCAGGACTGTTCAGCCTGGAGAAGGTTCAGGGGAATCTCCTCAGCCTGAGGGGAAGCTGCACAGGGGATGGAGCCAGGCTCTCTCAGTGGTGCTGAGCAGCATGACCCAGGCACAACCTGACACACAGGAGGTGCCCTCTGAACGTGAGGAAATGCTTTTTGTGAGGGGGATTAATCACTGGCACAGGCTGCCCCAGGAGACTGTGGAGACTGTTCCTGGAGAGATTCAAAAGCTATTGGGACACAATCCTGGTCAAGTGCCCCACTTGATCATGGGGGTTGGAAAAGGTGACCTCAGAGGTCGCTTCCAACACCCACCACTCCATGATGCAAATGCTGAAGGTTTATCCCATCTGCTCACTGCAGGGGCAGCCAGCTCTTTATGCAAGCTGCAGCTACACTGGTGAGAGAGACTGACAAATGTCACCACCACCATATACCCTTACATGGCCCACAGGACGCTTCTCCTGCAGACCAGGGACTGAATGCAGGGACAGATGTGCTGAGGGATGGCAGCACAGTCAAGGATCTCCACAGAAACAGGGTGAGGTGCATAAACAGCAGAGATCAAACAACTGAGCAAGGCTATGTCAACAATTCACACCAGCCCAGCACTGTGCTACCAACACATCCATCCCAGCTCTTCTCTCCTGCCAGCAGAAGTTCCCCATGGGCTGATTTACCCAGTTTCCTAGGCATGTTCTGCAACTTGCCATGAATTTTTCATTGAATAATTTTATCAAGCATTGAACTTGTTGGTTTAAACTTGGCTCAGCTACACTCGCACTGTGTAGGAGTCACTCCTGAGATTCCAAGTCAGATAAGGCTTCTTTCCTCTTCCGCTCTTAAAAAGAGAAACAACTGGAACAGGTACTTTGAATTTAACCTCATCTAGTGGGTGACAAGGAACTGAAGCAAAGTCCTGTACCTGGCAATCAGCTTGTGGTTTTTGCACTGTTACACGTTCCATCACATGCACACACACACAGTAACAGAAGATGTCCCTTCTGACTGAAGAACAGGCAGCAATTGATAAGGGCTCAGATGCTGCCTGCTGAGGGACAAGCAGGACCCAGAGAAGACTCTCCCTATCACAAAATTCACAACAAGCAAGACAAAATACAAGTGCAGGGAGAAATATTTGTGTAGCATTTTCTGCCTTTCCAAATCAAACTTCTGTTATTCACAGAGGCTGCCACAGGAACTTATGCTCACAGCTACTTCCCTGGCTGCAATGGGACACTTGTCTGCCTACAAAGTAAGACCTTGCATAATTTCGTCCAATTTGGTTTAGTACTCCCAAAGTGTGAGGATTGCAGAGCTTAGCTCTGCCTCTCCACATCAAACACTCCCTGCTGTGGAAGGCTGCCTGCCCTCCCTTGGTGCCAGCTGCCCTGCTGCCTCTCCTGGAGCTGCTCGGATCCTGCCAACCCCCTGACTGCACAAGCTGCCTATTCAGCATCTTAAACTCCTTTAAAGAGGCTCACATGGAAGTCTTTCACCTTTTAGGAGCTGGCAAAGAAGATTTCTCATTGGTCGCTCCATCCATACCCACAGAACCTGAATTCCAGCTCAGGCTAGGTAATCCCAAAAGGATTTCCTTACTTTTCACCTTGAAATGCTGCAACAAAGAGCTTTGTTTTATACAGTTTGCTGCAGACTTCCTGAGAGAGCTTCAGTCTTTAGCAATGTCCCATGAGGGTGACACCCCAGGGGATGGGGCAGCAGTGACCTGGATCTTTCACAATTATTTGAGAACAGATCTGATAAGCAGACTGGGGAGTGTTAGACAGATCCAAACAGCCTGGTGAAATTCCTTTTTTCCCTTTCTGTGCTTCTCTGCTGTCATGTTTCCCTATCTTTAAAAGATTAAGATTCTACTTAATACCAGAATAAGTAATTAATAGGATGAGACAGAAAACTTTATGGAAGCCTCCCAGCTCAGCCTGTGTACCCTTGAGGTACATGACCTGGAACATCCCTAGGCAGTGAGGGACCAAGGAGAGGAGAAGGCTGCTTTCATCTCTGAAGCAAACACCACTTATGCTGAAGGGGGAAAAGGGGATTTCACTCCAAGCGGAGCAATGCCAATGAAACCTTTCCCAGACAGAGCATGCAAGGAGCCCTGGGAGCCCTGCCTGGCTGCAGGACGATGAGATTTTTGGACAAGACAAAGAGTGCAGCCAAGCTGACATCTGGGTGCTGATTAAGGTAAGCTTTTATATGTTTTTGTATTTACATTTACATCCTGGGATGTGCCCAGAGCCGAAGGGAGGTGACAGACTTGCACAGCTCTGGGCATGTTGCTCATCAGCTTCTGGCAAGGCACTGCTTTGTCCACAGACCTTTCCTCACACCAGCTGACAGCTTTATCACCTCTATCTCAGCAAAGCCAGAAATTTCCAGCCAAGCTGAGGCTCCACACATGGCAGGAGCTTGTACTGTGTGAACATGCACAATGCCTACTGGCCCAAAATGGCTCTGTGTTCAAAAAGATCAGAAAAAGCAGAGCACGGGAAAAATAAGGATTATTGTGCTTCTTTTAGAGAATGAGATTTAAAGCCAGAGGAGTGACCTGGCAGAATTACAGAGGCAGACTCTCTAGAAGCAGGAATTGAATATTCGGAAACAGTTTTGGGTTTTACCTACAACACTGACCTCTCTCTAAAAGTTTTCCAGTAAAACCCCACATGACTCTGCACAGGCTGCTATGCCTGATAATCCCCAAAGACCACCTGCAGCCCCCTTAGGTCTCTATTTCCCTTCTTTCCCTGAGTAGAGGTACTGGATTTGTGCTGAAGTAGTGGCCAACAGGCAAGGGCTCCACGTCTGTCCCCCTATACTGTGGCAGTTCCAAAATGGAGCAATTACAGGAGTAGGGATAATGCAAGGCCGCAGAAGAGCTCCAGGAGGAAGGAGAAGCAGAAGTCAGGTTTCAACATTCATCTTCCCCAAAACTCCTGTTGCAAAGGGACCAAATGCCTGCTCAGCAGTGCCCAGACACCTGGGTCTCCTGGCTAAATACTACTGAGTGAAAGTGGAGAACCAAGAAACCTGCCATGAATCGATTTTCTCCTCCTCAGCACGAGTTTGAAATTACAAAGGGAAAAAACAAGGTAAAACCCAAACTCTGCTAGAAACAAAGCAAGTTTGGGGTGCCCACCTCTCTGAAGAGCGCGCCATAAAACTGAACAATATACGGGCAGTCACTGCTTCGCATCACTACATCAAGGTCCATCAGAAGCTGCTTCTGCTCCTTTTCATCCACTGTCGACCGAATTCTCTGAAAGAGGAAGAGTGGCAGAGACTTTATCACTCACGTGCCATTACTGGATCCTCAGCCCTGCTGATGGAGACACGACCGGGACCCCAAACCCAAGCAGAGCAGGCAGTCCCCCCCAGGCATGCTCAAAAACACTCTAGAGAATCAAGCAGTGTTCTCAAATAAGAAATGTAACTGAGTACTTCTAAAGCTGTTTAATCAGACTATAAAACCTTTCCAGATGAAAAGTCAGAGAGAAATTAAAGAGCTGAAATTTCATTGAAAAATACAGCAAAACACCACATCCAGGCTTTCATTTCAAAACAAATTCTCACACAGTTCTTAGCCACATTGGACGGGGCTTGAAGACTGGTTTGAAATTTAACCAAGGAACATTATGTTTAAAATTTCCAAGCACAGAAGCCAAAAAGGCTTCTTCCACAGCCTCCACCATGGCTGGGGAGAAGGAACTGTCACATAACGCAGGGAACACATTTCTCTGGTAATGTTAATGATGGGTGGCAGTCCTGTGAGCTCCTCTCATAAAACTAACAATCCTTTACCTAGTACTAGGGAACATCATCACTGTATAAAAGATATGTTATATATATACATATCCAATGTGTATATAGAGATATATGTGTATATAGAGATATATGTGTATCTACACACAACATATATATATTATCTCTTATGAAAAACCTCATTCGGGCTTGAAAGAAGAATGCACATTTGAAAACAGAAAACTGTACATTTTCAAACATGAAACTGGTTAAATGAAGGATGGAGACGACCATCCAGTTTTTCATGTGATTTTACAGATATATTTAACATCCTGCACTAATTAATACATTCCCTGAATCACAAGTGAGGAAATCGTGATCCTGAAGCCATGACTCATGTTGAAAAACCATTTAAAAAAAAACCAAGAAAAAATATCTGGCAGGAAGTCCAAAGCAACAAAGGTAGCCAGGACCATCCTCAGGGACAAAAAACTACATGGCTATCCATGAAAGAAAAATTATTCAAGCTCGTGGAAAAAAACTGGAAAAAATCTGGAAGATATTAGCACCCATTTTGCCAACACTGTGGCATCAGGACCAGCACAGGCCAGGTGCATCAAGGTACTTTCGAGGTTGGCCACTTGTATAGCACCACACGTGAAACAGTGCACAATTATGTGCTTTAGAACTTATTTTGTGATGACCCATACAAAACAAGGACAGTATCAACACTGTAATTTTCCTTACCTGTAATGTATCCTGGTATTTTGGTATTTAACCACTTGTTCTTAATGTTCTAGTCCTCTAGTTCAGTCTAGGCCAGTAAATGCTACATATATATTGCCCTTTTCCCACCCTGTGAATTCTAGAGTTCTTGGGGAGCTGTCAGGAGACTTGTCCAGCACCCACAGTCCGTAACATCCGTGATGTGCTGAGCAGGTGGGGTTCTGTGTCACCAACAGAGCAAGAAGCAGCTCAAGGGGCCAGGAACGGAACTAAAACACTTCACCTCCAGGTCACTGGTTCAGGTCTGTTGCACACAAGTTCAGACAGTCTCTGGCTATTCCCTGCTCTGCAATACCCCCGAGAGGCCGAAGGCCGAGCAGAGCGAACCCTCTCTCCAGGTGGCACAGCAGCAGCACCGTGTGAAATGGAAATGCCACTGCTCTCACCTCCACGGAAGGTGATGGATGCCAAAGCCACCGTGGTGAGACCTATGACCAACAGTGCAGTCTCTCCCTGAGACATGACCCACACTGAAAAGGTCACCTCTGGTGAGGAACCAAAAGGAGCCTTTCTCCATACCGTAACTTGAATCCTCCTTCTGTGCCCACTCCGTATTTGTCTCCAAAAAGCCTCTTTCCTGGTCATCTGAGAGTTGCCCCAGCCCTGGTCTGCATTCCCCTTGCACCTGCACAATCCTGTCACAGCCAACCCCACGACATCCTCCTCAAAGTCCACAGCTTCTCCTGAAAGCATCTCCTCCCACCTCTGACATTCCTCCTCTTCTGTTACTTCTCCAACCCTGGGAAATCACATCAAATACACACTGTAAGGTGGAGGGGATTTTAATGGCTCTCCAGAACAACACTGAACCCAAACACTCCTCTTCTCAAACCTGAGCTCCCCAGCAAGAAAGGGCTGGCAGAGGACCCCGAGCACAGACAGTGGGTCAGCTACAGAGCAGAGGTCCAGGCAGACACAGGAGCCAAAGGACAGCTTGAGCAGCCAGCATGGACACTCCAACAAGTACTGCTTCAGGAGTGAAAGGAATGACGTGATACAAGATTGGGAGGTCTCATCCAACAGTGCTAGAGACTGGCAAAGTCAAGAGAAGGGGAGAACCCCAAGGAGCAGCGTGCAGTACAGCCCACAGCTAGGGTCAGCCCAGGCTGGGCAAGGTGGTTCTGTTCAGCTGGAGCCTACCAGGCAGCCTGCTGCAGCCCAGCACTCCCAGTTCAGCAGCAGAACAGGGAAGGTGAGGAAAATCAACAGCAGTCACCACCCAGACAGCACATGAGCCGTGATACAACCTGCTACCCAAATCCAAGGCACAGTGCAAAGCACTGCAGCAGCTCCCACAGACACTGCCCTAAGAACACGGGACACGGCAGGGAAGGAAGACACAAGGTGAGGCAGCTGCTTGAAGGCTGCATTTCAGACAGGGATGGACGGGGGCTGATTCACCTCAGGCCTTACAGCTCTCAGCCCCGTCACTCCTGCAGGCAGTCACTGATAAGTCACTGATAAGTGACCCCACAGCCAAACAAGCCATGGATGAAAAAAGGGGAATTTGTAGCAGAAGCTTATGGAGCTTCCTGTTTAACAATTCCTTGCTGGCCTCCAATTTAAACCGTATTAAAACCTCTAGGAGAAAATTCTCTAGCCCTTTTAATTCAAACACAGGTTAGGACAAAGCCTTTCAATGCCAGGAAGAAGAGCTCTGAAGCCAAGCTCTGAGCAGCATCAACAGCAAGCACAGTCTGTGCTGTGGGTTCTGCCACTCTGAAACCTAAAATCAGGCAGATTCCAGAAACTGGACCCAAAACAGAAGAGACATCATCCAGCCCAATAAGCACACAGAAAGATTCAGGTGCAATGTGAAGTGACTGGCCGAAAAAAGTATTTTAAAAAAAGGAAAAGAAAAAAGAAAAGCTGTAAACACCAAACTGAAACTCAACTCCCTGAGCTGTGAGAGAATTCAGCACTGTCCTGAGCACGGGGCTCACCTGTGTCCTCAGCAGAAAGCTCAGCACAGCAGTGCCACAGGAAAGTGGTCCTTCCACAGGATGGCAGGGATTTGGGACAACAAACCAGCAGCAAAAAGAGCATTTGCCCAGTCACTGCTAAGGATGGGAATATCTATCTCCCCATCTGAAACACATTTACTGCTGACTGAAGTAGATCACAACTAGTTTCCCACCTCCTGTGATGCGGCTCTAACTCTCTCTCACCGTTCCTTTTCAGCCCTTACTCATCCACTCCCTCCCCAGCTACCCCACCAGCAGGACTGGGAACACTGGTTTCCCCAGCTCTCAGCCAGCAGACCTAAACAGATGACTGAAACGGAAAATTCTGAAGCTGTCGGTTTGGGAGAAGGAACTCAATTGTGTCAAGAATTACAGTGATGGATTGGCAATAAATCCCCAATACATTTCTTCAGAAGTCATATGGACACGGGAAGGACAGAGAAATTCGCCCCTGGATAGAGCTAAATATACTAATGTGTCATTCTGATGGGCCTTTATGGGCTATCAGGCATCCAGGTAAGGAGGGATCATGGAGGTATAAATAAACGTTGAATTTCTGCTCTCAGGGGCATTTGATACTTAGCAACCTCCTTCAGCTGTGAGACTGGCATTGAGAAACGTGAGGAAGTCAGACAGGAACTTCTGGTTTAAAGCTGTGGATGAGAGAACAAGCGCTGACTACGGGCAGAATGATGAACAAGAGGCACCGTGCTCGGAACAAGAAACGGCCCCATGGCTTACTGGCTTCTCCAGGAAGAACAGGGATCTGTCATGGACCCATGGGTTTGACACCTCTGATTACCCAACTGATCTTGAAAATGCTTCTGATTTCCTTAGGACACATTCAGAGCACGTCAAAAATATTGTTAGACTAAAGAGAAAACAGGAGACCAGCAACAATGGCTGAGGACACTGACTGCAGCTGGAGGCTGGACTAGGCAATACTGCGGAGTGGGACTACATCAGCCAGGCTGAGCATATTGGAAGATACAGAAAATTCCGGCCTACAGCTGAAAATCACTTTCTTTTGGGGTGGGGGAAAACTGAACACTGTGGACAAAAACACCCTCTCCCCCAGCTGTAACCATTTCTGACAGAAAAATAATTCAATTAAAAAGAAGTGCAAGATGCTTCCATGGGGCCATGTAAGAAGCTTGAAGGTTAACTATAGCACAAACCACTCCACTCGTCTCTTGGTGATTTATTTCTCAGCCAGCTGAACTGGTTGAAATGAAACTGGCAGAAGCTGCAGATGGTGAACCCCAGATGCCCGAGGAGGTCCCTGCTGCAGGGCAGAGGAGGTGAGGAGCAGGAGGTGAAGATCTCCTGCCTGAACCTGAGCCTCAGACATCACTGCCAGGAACACCAGCTGCTCAGGACACCACTGCTGTGTTTAGGCTCCTGACCTGCACAGGAGCCAGCCAACACATCAAAGGTTGACTCTTTCAAATATGTGCTTATTTGTTTTATGAACTTTTCAAACAAGCAGCTTTCCCAGCCTTCCAGAGGCACTGTGAAGTACCCTGGCTAATAAAACCCACACCATGTACAGTATTTCAGTGAAAAGCAGAGCATCCTGCTCTAACTGGAAGAATGCTCCCCAGCTTTCATTCCAGTTTGGGCTAGTCTTTTTTAATTCATATTCCAGAGATCTTTTAAAGCATCCTTTTTGTGTGAACTATCACCAGGGCTAGAAGGAAACCTCAGGACGCAAATTACACCCTCCCAGCAGCTGCGTGAGTTCCCCAAGAAGATACTTCATCCAAATAAATGGGGCTTGTCTATGTGCCTCTAATTTGTGGTACCCTCATGGAACAAGAGGCACAGCCTCTGAAGCAGCTGGGACAACACCCTGTGGTGTTGCTGCAGGGTAAATACAAAAAGGGCTGGAGAACTGCACATACTGTGGGGTCTCTCAGACAAAACCAGGAGTGACAGCACTGGAGCAGATGCTGAGGAGGAACCAGGGCTCTCTGCACAGTGGAAAAGCCCAAGACAACAGTCACAAGTCACTTACGGACTGCCACAGACTGGGAAAAACCAGACTAACACAAAAACAAGAAACCAGAAGCAAAATCAAAGGATAGTGGGTAGAACTGGAAGCCCGACCAGGCAAGATCACAAAGAGCTGGTGCAGCAGACACACACCAGCCAGGAAAAGAGACTTCTCCCAGGAAAATGAGGCACCAGGAAGAGAAACCTGACAAGGTGAGGATCTAGCATCCAAATTGGCCTTGCATTTATAAGTTTGCATAGCCAGATCCGGCGCTGGACAAAATTGGGCTGCTCTCTTTCCCCCTTGGAAAAGTCTTGATCTTATATGCCAATAAATCCTCAAGAAAATGAAAAGGGTATTTTCAGTGACAGGAAGACTGTAAGGGAAGTTGACCCGGAGCAAAAAGGTGCCTCTCCAGGAAGATCTGAAAGGAAGGGACCTAAAGAATGAAAGGATTGGTTTTTATTTGGAAACAACAATTTGGAAGATTAGGAAAATATAATGCAACATTTTCCATGGGCAAAAATGAGAAAGGTTTGAACACAAATCCTCTTGAGTTGGATCCCTCTTTCCTTCACCCTCTGCCCCTCCTCCTGATAGCTCTAGGAAGCAGCTCCCTATGGCAGAAAGCATGAGAGGTACACAAACAACTGCAGCTGGCAGCAACAGGAGCCCCAGGTCACCTGCAGCCCACTCCAGCCTTCAGCCTATTCCCAAAGAGGTACAAAATGTCCTTTTGTCGTTGAAATGAGTATTCACAGAGAATGACCAAGGCTAAAGGAGAGGAAGGAGCAGCAGCACCGGGGACAAGAGCTCATCATCCCAGCCCTGCTCCACCAGCTGAAGCTTTGCTGCAGTGGTTTTAGCCAGTGACACAACGAGGCTCATTTCAGGCTCATTCTCCTCCTTTGCTACTGACTCTGAAGCACAGATGAAAAGTCTGACTCACTCAGGGCCTGGCAGCCCTGCCCATGCCAGGAGACTCATTAAAGGTGCCAGGATTGCATCTGCCAGGACCCATGGGCTGATAAACCAGAATGTGTAACAGGGAAAAATGAAAGAAAACGGTGTCTCCACCTGCAGATCTCGAGTTATTCTGGTGATATTTAAGCCCTCAGGAATTATTTTCCTTCAGTACTAAGAAAAACTGGATGTGCAGCAAAAAAAGGCTGTGCTGGGGGAGCCCTGGGGGCACAGGAGCCTGTGTGCCCTGCAGCACTGGTGCCACACAAACCAAGCAGGGGAAGGCTCGGGAAGCTTCAAGGAACTGTTCCTCGGGCAAAGGCACGACAGGCTACAAAAAGCCAGAGAAAGGAGCTGGGAACAGGATTTGGAGATATGCTCTGGCAGTCACACCTTTGGGGGTTGAGGGGGGCAGGATGAGGGTCCAGAGGTGCCCAGCTGGCCTGGCACAGCAGGAGCTGCCTTCAGCCAGGGGGGAACAAATGAGCAATGTCTCAAGCTGCACACTTGCAGAACAAGGAGCATTTGAATCTCCCTGTGGTAGAATGGGGTGACAAGCCTGGTCATGGCAGCTGCAAGCAGGACATGGCCCTTCCAGAAGTGGGGTAGGAATTTCCTGACTGCAGTGGGAAATTGCAGCAATGGTAGTGGAAATTTGGGGAGTGGTGGAGAAGGATGGAAGAGCAGTTGGGACAGGCTCCTGTACCAATTTTCTCTGCATCTAGTGAGCAGTACAGAACAATCAACTTTTGGCTTGCAGCCTCCATAAAGCTGTTCCCTTGTGCTGAATGTCCTTCCAAGGATGGAAGGTGCTGCACTGGTGCTGCTCTTGGGGAAGCACAGGAGGGACAGCAGCCCAGGCAAATAACCAGACACCGGCTTCACAATCCAGCTGTGAAGGGTTTCTGCCGTCTGCCCCAGCACGGTGCCACACCACAGAGCTGCAGGTGTCATGGAGATCATTGCCAAGACCTCACCAAACTGACACATTTTCACAAAACACAATTTCCCTTCTCTAACTCCTTTTACAGAAGAGCTTTATGCTGAAGGAGAATACACGGCTGAAGGCAACAGTTCCATGGTGAAGAGACCACAGAGCTTGAGAGAAAGAGAGAGCAGGAGGGGAACAGTCCCCAATACAGACAGATTAAGCTAGAGGAGGAGCAAAAGGTTAATGCACAACCAGGGCTGCCCCAAAAGCATCAGGAGGCTGAGAAAGGAAAATCTGAGGAGTGTGGGATGAACTAGTCTCTAGTCCAAGCTTAGCCCCATCCTGAAACCTCATCTCAAAGAACTGCACCATCCAATCTGGGGAATTGCTGCTGCTGCCTTGGAGGCCTCACTGACTGTTCCACACACAGGTCTTCCTTTGCTCAATTTTGTGTTTTCTCCCCAGTGGGACAAATAGAACAGTTGCTTACCACTACCGTTTTAGAAATGATGCTGTTGCCCAAACTCTCCAACCTTTCTTCCCCAGCAGGCCCAGCCATGTTCACCCAAAAGAAACAGGGTCAGAGAAAAGAAGGTGGCACCAGCCCAGCCCACAACTTTAACATTTCACAGTTTAGTTACTGTAAACGAATCAGATTTACTTGTTTAAAAGTGAGCCCCCAAGCCCAGAACCCCCAAGGCTCAGAACACACCTTGTCCCTTGGGAAAGCCAGCTCAACATGCTGCACCATGCCATCTCCAGCCATGTGCTTCAAGGACACAGAACTGGTGCCTTCTGCCTCCCACATGGCTGCACCTGCACCACGGGCCCTCGAGGCTGACCAGGTTCAGCCACAGTGCTGAAAAGCCCTTGTGCAAACAGGGACAAGAGAACCCCTGTGCCTGCAGACACATCTTCTCCACGACACGAGCTAATCCAACAAAGTGCCCTTCTCTGCACGGCTGTAGCCACTGCAGAGCTCCAGGAAACAGCCACTCGGCTCTGGGGCTGTGCCCCCTTCACAGCCATGGCTACCCTTAGCAAAGCCACAGCTAGCCAGGTCACACACCCTGACTCTGAGAAGATGGAGGTGTCCAGGAATCATTTCACTATATCAGTGTTTTTCAACCTGTCACCTGCAGACTACGTCCATGAGCTCTACCAAAGGCAACAGAAAGAAACCAGCCTTCAGGTACAGGCAGTGTAGCTCCGCTGGAGAATTTTAGGGATTCAAAGCCAGGTTGAAACAGCGTTACGTGGTGATCCAAAACACTCAAGAGACCTAACCGGTGATCCCACCACTGTGAGGAAGTCAGTATTTACTGGAGAAGACCAAAGGATGGGGGCTACTCCAGTAACCTGACACACTAGAGACAGGTATGAATTATATTCAGAGCAGCTGGAGCTGGGGCTATGTCTGCCTGGCATGTGAGACCAGCAGGGGAAAACGTTTCCAGATTGGATCAGAGAATATTCCGAAGAAGACAGAGAGTGGGAAAAGACAGCCACAAGGACTCCTACACAGCTCACTTCTGCTCTTTCCTGGGAGCCATGAGAGCACTTACAGTTGGTATCATCGACAGAGTTAAAAGACAGATGTCATTGGTGACCTGCAGTGAGCAAAGGAAAGGACCAGAGAGAGAGAAGAGCTGCTGCCCACCTCCACGGACAAGCAGCTCCTCAAAGATGCCCAGTGAGCAGCACTGCTGTGGCAAGACAGATAACTATTGCCCAGCTGGGAGAGGAGGCTCTTCCTGGTTCTAAGGTGAGGTTTTGGGTAGCATAAAGTAGAAAATGGACAGTCAAGAAACCTGCTACACTTCCCACCTCCAGGACATTCTGACAGGTAAGCACAAAGCAGACACTCCATCATACATCAGCAGAGCACAACATCCCCTAGAAGACATCCACTCGATTCCAGCTCCTCCTGGCAAGGCCACACCATGGCACATGCTGACATAAACAGCTGATTTTAAGCCATTACCTTATTTCACAAAAGCCACCAAGAAGCTATGAGATGTCAAGCTGTGCCTACCACCAGCCTAGGCTGTACCTGAACCAGTGACCCAGAGGTGAAAGGCCCGTGCCCCATCATCAGTCTCCAGAGACGTGGGATCCCCTCAGAACAGCAGGTTCCTGATAGACATTTTGAAAAGGGCATAGCAATTATGAGAACTTCACAAATCACCTGAAAACATGCCCATTATACACTGTATTTTCAGCAAACAGCAGCCTTTACACCAGAAATAAATAGAACAGAGCAGGAGATGGGTGCTAGATGGAAGAACCTTAATTCTCCATCCCACTGCATCCCAACGGACTGAAGTACAAATGTAAGGATGGGCATCACCTACTTTAACTGCCATAATTTGCCCACTTGGTTTGTGGACCATTTTGTTGACAGAACCATAAGCGCCTCGTCCAATTTCTCCAAGGTCTTTCAAGTCCTCTGCTGTAAAATCCCAATGTTGTTCAGGGGAAATCTTCAATTTTCCTGATGATTCAATGCTGTGTGTTCTCAGTCTCTCTCTGTCAAAAATATTGGGAAGCAATTTTTCCACATTTTAAATAGTCTTTAAATGTCTCTTTTCAGCACTTGATTAAACATTAGAAGAGAGGGGTTCACAAAGCTACAGCAACAATCTGACTCCACGAAGGATTTTGGTTGGGGTGAGGGGTGGAGGGGTGAGGGAAAATGTTAAATCAAAAATGACATACACTTGCCCACAGCTTCAATTAAGGATAAGTTTCTCCAGCTGCAGTATAAAATTCAATATGTCTCATAGAGTCATTCTAAGCACTCATTTACACAGTTCTTTCTACTTTGCACAAAATACATCAGGCTGTGAGCAGGATCTGGTAACATGCAGCACCATGAGCCTGAAGAGCACTCCCAGCCCCATCTCCCCAAAGCTCCTGCTGCTCTACACCACCACATCCCAGCACCTGCCTCCCTTCCAGCTGGGATTCTATCAGCACAGGCAAAGCTCTTCTGGGTGAACCAGTGAGGCTTTAGGAAAAGTTTGCCCTTAATGGAAAAACTGCAATTAAAAAAGAAAATAACCCAAAACCCAATACATTTAGATAATCGTTTAATTTATCCAAAACCAAATAAAGAGCCAATAATTTATAAAAACCAAGACAAGTTCTTTGTGACATATGAAAACAAAATCTGCCTGTTTAAGTGTGCCTTCACCAAGCACCTAAATTAACCTTCTCAGACAAACTCTGCCCCTACTGAAGCCACCAGGATTTGCCCAGGTAAGGAGCAGATGAATGTCCAAAATTTGTGAACAGAAGAGTTCAAAGGTGCCCCCAATGGCTCATTCACATGCAGCAACGCTACCACTGAATTAGTAGGAAATGCACAAGTATTTGCAACACATTTCATCTTAAAATGCCATGCAAAATTTCAGTTTTTCATTAGTTAATTAGCTGATTCACACTTCCTGAGTCATACAGTAAGCCAAAAGCCCACATTTTCCACTCTGAAGATGAACTGCAGACAGTTCCCACTGCAGGGCACACGGATTTTAAAGCACACAGGTACTTGTGACCAGCCTGTGTACAGGGGAGATCTATCAGACTCGCTGCTTACTTGATCCAGGCCCCCACTTGCCTGTCCAGGGTCTGGCCCAAGGAGCAGAACACACATGGAGGATTCCACCAAACACATGGAGCTTATTGGGTTTCTCAGCCGAGGAATAAACAGGTCACGGCCGATTCCACGCAGATAAATCCCATGCTGGTCACCAGCTGCTGCAAACACCACCCAGCTGGGGACCCAGCCGTGACTGGGTTTTATTGGGATCCCAGCTTTTGAGAGGGCAAAAGGCCAATTGACTGGAGCAGCTACAGTTCAAATGGCATCCTCTGCTGCACTTTGGGTTAGTGCTGCACATTTGGAGCAGCTGCATGTCCTGAACCCCTGACCCGTTGGATGAAAGCCTTTGGGAGGAGCTCCTCTCCCCACTGCTGGGCTGTCTCTGCCATGGAGTTTCCTGCCCTCTAACCTGCCCAGATCAAAATTTCGATCTGCTGTTCCCTCCAGTGCCCCTACTCTGCACTTAGGAACGATTTGGGAAGCCACCCCATAGTGCTACAGCACAGGTGGGACGGACACGCCATCTCAGAGCTTCTGTGCATGATAAACACTGCATTCAGAGGGGTTCTCCATGGAAATTGCTTACTTTTAGCAAGGAATGAAAAAAAAACAAAAAGGCAGCAAAATGACAAAAAAGAAAAGAACAGAGGAAAAAAGAAATGGAAAAAAAAATGCAAAGAAACATGACCTCCACACATGCCAAGTGTCTCACAGACAGCTTCTGTTGGGAGCTCCTGAACTGGTTTGTGTCTCACTGCTCCACCATCCTGTTTTGTCAGTGCCATAAAAATAGTTCTTGTTTCGAGGGAGGAAGGGAGGTGAGAAGCACCATGCCAAGGAAGCACAGACAAATGGGCATTTCCTGCCTCACCTCCTGCCAGCTGGTGGGCACGAAGGAGCACGATCTTTGAGAGCTAAATCCTCTTCAAAAAAGCAGAGGAAAAACGGCAGAGAGGCAAAATGTTGAGTTTTCACTGACTGAGCTCCTTTTCCAGCTCTTGTTTGAAAATAACATTTCACATCAAAGTTGTCATGGAGTTAAAAAATTTAAACATTGAGATAATTTATTCAACTAAGCAATTAAACCCTTCTCCTCTCCTCCCTCTGTTTTTCAGCCTAGGAGACTTTGCTTTTCTGACCCTACACCAGAAGAGAAAGCGAATTGGAATTCATTATTTCCTCGTCACACAAGCAGCCTGTGTGTCCCCAGCTGGGGCGTGAAAGCGGATCTGTGCCATTGTTCCACAGCTGCAGGACGGTGCCTCGAGCTGCTGGGAGGAAGGTGGGAGTTTGGGAACAGCCCCTCCCCAGGGCTCTGCAGCTCTCCAGGGGTTTGTGTCGAGACAGACCACTGCCACCCACCCCCAAACCCTCCCGCCTCGGAGCTTGGCTGCATCTCCATTATGTATTTATGATGCCATCTGCCGTGTCTCACAACCACGGCTCCTGCTCGGCTTTTCTCAAATACCCAGGGAAATGGTCAAATAACCAAATTACCAGTTTGACAGAGCGACAGATACTTGAACAGAGGTTTTGCTCACTTAGCTGATTTGCCATATGCAAGCAGTGCAGTTTTCCTTTAAGCAGCATGGCCCACTTCAAGAGTCATAACAGGAATGCAATAATTGCTTTTAATGCCAAAAAAACTATGCTTTGTATCAGGAATTTTTCAGTGTAAATCAAAATCCCAAGGGATTCCCATGCCAAGAAAGCAGCTCAAAAATGCAAATCTAGAATACAGACTCTCTGCATTGACCTAAATTGGGAATTTTTTGATGTAAATCCGAGTGAGGCAACAAAAACTAAATCGCCAGTGCAGGACATCTGTCTGTATGTTTGTACTGCAGTAGATGCACAAGGACATAAATCCATAGGGTGGACATACCTCCAAATGCAAAAAAGCCTGCCTAAACCCTGCACTACACCCTGGTGCTCTGGATACTCCAGCAGCCTGCTTCAGAGAACAGCAGGACAACCACAGAGCCCAGGGTCCAGTGAAGGGTAAAAAGTAGTTAGTGCCCAGTCCCTGGGATTAGTGCACATCAGAGTCTGCACAGAAGTGAGCAGACATGTGCCTTCTCTTACCACTTTGTTTTTAAGCTGTGCAATCCAACCTTCTCTAAGGCTGGGAAAGTTGGGCAAAATTGGACATACATTCTTCAAATGCACGGGATCAGTAAGATGGACTTGTGGGGCTTCATATATGATTTTAAAAAATAACATAAATAGCTAAAGTGGGCTAGATACTCCTCAAACAGTTAAAAGTACCACGTCCAAAAGCACCTTAGAGTGACTACAGTTCCTGACAACTCATCCAGGGCTTGAGCTTCCAACTCCCCATCTTGCTTTTGAAAACATTTGGAAAGAGAAGAAAAAAGGGGCTGAGGAGGTGGCTGCGATCCTCGCACTCGAAAGGCACCAACGTGTCGGTCTCACTGCAGATGGTTACTCTGCTTGCCACAGCAGTTATTCCAGGGATTAGGAGCACCAAGCAAGACAACAACTCCTCCAAACAGTTGTCCTTTGTCAGAGCTGTGTCCAGCTTGGCAGGAGGCGGGCGGGCGCTGGCGCCAGGCACCGCCGGGCGCGGCACGGCCACGAGGCTGCTCGCCGCAAGCTGCACAGCTGGACACGCATGGGACGGTCTGGGACGGCCAGAGCACCCCAAAATCTCCTCTGGAGACCCACGGAGACCTTGGGAAGCTCCCAGACACGCTGTGTGAGTTCCCCGAGCCTTGCTGTTAACAGCCAACTGCAGGGAGGCCAAAACTTTTTAAAACAAGCGTTTCCTTGGCATGAAAAAGGGCTGTTGAAAGAAGCAGAGGAAAGTTGGTGGGTTTTTTTTAAGGAAAATTGAAAGTCAACAGACATGAAGCAAGGCCAGAAAGAAAGTGTAGGTAGCTGCCTATCTCCTCTGTTTCACTTTGCTGAGAGCTCTGCAGGACTCAAAGAAGCCCAAAAGTTGGCATATTTGATGGTACAGCTGACAAGAATAAAACCTGCAGAAGCAAAAAGATCCAAGCAAACCAGCTGTGCTTCCCAAGCCTGCCTGGTGCTGGATTCTGCTCAGAAGTCTCTCATTAAAGCTCCTATTTACACTAGGGTTAATGAGAATAGATTCTATTTCTCCACAGGTTTGGTAAAAAGGCTGGCATTTTAAAAATTGATTTGTGGTCCATCAGCCAAAGCCAAAATGTAAATCCTAAGAAAAAAGCTTCCAGGCAAACTGCAGAGTTCAAATGACACTGTGCAACTTCAGAGTACAAACACAGTTTAGGACTGAGTGTTTAGGACTTTAGACACGTTCCTACCAAGACTCTCAGATGGCCTGGACATGTTCTAGAGAGCTTTGTTTCTTCTATCCCAAAGTCCTGTTTTCAGACCCTGCAGGCCAATGCTAATACCATATAAACCCGAGTTTGAATTTCACTGGAGAAAGTCTCCAAAAGAAATGTTCTGAGGTTTTTTTTTTTTCTAGAGGGGTGGAAATGTTGGTGCTGTCACAAAGTTTTTGGATTCTCAAAAGAAGAAATTTTTGCTTTTCATAAACAAACAGCATCCTCGCAAGAGGGGCAGATCTAATTTGGGTTTGCTCTGATCCACATAAGCTGTCCTGAGGCTTCATTATATTCAATAACAGATTCATAGACATGAAGAAGAGATACAGAAAATGTGGCAAAGGAAGGAAATAGTTTTGCACCTGTGACCTACCCAGACTAAAAAGCAAAGCACATTTGCTCCCTTTCCTTGTGACCAAGAGGCTGAAACTTTCCCTAGCACTGCTCTGGCTTTTTATGCTCCTCCAAAACGTTAAGATAAAGATAAATAACAGAGTGGAAGATGGCATGGCCCTTCCACAGCCCACATGTTTCAGCCCAGCGCATGCTCAAGGCTGCTAAGAATCTCCCTGGCTTCAATGGGGCTTGGCTGAAGCTTTTAAGTGTCAGTATTTTGTATTAAGCTCCCTGGTAAAGCACTGAGTTACAATGGATTTTGATTAACCCTGTTCTTACATGAAGGAAACCTCTCTACCCATCGTGTGAAGACTGAGCTGAATTTAACTGAGCACATAGATCTCAAACTCATTTTGACTCGGCCACGAGCCACTCTGCAGCACATTCACTGAACTCACCACAGCTGGGATTTCAAAGCTTACGCTGGATTCAAGAACTTAGGGATAATACTGGAAAACCCTGTGCTAATTAATTTAAACAACCCTTTTGAGAATGCTGACTCTTTTTATTTCCTCTCCTGGGTCACGAGCAGCTCCCTGAGAGAGAACAGCAAACAGAGACACGAGCACAGCCGTAAGAATCAACAAAATAACCTCAATGCAGGCCATAAATAGTTTGCAAAATCATTATTACACAGCAATCACCCGATGGAATGACACTATTTCTGAGACAATTTCATTACTTTAAGAGATGCCATTTTTGCGGGATGGAGAAGATTTGACAATGGCTAACAGACAGGAAAGCTTACTGTAGCCTGCTGGAAAGTTTCTGGATGAGGTCCGCTTCTCTCCTTTTGAAACTGAACGGGACAATGTGATTACTACCCAGGGTTGCTTGTGTGTCACTTCAGCCAGGAAAAGTTGTGGAAATGACAGGAAAACATGGTGCTGTTATCACATGACACAATAACGTACAACACAATACTCAGCTAGTCACACTGCCCACCGAGCACTCAGCGTCACAAATTACAGCCAATTTGCAATTTCCACCTAAGCAACCTCCCCTCCTTGGGGGCAAAGCGGCACCTGATGATTTGAACTCATTTTAACATATTAAATCATAAGCAATTTATTTTCTTACAGCAATGAGAATTATTATTTCCAACTGTGTTACTACAATTAGAAACATGCATTAACTTATTAGCCAAATACCTGTATGTTAGTGACATGCTACTTCCCTCGAGGCACACTGACCATCCCTGCTCTGCTTTTCTCGTGCTAAGGCAGATCTTACTAACAACTTTTTCGCCCTTAAAAAAATTAAAAATCGAGCTTCCATCCTGAATCCACCAATCTAGGACTGGTGGTCTCTCCCAGGTGGACTTGCCATTCATCAGATCTCCTCTCCCAAACAAGTCTGAATGAATTGAACAACTATATCCTTCCTTACTCCCTCCAGAGCCCTATCACTGACAAGAGTTAATCACCACTCTGCACTATGAGACTTCTCAAGGAACAAAAATTGTGTTCTGGATCTGAGAGTCCCTCAAGCTGTCCAGCTCTAGAAATCTTCCTCAGCATGAGGGCATGTTATCTCAGGGCAGCTGGAGGAGCTTGGGTGAGATGGACTTTGTGGAGAACAAGCCCTGGATCCTTGCACCACTGACCACTTCAGCCACGGACACATGGTCAGCAAAGGAATCAGGGGCTCTGCTCAGCTCCTTGTGGGAAGCACGGGAGAGGGGCAGATAAACAAGCACTGCTAATTCAACTACAAGAAATGGTTTCGTTTCAAATACTCTAAAGAAGTGATTTTTCTAATTTAAACTTCTGCAGGACATAAAATTACAACCCTAGTCTGGAAAAGTCCAACTTCTCTTTTCGGATTTAAAAAAAATACAACTGAACAATATCCCACAAACCTGGGGCTGCATCACAGCCTGAAATAACCTGAAATTCACTGCCAAGAATGCACCTGGTCATGTATTTCTTTCTGTGGCAGACAAGGACAGATGGGAGACACAGAAAGCACCTTACTGCAAGACAGAGACTGCTTATTCAGAGATGCAGCTACTTCAGTGTGGTGACCAAAAGAGCTCGTAGCAAGACCAAGCAGACCAAATTTGACTTGTATTTAAAATGTCCCTTCTCTAAGACAAAAGACTTGTGCAGAGCAGGTGAAGATTCCCAGGCTCCAGTAGTGGGGTGAGATTTTTCCATGCTGGCTCCTCCGTGATGGCTGCTGGGGCACGGTGCTCCCACCGACCCTTCAGAGCCAAGAGCTGCTTCGCTGTAAGCTCTGTAAGGATGCTGACAGAAAACTAAGGAGTTAGACCAATGTTCCCAGAGATTCACCCTTCCCCTCTTTCACTGGTGTGAAATACCCAGCTAGAATCTCAGAGAGAAAAGAACATAAGCTGCGTTACAGCAAAGCTCCTGTGCTCCTCAGAGAGGACAACCACCTTCACATTGCTGGAACAAGAGATACCAGAAAATCACTTCCAGCTGATCCACACTTGTCTCTGCAAAGGCACCAGTTACTCCAGGCATGAAGGACCATTTGCTCACCTGGATTTATTCCAAGCATATCTTAGGAAGGAAGGAATTGAAACAGGCTCAACAAAGAAGACTGTTCAGCATTGCCACAATCCACTGTGGGCTGGCTTGGCCATTTAGGTTTAGGTTGGATATCAGGAAAAAGTTCCTCTCCCAGAGGGTGGTGGAACACTGAACAGGCTCTCCAGGGAATGGTCACAGCCCCAAGGCTGCCAGAGCTTAAGGAACGTTTGGACAACACTCCCAAGCAGAGGGTGGGATTTTTGCAGGGTACAGGGCCAGGAGACTCGATGATCCTTGTGGGTCCTTTCCACCTCAGTTTATGCTATGATTCTATGATTTGCTCTCTTTACTGAAGTTTCCCAAAATGGACAGGTGTTTGTGATATGAGGCAAGAACATCCACCTGATATGAAGGATGTCTGTAGTTTTCACAGACACGATAAACAACAAACCCAGATAATTTAAGTCCCTGTCAGGAGCCTGTTTCCCAAACAAGCAGAATAACAAAACCAGTTGAGTCCTGCAGGCCAATCTCCACCTCCATCACATCCATCCTGTCCACCACAAGGTACTTTCCATGACCACTCCGTACAACAGCTGATTTTCCTGTGTGCATCCTGTCCATTCAGACCCAAAGTCCTCCACGGCACACGCTGAAAGTCATTCATTTGAGCAAAGAATGAGGACAGACGCTCTCAACAAAGACCTGTCGGGTCAATGCAGTCTCTGAATCTGAAGACTCTTCTCTCTTTATTATTCCTCGATGGGTACAGAAGATAAAAGCACTGACTGATTCCTTCAGTTTGAACCCACAAAGCAGAAGAGTTGACTCACTTTTCCGTAGTCAGGGGAAAACAAAAGACATTTTACTACGAGGTGGTGACTGAAGTCTAAAGAGATAAAGATGTGCCTGTCCTGCTCTGATGAAACGCGGGATCCCAAGTACACACAGCAGCAACGAGCAGAGTTTATTCCAAGAGCTGGTTTATAGGGGTTTCCTGCAGGACTGTGGTTTTCCATCTCGAGTCACAGGGTTGGAGTCCAATCACAGATACAAACTGTGGTGGTCCATGCTTGACCCTCGCAGTGACACTGACAGCCCCTCAGGGTCAGAACCCAGCTCCACAGCACAGCAGAGACACACAGGCACCAAGCTCAGCTCAATGCATAAGCCGTGTCCTACTTTGCTGCTTGTAAATAACTGTTGAACAAGATATTTATCTAAAAAAGGGGCAGAGACCAAACCTGTGTGTACACACACATATATTTACAGACATGTATTCAGAGATGTTACATATAACATTCTGCTTCATCCCATTTTCCTCTCCAAACACCAGCACGTTCTGCATAGGAAGGCAGCAGTTACTGCCCTTGTCCAAGGAGGAGGGGGGAACATGGGGATATGGGCTCTCTCCAGCTTGAGGACTCCATCCATCTGCCAGGACGCCAGTCCCTAAGACACACGGGATATGAGGATGGGACAACTATGGCCCCATCGACCTTGGATCAAAAAAATAAAAAGCTCCGAAAGCAGATTCATGGGGCTAGAAGAAACTAGAGAAAGCCAAGAAGGCATGCCATGCTTTCAGGTGGTTTAGAAAGATGAGCAAAAGCATCTCCTGCTCTCTGGAAAAATTTTAATGGCAATCAGTTCCATCTGATGGGTTTTTGGAGCCTGCCTTATGAACTGATGAGCTCAGACAGAGCGATGCTCAGTGTTCCCTCCTGGGCAGGACAGCAGCAATGCACTCAGCTCAGAGGATCCCTGGGATGCAGGAAACACACAGGTGGCTTGGGATCATTTTGATCAAAAAGCTCAAATCCCAAGGATTGCTCATGGCAGTGGGGAGACAGGGAGAAATTTTAGGAACTTCCGCTTGTCAAATGGAATTCTGGATCTCACCTGTACTTCTTAACCATAAAAAGTTACTGGTGAATAATCAATCAGACCATTTGAATGCTCAGAGATGGCATCACATCTCACCTTCTCTACAAAGTATGAAATGCGAGTTTTAGAACAGCTTACAGAATTTTCCAGATAAAATGGTAAAGGACAAACACACCAATCTTAAAATACTCTGAAAATACAACAGATCCAGATGCCATTTATTGAAAAGTCCAACATGAATATAGCTCTGGTCTCTCGCTTTCTCATGAGCCCTGCAGAGAAGACTGAAGTACTCTGGTGTCCTGAAGGCTTTGAAAGTCTCCACACACCAAGACTTAAAACCTGTTTGCCTAGAGCATGTACACAGCATCCCTTGCTGGTGGATGCAGCACCTCAAAATAAAGGAGAGGAAAGAAGGGGAGAAAATTTTGCTTCTGGTAACACAACAGCATGAAGGGAAGAGAAGAGCTGATGCCAACTCTGAAACTACTCGACCTACCTTCCCTGCTTTGAAACAAGCACCGCAGCAGCTGTGTCTTGGTGTGAGTTATGCAGCTGTGCCAGGAGCAGACGTGTCCCCTGGACGTGTCAGAGGGCTGCAGCTCAGGAGTCCCCGGGGTCTGCTGCACACTAATGGGACAGCTCTGCTCCTGCCAGACCCAGCGCTACCTCAGAACCATCGGGACACACCAGAGGAATTACATAAACCCAAAGTTCTTAAACCTCCGTAGCCTGAAGCCCTGAACTGCTTTCAAACAAAGGCAGCACCATCCCTCATCTCATACATAGCAAAGAGAATGGGAGAAATTCCAATTCTTCGTGGCCAGGATGACAGACTTCCCTAAATCATCTTCCTCAGCAGACTACACAAGGTTTTATCGAAGCACTGACATTGTACTCAGGTTTATAAATCTGTGCTTTTGGAACCAAGCTGACCAAGCAAGGAAAATGGTCACCCTCAGCTCTCCTTCAGGCTCTGGAGCATGACAGGTACACCCCCAAAGCAGCAAGTTGGTCCTGCACAGGCTGCAAACACTGGCCTTTTGCCATGAGCACAGATGGAGTCAAGGATGATGCCTCGTGTGCGTCTCAGGGAAGGATCTGGCCAACCACAGGTCACCCATGGAGCCATGTCACTGGATAAAGGGGAGGCAACACAGCTCACCAAAAGCCAGGCATAAGAGTGAAATCTATAGGAAACTCCTACCCAAGGGAGACATCCCCAGCTTTGCTCTTCTGCGCAGACACTCTATATCCCAGCAGCCACACTGATGGAGATTTCATGGTGAATGAAGACAAGTTCGGTCTGAAAATGAACACTTCCAGCTCGCTGCTCTACCTTTCTCCACTGACCCAGGATCCTTCACTCCCTCCACACCATTCAACTCAGTAGAAAAAATCTGGTCGTCAGCTCAAAGCCACTACTCTTCAGTGACTTACCCCAGACACCACCTTAGTGTCCCTGGAAAAGTGAAGACAACACTACTAAAAAGACCTTTACAGGTAACATAGCTCTGGCACTACCCCATCCCACCTTCCTTTGCCCAACATGCCATGGAAAACAGCCCTGAGGAGGCAGCCCAAGCATCAGCCATCACACCCTGAATTAGGAACTGCAGGACGTTCGTGCCTTGGTGCGTGAGACATCTGTTCCCAGCTCAGTGGCCAAGGATGGCTGTGTTGCCATGAGGGCCCACAGGGACTGGCACAGAAGCCTCCAGGCTCTCCCATCTTGGATGACCCAACCCCTCTGCCACCATGGCTCCTCCAGCACCCCAGGACCCAGCTGCTGTCCCTGTCTGGGCAGGAGGGGCCAGGTCTCAGTGCTCTGGAAGGTGACTTGCCACCATCACCATCCTCTCACCCGTCATTGCTCTTCCAACCGTGGAGGGGACGGGCCTCTCCGGAGCTCCGGGCAGGGGTCCTGTTATGCACCACACCAAGAGGGTCAAGGCTGCAAGGTCCAAATTCTGCCCCCAAACGAGAAGATCTGACCACGGCTGTGTGCACAAGAACCAGGACAGCAGCTCCCAACCAGGGCCAGATGGGACAGGTAACACAGAGCTACCTGTGGATCACACATCAGTGATCCTGTTGAACTCTCTATCACAAGCTTCTGGCCTAAACTTTGCCTCTTCCAGAAGACATCATGTCCCAGATTCCCATCTGCAGGATGGGGAATGCAGAGATTTGTGCAACAATTTTTAATTGCACAGCCCAATCACTCAGCAGCCGTGAAGCACTTGGAACCCGTGGGAGGAGTCAGGTCATTACATAACATCAGGCTGGATTGGATTTAGACACCCAAGGGTGGCTCATTAGTTTCCAGAAGTTCTGAGGAGCCCAGGTCCCTGCAGTGTGGCAGGGAGGCAGGTGCTCAGCACCCTTGCAAAATTCATGTGAATTAGCTGAATGGAGATACACATGGTCCAACTTTGGGTTCCAGACACAGAAGGCCTAAAGTCAGAAGCAAAATGCTGGGATATCAAACCCTCACAGAAAGGAGAGAACAGTCCTACCAGGGCAGTGAAGCTCCAAGGGATGTGGAAGCTGCTGCTAGAGAGGTTTAATTTGGAAGCTGCAGACAGCAAAAAGCTCCTTTGCAGAGAGGATTTGTACTTAAGAAATCCAAAACTTTCTAAGTTTAACAAAAAAAAAAAAAAAAAAAGACCTTGAAGCAGCACGTTCAGTGAAAATCTCACACTGGCTCTGGCAGCACCTCCTCTGAAGCAATGACCTACTCGAAGCCAGAGATACTCGAGTGTGTTACAGACCACACCATGCAGGCCTCAGAGATCACTGGCCAAATGAACTTGTAAACTCTCGGAAGAAAGAGGAAGGTTAAATACAAGGCAAAATCCATCATTTTGTAAAAAATGCTCCTGAAAAAATTACAGAAGAAACATTGTTCCAGCACTGAACCAACAGTGATGTTTGTACGAAAAGTGAAAGCCTGGTTACCACAGGCTCCCTCAAGCACTGAGATGTCTCTGGTGAGGCCCTGGAGGTTCCATCTTACTTGTGCTGACTTGAAAATACAAGTGATTAAATCCAGGTAATGCAACTTTGAGGAAGTAGGACAGATTCAGTCAAAGAAAAAAATTAAAATTCTTGGTACCTCTGACTCTGAATTCTGCCTCCAAGGCTTCCAGGCAGCACTCCATCCCATAGGAAGGTACCACACAGCAGAAAGGTAACAGCAATCAGTAATAATAAAGATATGAAATGACAATTACAGAAATGAGGAAGAGACAAATATTTACAGGAAAACTCACACTAGTAGTAGGGAACATGCCAATTTAGGATATTCCCCTTTGGGGTTTAGGTTTCGGGTTTTCTTTCAAAAAAGGAACTCTGGGGTTACTTCCTAAAGAACTCCACCAGCTGCAGGCTGTGCAGCTACAGAGCCTGACCCCACATGCCAGAAGGGTATGGGAAAGCCTAAGAGGAGATTAAAAGAGCAGCAGACACCTCAGAGAGGCTTTGAAACAGCCAGAAAAAAACCTTTCCAGGAATAACAGCCTCTGAACTATACAGACAAAAAGGAAGCAGCAGATTCTGATGTGCAACTGGACCTCCACTGGCTTTTGAAGAATCCAGCCCTGACAGTTCAGCAGAACATCCAAGACACTCTTGGGGCAGCTCCCTGGAGAGCATGGGACTCTGCCAGGTGTCACAAGGAGAAGGTCCATGCAGGACAGCTCTGGAAGCTGAAGTCCCAATAAATCCATGAAGACACTCACATGCTACAGGGAGACAGTGGAGTTCAACTGGACACCGGACACCTCAAACATCAAGTTTGAACATTAAGAGAGGTCAGTTCATTTTGTCACCTTTCCAGGTGAAACTGCAAAGCTCTGCTAATCCGGTTCTCCAGAGGTGGCACCTCAGAATCAAGAGACTTCCCAGCCAGCAGACAGAACACTCAAGAAGCAACAGGCTGTGAACCAGATGCCAAGCAACATTCTCTGTGCTTGCACATTTCCTAGCAGGTCGATCGAAATCCTCTAAGTCAACATCCAGGCGTCACTGCACAAGAATACAAGGCTTTCCAGAAAACCAAAAATCTCACCTAGAGCCAAATGGTTTCCACCTCAGTTTCAAGAGCAATGGGCAGCACAGCCCAGCCAGAAATCCAGCCACAGTCACACCTCACCACATCACTGCTGCCAGTGTGATCTGAATCTCCTTTCAGCAAAGGCAACCAGCTGCAAGCAGCTCTGTAAAGCTTCCACAAAGATAACGGAGTAATCTAATTTTGTTTGTGACCTAAATCCTACTTGGACACAGGACAGATGAGGTAAAAGGTGGGATGCTTTCCAGTTGGTATAATGGGTTGGAATTTGAAGAGCTCACCCTAACCATGGCTTGTGTCCTCCAGCCTCTGCAACGTCTGCTCCAGGGAAAACAAAGTTAGCAGCTGTTAATCTGGTCTAAGTGACAAAATCACCCTGAACCCACAAGAGCCGTGGGCCAACCTGGCAGGTCTCCACAGCCTCGACTGCTCCCCAGCCTGCACAGCATGGTAATCACACAGCCTCACTGACTCTGACCAGGAATCAGCCACCAGTAAAACCCTTACCTCTTCTCTAGACTGCATCCTTCCACCAGTAAAACTCTTACCTCTTCTCTAGACTGCATCCTTCCACCAGTAAAACTCTTACCTCTTCTCTAGACTGCGTCCTTCCACCAGTAAAACTCTTACCTCTTCTCTAGACTGCATCCTTCCACCAGTAAAACTCTTACCTTTTCTCTAGACTGTATCCTTTCAAGTATGAATTATATTCCCCAACTACTGTCTGTAATTCAGGCTCTGTTCTGCCTTACCCTGTACAGGTCACATATAAAATTACATTTACAACTGTGCTGGATGCCCTACACACAGGCAGGAAAAATGTCATGCCTAGATAAAACTTTCTTTGCACTTCTCAAGAAGATTTGGAGGCAGCAGTTCCAGTTGAACCAAACAAGACACACCTCCTCCATCACATGCAGTCACAGAACCAGAATGGACCTTCCTTCCAAGCCCCTGCCTTGCTTCCTGCTGCTCAACACACCTGCCCCACAGGATCTGCATGGGAAAGCCATTCACAGTGCCTTTTAGTTGGAATAAGGGATGTCTCAGTCCTCAGCATCTCCAGGAGGGGAGATTTCAGGGAACAACAGCCCAAATTCTAGAACTAGAAACGCACCTCCAGTTTCTAATCTCATTCAAAGTCACAGTGAGTAGGTTGCTTATTTCAGGGTCACTTCAAAGCCCCCTGATTATAACACATGTTCTAATTCAGAAAATGTTCAGGGCAAACCCCAGACAGCACTGGAGATGTAAGGGGTCCTGTCCCCAGCTCCAGTCTGAGCCCTGTAGTCTCTGCCCATCTCCTCCTTGCTTAGTTTCCAGAATATCTCTGACAAAAGTGACCTCCTCCAAGACATCCCAACGCAGCTGGTGGTGGATGCACTAGCAAAGGTGAAGGAGGAACATGCCCTGGGGCAGGGGCTCAGGGTGACAGGCTGGACAGGGATGGGACAGGAGCAGCAAGGCCATACCATCCACTGCCACGTGGCCCTCAGCAGCTCTCAGATCCAATGTGTTGAGGGAGATGGCACAGCAAAGCTCAGAGGTCCCACACCAGCTCCTCCTGCTCCTGCACATGATGTCACATTCCTCCATGTGGCTCTGTATCCTGCTCTGGTTCCCACTCCTGTGCTCCCTGTGCACCCATGGCAGCACATTTGTACAGCCTGGAGGGATAAAGCCCCAACCTGGACCCAAATCACAACACCTGGCTCAAAACCTCTGAAAATGGGACAGAAATCACAAAAGCGGGGCAGGCAGAAGATTTGGGAATCCATCTATCAACCTCCTACATCCAGTAGTGTTGAATCTATACTGTTCCTCCTAGACACAGTATTCCGGGGCACAGCCTATGTATTAGCAAAAAAACTCTACCCACAAGAGCAGTGAAGCTCTGGAAACAGCCTCCAGGCAGAAGAACAGTGGGAGAAGAGGGTCTCTGTGCCACAGGAGGCACACAGCTCTGGAAACAGCCTCCAGGCAGAAGAACAGTGGGAGAAGAGGGTCTCTGTGCCACAGGAGGCACACAGCTCTGGAAACAGCCTCCAGGCAGAAGAACAGTGGGAGAAGAGGGTCTCTGTGCCACAGGAGGCACACAGCTCTGGAAACAGCCTCCAGGCAGAAGAACAGTGGGAGAAGAGGGTCTCTGTGCCACAGGAGGCAAGGCAACTGGGAAGCACTGGGCAGAGTCCTAAGAATGCTACATTTTGTAATTGAGATTCTAGCCTTGAAATTGTTCCTCCTGATAGCATGCTATGAAAACCCAGGAACTAGCACAAATGGATGGAGTCAGAAATCATACAAAGATCACCTGGGAAACCTCCCTGTGCAAACCAAAACTAGTCCTGTCCAGTCTATGTGCATCACTCCTGCTCACAGGAGTTGAACTCCACCCCTGGCTTACAGCAATTCCCAAAATTGTTTCCTCCACATTCCCTAACTTCTTTTCCATCACCCCTGAGGATCTCTCAGACTGAGAAACAAACCCTCAAAAGAAAGGAGAACTTGCACCTGGGCTCTGTACCCTTTTCCTCCAAGTACAGAGCCTTGGCACTGAGAAGGAGCACAGCTACACCCAACAGCCTGAAATCTGGAACGCCACCTGTGGCACGACATGCTTCCCCTCCTCAACAGCCATGCTTCTGCTCCAGGCTGCAGTTTTCACACGTTTTCTCCCTCCTGACACACACCAGCACAAGGAGCCCCATCTGCTCCTTTACTTTCTGTCTATGCAGTAAGAAACCACACTCTTACCTGAACATCTACCAATCCAGCCTGAGCAGTTTCCCAACCAAAACCTGCTAATTAAGCAAAATACAGCTAATAGGCAATTCCCATCTCCTGGCAGCTGCACGTCACCCCCCGCTGCCTCCTCTCATGCCCAAACAAGAGCTCAGCACAGGCAAGACACATTTGACAGCAGGACCCTCTGCCCTCCTGAAGGCAGAAGCAACAAGGACACCCCTGGATCGATGCATCCAAACCACAGAACCCCAAATTTCATGTGAGAAATGAACCTCTCTGTATCTTCAGATCCACCCATCTGGACCAAGAGGGCCTGTCCAGGACAATCCCCAGCAGTGTGGAGCCAGTGCTCATTCGGGAGGACACCCAGGCTGTTGCTCCACAAGGCTGAGGAGAAGTGGCTTGGTGAACAGAAACACACGTCTGGGTGAGGAGGTCTGAAATATCCAGCTCAAATCCAAAGTCTAGAAAAGGTTTCTAGCCTACTGAGGAAAAAGTCATTCCAGCATCTCAGGGAAGAAGGCAGGAGACAGAGATACATCAGCTGCAAGACAAACACTTGACAGAAGCGTGCAACCAGAAGATGTCAACACTGCTTTTGAGGAACAGCATCTGCTACGGACACAGAAAGGACACGAGGACAATTTGCTGCATCCAAGCTCAGCCAGCCTCACCATGGAGAGATCAACCAAGCTAACAGCATCCTCTCTTTCAAACAGAAATGGCCATTACAGCTTGCAGCCTCCCAGGAACACTTTAGCACAGACACATCACCATCAATTCTGGCACTTGAACAGCTATCATACACAACCCAAAACTCTTGCAAGCCCTCAGACCTAGTAACACCATTAACCAGCCCAGGATCCAATCTCTGCCAACAACTGCAACTCCCACGGAGAAAGAGCAGCACCTGTCTTGGACAGTGTTGACAATCACTTGCACAAACATGAAACTTAAGATGTCATCGACTAACAACAAAAGCTCTTCTGTGCTAGACAGGAGCCACTGTGACTTCCAGTGAATCTGAGACAGAAATCCACACAGATAAACACAGAAAAGTCGAATCCCTACAGATGGCTGATGGTGGGGACTCACTAGCTGAGACTAAGTCCTTTATTTAATGGACTAATAAGGTCATAGAGAGGAAAGAGCCCCAGAATGGGTTCTGCAGAAAATCTTTACAAGGGTTTGATGATGTGATGAGACACAGAAAGTGAGTATCTAAATGTGAGCTCTATAACCAATAAGAATACTCTATTTCAGAGAGGAGAGAGAAGGAAAGAGGAGGACTTGCTGGAAAGGTCACTCAAGATTTTAAGAATCATCTAAAGTATTCTATAAAATTTCTCTGTGTTGTAATTACAATCAATAACTCATTGGAAACACGTTCCTAACTCGATATAGGCTTGTTTGAAAATCCCCAGCATAAAGAAGCTCCCAGGAACAGAGCCCAGCAGGTACGTCCTGGGGAAGCAGAAGGCACTGAGCTCCAGGAGAGAGGCAGTGACATGCAGAGCCAAGCAGGAGCAGCCTGTGACAGGGACACTCCCCAGAGCCCAGGCAGCAGGGAGGCTGCAGGTGCAGCTTCTGAGACTTGACACTGACAAAACTCCTGAGACCTTAGAGGAGAAAATTGTGGGACGTCTTTTGCATGCTCGCTGCGTCTGCCACAGGGACCGGCTGCAGAGCAGCACTGTCCAGCTAGATTGGTGGATCTGAGGATACAAAGCTGATCTTTTTGGTGCTGATGTACCCTGGTATTTATTTACTAGAGTCAGGAACAGCTCTGTGCCACGCTTGCTCTCAGACTTTGGACAGGGATATCCTGGGGCTAAACTGGCTAGAAGACTCACTGAGACCTAAGCTCTGCGTAACTCCCCTAACATCTCCCTGTTGCTAAAATGATAATCCTCAACCTTTGTCTGTTTTAGTGCTGAAAACAATTCTATCACAGTTAGGGCTTTCACAAGTAACACAGAAACAAGAAATTCTAACAAAAAGTAATAAGCTGAATAAAGAGAAAAACAACAGTGAATCACTCTGGACACTAATTAGAGACGTATCTAGCATTATCAGCTACAATACTCAATTCAATCAATTCTGGAAGACATTAGATCCAATGCAAAAGAAGACCCAAATTTAACCTTTTTTTTAAATTCTGGAAAAAAAAATCTTTTACAGTGACTCAAACTGAGAGATTTAAACAACCTACAAGTAACAGAACTAATCAAACTGCATTTAACTAACACTGGGTGTTGGCTAAATCATTTCAAAGTAGCTCCACTAGTTGTGCCATTGGCTTTATACTCACATGTGTGGATTTTGGAAAGGAACTCCAGAAGTATTTAGAGTAAATCTTGCTGTGGACTTGAAAGGTGGATTTGCAAAATTTAACTTCAGCGCTTTGCGTTTACCTGGGAGACAACGAACATAAAGTAAACTTTTTGTCAGCACAAAATATTGAGAGCATCTGGAAATAAGCAGAAAAAACCGACATATTGTAAGAAAAAGATTTTACGTTTTACAGCATTAGCAAATCACAGCTTGTGTTAGGACACAGGGATGGAGACAGAGTTGGCTCTCATACCAAGGTCTTCTCCAGCCCATTCCAAGGCAGCTGCCAAAGCAAGGCACCCACAGCACCTCCTGTGACAGCAGGAGCACCTGGCTCACCTGCCAGGGCTCCAGCAGCACAGCACCTCCAGCCCAGGGCTGAGCATCCTCCGTGCACACCCACGGGAGCACAGAGGCCAGACCTGCCACGCACAGCCTGGGCACACCACCAGACCTGGGGGGATGGCACTGAACAGGGAAAGGGCACCTTGGCATGTCTTTTGTGTGCCACTCCAAGCACAGGACAGCTGTTGGGGTTCCTGACCCTCCTCAGGCTAGCAGCAAATGGAGATAACCAGGCTTGAGGGAGCATGGATATCTGTGCTCTCCTTCTGCCAAGTGGGCTCCCAAGCAGAGAGCATCTGAGGGGTGGCCAGGTGAGGGAAAGCTCTGCAGCCAACTGAGGAAGCAGTGGGAAACACAAAATAAATAAATAGTAGTGTGGGAGGGGTCCTTGTCACCGTGCCAGCCACTGGCTCTCTATTTTTCACTGAAGTTGAGATGACCTGGTCAAGCAACAGCAGGATTGGGACTACAAAGGCAGTTGTCCCTTCCCAGTCTTCCCACTGGGGTACAGAAGACCCCGCCTTGTTCCCATTTGCCCGCAGGAAACCTGCACTCCTCCACACCTGAAAGGAGGCCTCTTCCCCCCCAAGTTCCCAGCAGCCCATCACTGAATCACCCCCCAGCTTCCCACTGCCTGAGTGATGTCTTTGGGTTGGAAAGGTCCTTAAAGATTAACTCATTCCAACCCCTGCCACGGGCAGGGACACCTTCCACTAAGTCAGGCTGATCAAAGCCCCATCCATCCTAACTTTGAACAACGAGACAACCACAGCTTCTCTGGGCAGCCTGTGCCAGTGGCAGCACTGTAACAATCATTCCAAGCTGACACTGAGGACACTGCCAGCCACTGAGGACACAGCACAGAGGCAGAGCACTCTGTATCTCCTGCCTGTCCCTTGAGCAAAGCGTACAGCTGAGGGCAGGTCTGCAGCTCCGAGGAACCCGAGGGCTTCCTGTGCACAACCTGCCACACCACCACACTCTGACTGCCTCCCCGAGGAACCGGAGGGCTTCCTCTGAATGCACACCCTGCCACACCACCACACTGCCTGCCTCCCCGAGGAACCGGAGGGCTTCCTCTGAATGCACACCCTGCCACACCACCACACTGCCTGCCTCCCCGAGGAACCGGAGGGCTTCCTCTGAATGCACACCCTGCCACACCACCACACTGCCTGCCTCCCCGAGGAACCGGAGGGCTTCCTCTGAATGCACACCCTGCCACACCACCACACTGCCTGCCTCCCCGAGGAACCGGAGGGCTTCCTCTGAATGCACACCCTGCCACACCACCACACTGCCTGCCTCCCCGAGGAACCGGAGGGCTTCCTCTGAATGCACACCCTGCCACACCACCACACTGCCTGCCTCCCCGAGGAACCGGAGGGCTTCCTCTGAATGCACACCCTGCCACACCACCACACTGCCTGCCTCCCCGAGGAACCGGAGGGCTTCCTCTGAATGCACACCCTGCCACACCACCACACTCTGACTGCCTCCTTGAGGAATCAGAGGGCATCCTCTGAGAGCACAACCTGCCACACCACCACA
>VWPU01002132.1:0-196265 GCA_013398955.1 Callaeas wilsoni | reverse complement strand
GCCGGGCGCGCGCGCGGCGGGGGCCCGCGGCGAGGCGGGAGCGCGCCCGCCGCCCCCGCCCGTCCATCAGCACGTGCCGTGGGCGGGAGGGCTGGCGGGGCTCCTCGGGAAAAAAAAGTTGGCCGGGAGGAACCAGCCGGGCCTGCTTTTCCTCCCCAGTAGCCCCTCCGCGGGCGGGAGCGCGGGCCGCAGCCTGGGCCAGCTTGTCGCCGGGCGCCCGGGCCCGGGCGTTATCCTGCCTCGCCGCCTAGCAGCGCTTTCCCTGTGAAGAAGCTCCTCTAGGAAAGGGCAGGGTGGTTGTGAACGCAAAAAGTGGCCAAGCTGGTGTCATGGAAGCACTGCTGGCTTTGAAGAGCGTCGAGACACGAGAAAAGCAGCTGCGGCTGGATTTGGCTGCAGGGCCGGGAAGCTCCATCCAGATGCTGGCGGGGTTGGTGCCGTGGAAAGCGGACAAGCTGCCGGGATTCACAGAGGAGGTGCGGTGGAGGATTACCGTAGCACCTTCGATGGGAGCTCAAGGGGGCTGCGTGTGAGCTGGGGAGGGCGGCGAGCAGGCAATGGTGGCAGCAGCGTAGGGAAAAAAGAGGGACTCACACGGGCCTTTTGGCTTCGTGGAAAAGTAGTTCTGAGGAGGCTGACATTGCAGTGCCGCAGGAGGGATAAAGTTCCACTGCAGAGGACAGCATTGTTTGTTTGCTTTTTCCATTTCCTGTATCTAAATAAATATGCCCAGTTAGTTAGATTGGAATACATTATGACTTCTGCAATGAGCTGCTCTGCTTGCTGATAAGGACGTTGAAGGCCATGATTTGCATTGTATTTCCAAGCTCCTTATCATTAGGACAAATTGGAAAAGTAATAATTTGTCTGCCTGTCTTCAAGTGAGGTCTCCCAGCAGCAGTGCAGAAGGAGCTCCGGTGACAGTGGCATGTGCCGGGGAGGCCGCACAGCTCCCACCTGGGCTGCTGCTTTTAATCCTTCACTCGTCACTGTGACAGCAGTTGTGCTCCTGATGTCCTCTTGCCTTTCACCTGTCCTGTCACTTGGTTACTCTGCATCACGAACTTGGCACACAAAGCCGGCTACAGGGGGAAATGAAGATCCCATGGATCGTACAGACCTACTCAGTTTCCCTTTGCTGCACACCGAAACACTCTTTAGGCCTTCAGGACACACCAGTAATTGCTCGTGTGGAGATGCCTGCCCAGATAAACTGTTTCTAGAGAATAACCAGTTGGGAAGCAATCTGGCTTATTGGTGCCAAATAGCCACACGTGCATCTATCGCGGGAAACGTGGGCTTGCTTATTTTGTTGACCTCTCCACAGTGTAGCTCCATTTTTGCATGCTAATATCAGATAGGACTTGTAAATGTTGTGTGCTCCACTCCAGAGTTGTCACCTCTGAATGTAAGATGAGAGCACTGGCTCTGCATTCTGTCTCGCATGCATTTTACCCACAGATTGTTAGATGAGTGCTTACCTTGCGTACTGTCCTAAAAGAGGAAGTGTAACTTCAAACCTATCACCTTCACAGACTCCTTTAAAATGTAGGCAGGTAAAGGCACACCTAATAATTGTATGTGGCCAGATACTGTGGCGATAGGCATTTAAAAATGCGGGTCTTGTCTTACTAGGCTTTTAAGAAATTTTTTCCGATCACCATCATCCAGAAAAATCTGTCAGTGTCCAAAACAAAGCCAGCCTGCAAGAAAGACAAAATCACAGCTTCCACGCCAAGCAATACGGAACTCCTATGCTTGTGTTTATAATTTCAAAGGAAAATATGAGTCTGCTGTTCTTCCACTCTGTGTACTATCAGATTATAGCAGCAGAATAGACACTCAATATGGAAGAAGAATGCAACATGCGTGTGTGTGCTCCCAAGCAGAACCAAAGCTGTTGGTGCTAGCATCTCTTCAGTAATAATGTGCTAATACAGTCCAGTGCTCGTCAGATGTTAGATACTGATTTCAATCCAGGATTCATGAATTTAGCAACAGCTGCTAGCCTTGAAATGTATTTAACCCTTTTTGTGAAATGGATCAACTCTTATCATCCAGTACCTGGTGTGTAACTTCGCACATTGCAGAAATTGCTGTCTCAGCCAGTACTTTTCAAGGCACTTGGGCACTGAAGGTACCCACAAGTGACAGTCCCTGTCGGGTCAGGAACAGTGTTGCTGAGGATGAAGTTTGTATTGCTATGGCAAGTAATTATTGAGTGCTGTTAACTCCTTGTCTTAATTACAAAATGAAGTCTGCAGAAGTAAACTACATTATAATGATATTAGGGCTGCAGGAGACCAAACTGCATCTTCATCTAAAATGATGAATCATAACCACCTTAGAAAGTATTTTGATTGTGATGGATGTCTGATGAAACATCACATAGAGAATACTGATGTCTTTCAAAACAGTGCAGTATTATGTTTCCAATATCTCTACCAGGATAGGTAGAGAGACCTTTTTAAACCAGAAAATGAACACTTTAGGTGATGGGCTCTCAGAAAGACACAGGGTTCCAGCGAGCTAGTTAGCAACAGCAATCTTACCTGGTGAGGATTTTACGAGTCTGCAAAAATTCAGATACACCAGTTTTAGTAACACAAAGTATTTATTTTGTTAATTGAGCAACACTCAAAAAACACTGAAGTCTGAAAATCTGAAAATAAACACACGTCCATTTGACATTTGGCCGAGATGAGATGAGATATAGAAGAAGCAGTTCAAAACTGACTGTCGTGATGAAGAGAGCTGTATTAAAGAGAAAAAAAAAAAAAAAAAAGAATTGGATAGTCTTCCAGCTGCTTTCATTGTTATTTCCTCTCCAGGAATTTCTTATTAGTTCTTGGAATCACTGGGGAACTACAAACTTGAATATCAAAAGAACAAAGAGGTATCTATAGGGAGAAGGTCAGCCATGTGATAAGACTTCATCTTTGTAGATCTTTCTTCCCTTCAGTCTCTGGAATTCAGATGTCTTAAATCTGTGGTCCAAAATATATTTTTGAGAACTGTTTGCAATTAGATGAGTATTTCTCTGTTACTGTTACAAAAATAAATATTCCATGTTACATATTAAAAGAATATTGCCCTTCAGCCAGGGACACAATTATTTCACTTAATATGACATGAATTTGGCTTTGTCTCTTTTTCAGAATTATTTTACTTGAAAGCAGATTCTTTTGTTTATAAATTTATTCAGCTGTTTGTTACTTACAACAGTCATGGATTTTATTAAGTTCTTTAAATGTAAGCAAAATTAATTCAGTAAGGCAGAGTCAAATCTGTGAAGAAAGGTGTTTTTAAAAAGTTTTTGCTAGTAGGGCACTGGTAGTAAAGAGGCAAGCTCTGTCCAACCTTGAGTCCAACCAGCGTGGTGTGGAACTGAGTCCAGGGCAGCACCGGAGAGCGCTGCGGCAACAATGCAAGGAGTAACAGCTCAATGTGCAGAGCACGGGCACGAGGAAACAGGAGAAGGCTTCCCACAGCTCAAGCACTTGCTGTGTTTTGGGGTAATTTGGGCTTCTGCAGGGGATTCTTCCTCAGCCTTGTGCAGGTGGCTGTGGAGGAAGAGGACAGAATGGCTGTACCTGTCCCCAGCTGCTGCAGGGCGGGAGCTGGTTCCTCCCTGAGCTGTGCAGGAGGGCACTGACCCCACTGGTGTGGCAAAGGGCTGCAGTTATGGGAGCACTTTGCTCTGGGAGACATCTTCCCAGTCAAGAACCAAACTTCCCGCTGCTTTTTTCTGTTTTTTCTTCCTGTGCCTAGTTGAGCTGTATGATTTTGTTTTTATGGATTCCCATTTACAAAACCCTTGTTGCACTCTTCTCACCAGGTCATAATAAACCCTGAGATAACTCTCCTTTTAAATACAAATGACTTTGTTTTTCTAAAAGCAAGAGCATTAAAAGTCATATTACAGAAAAAGAAAATCTTTGTAGGCTCAGCAGAGGCTTCACCAGGGTGCCTCACTCCCATCAGTTTGTTTGGAGAATTAGTAATATGTTTTCCCCTAGATGCAAACACATAAAATCCCAGAAGTCTTCATTTGCTCAGAGAAGATCAAGTATTTAGAGTTAGATTGTAGTGCTGATTTTAAAATTTATGTTCTGAATTACTAGTCAGTGGTGCCAAATGATCTACAAGGAAGTTTTCATTATACTCAGAGAGAACCTAAATGTTTGTGTTCCTCCACCTTTTGTTACAAGAAGTGTTTGTTTCTTTTACAAGTTTGAATAATCCTTAGATCCAAACCCACACTGTCTTAACAGTTCCTCTGTTAAGCCTGATGCTCAGGCTTTGTCCTGAAACTGGAGCAATGCTGAAAGTGGAAATGTTTTTAAAACCTGCTGTTACACAAGGCAAATTCTCATCAATACAGAAAATTCCTGTCTTGGTGTGTGCATGTCCTCAGGAGGCATGGATTCAAGTGGATGTGTTTCTGGCAGCTGTAGGAGTGGGTACTGTAGAGATTTACAAAGATGGACATTTATGAGACTGAAAATGCTCTGTTCTTCCAAGCTTGTTAAAATGAAACAGATCTGAATCCTCTACAATAGGAATGAAATAATTTCATCACTTCCTTATTTTTTCTCAGTTTAAACATATCTTTAACCATGAATAAATGGTTGTTAAATAAGAGCAAATGCAGCAAAATAGTCTCATTCACCTCTTTTTTCATATTCTAGTGAAACCAATATAGGTCTAGAAAATAATAAAAGGATATACTTGTATTTCAGCTAAAGTGTCTAAAAATATATAATGAAGTTAAAGGCATAGCAATGAAGCTTTTCTCTCTTAGTCTGCAAGATACTGGAATATTAACTGAAACTGGAACTTGAAGAGGTTAAACTCATACAGCTAAAAGCAAATCCCAAAAAATAGTCTATAACTCCCTTTGCCTCCAATAAGAAATTGGCCTGTGTCTGCAAATCTCCTCGTTTGGCAGCTACACCTAATACAGTTTAAACTCTCACTGCCATCAGCAAAAAACTACCTGATTAGGGATGCAGGCTTGGATCTAAGATAATAGCATATTAAAAATCCACTATGGATTCAAAAGCTACTAATGGAAATTAAATCCCTGAGAATATAAAATGTTCCAAGCAGTTGAACAGTTTCCATTGTACGTAGTCGGAATGCTAAACAATAGCAGCTCTTGCATGTGTGACCATCAGGAAACACAGCTGTGCTTCTTTGTGTTACAATTAATTACTTCCGTTGTATATAAAATTGAAAGTATTGGTACTCTGGGGCGGAAAAAGGATATCCTGATACACTGCTCCTATTTCCTTACCAAGGCCTATTACTGAATATTTCACCATTAATTCACTTACAATGAATTACCCTGCAAGGAATAAAGGAAGGATAGATAGGGTGGTTAATTGTTATGCTAAAAGCTACTTTTTCTTTGGATTTTCACTCCCCTACATTTTTATCTTATTTTACTACTTTTGCATATGCCCTCTTTGATAGTAATTGTTCACTTTTAAGTAGTTGCACTTAATAATGGGGGTCTAAAATAAACATTTACTTGACTATCTTTTGACTTAAAGATTACTCTATTTTACGAGATCAGAGAATCTTCTCACTGTCCCTTAGAGAAATGAACAAAATCATCTCAACTGAAGTATTTGTGGCCAGGTTCTCTGAAGCTGGCACACAGAGATGTAATTTATACCTTTCTGTGCCAGTGAATTTCCCTAAGCTGGAGGGGAATGAGGATTCTTACCCAGAGTTAGGGAGGAGTAGTAACAGCCCTCTGTTATGCATTCTTTTTTTTTTTTTTTTGGTGAGAATTGCATAGGAGCAAGAACTGTTTGAGGTTGTACTAAATAGGCAAATATGGACCCTAAGGATATATGCTACCCCCAAACTTTAATATCTGCTTTTTAATAACACTCTTTCTTTTTAGAGAACTTCTAAACAGAGAGCGGCTTCTGTGACTGCTTAGGAAGTCAGTGAAGTCTCCAACAACCACCAGCCATGTAAGTCTACAAAAGGTGGATAATGTGTTACGTTATTTGCCCCTGAGAATTTAATCTCAGGATGAGTCTCCTATCCCAGAAGTCTGACAGTCTGTCACCTTTCACCACCAGACTGTTTCCAATCCATTACAGGATGTCTAACACAAAGCTGAGTAAGTTACATGTGGAAAACATGGAGTCCTTCAATGTGAGAATAAGGAAATTTTGCCAAATGAACTGAAACCTTTGCAAGTTCGAAGTCAGACTGGTGTCATGATGCAGTAACAGAAGAATGGCAGCTCAGAAGAGCTCCCATTTCAGAAACTGCTTTACACGATACAAATGGCAGAAAATCACCATCCACAAAACAGCCCTGTTGTCCCTTTGCTGCAGCAGCTGGCACGGGGAATACACTCTCAAAGGAAACCTGTGCTCTGTCCTTATTTTATAACCACACCGTTTAGATTCAGGTATGCTCTATCTGAGGCCACAGCTAGAACCAGAATCCCTGGCTAGCACTTTGGATTTCTTACAAGGACTTTTTGGCCAGAAGTAGATGCCGTGGAGCATCCATGCAATAAAGCAGAAACTTTCAATTAGTGTCATCTATATTGTGTATCCACAATAAAGCTCAGGAAGTCTGGTATTTGCAGGATGCAGTGGGCTGCATACACTCACATGAGCAGCACAGGCCACTCTGTCACCTTTTACCCCACAGCTTACTGGCCTGTGGAAGGAACAGGAACTCTGGGCAGCCTTCTGCATGTGCGTTAATCACAGGGAAATTTACAATATCCTTGGAATAAGGACAGGGAAAAATGTGCAGGAAGAAAATCTGTCAAGGAATCTGCAGGGGACAGTAGAAGAGTATTTGCATGTGAAAGAATAATACGTGGTCTTTGTTTATAATGCACAAATAAAAATTTTGTTCCTGAATTCCTATTCTTTATATGAAGCCAGATTTTTAGAATGTGTGCCCTTTTTCTGCTCCCACATTTCCTACGCCTTCAGAATTGTGGAGTTGTTACTTCATAAAGTACAAATGCCTAACAGATAACAAACCCTGGGTCTCGAGGTGCACTCAGATTCATGCATTATTCTTAAACCATATATAGTAAATGGACTATATGACAACAATTTAGGCCCAAACAGTGCAGGTATGAAACACATCCATTTTAAAAAAATGAGAATCTCAGTTCTGAGTGTTTTAATCCACATACATGTCCCATACATGTGTATAGGAATGCTTGCATTAGTCAACATGAGGATTTCTTTAAATGAAACTAAACCTCGAACCCAACATTATTTTCCAGTCTACATGTGATTAGATCTTAAAATAATTTAAACACTGTAAATCATTCCTTTGTTTTGAAATGAGATCTTTAATTATGGCTATAGATATTTATTAAACTTCCTAAAAATCCAAAACATCCTCTTTAATACAGCATGAGAATAAAACAAGCTAGAACAGCAAGTTTTCTGGCTCAAGCGTCGTAAGCAGCATTCATTCCACAAGCACTGGAAGAACCATCACCTTCATTCAGTTCAAGGTTGTATTTTTATCTTTATCTTCTAATTAAGAGAAAAATAAATCTCAACTCTTTTTCAGTTACACTATGCACAGTAAAACTAAGTAGAAGCAGAAGAATTTCCATAACATCTTTGTCATTAATGAAAAGAATCTGATTTCTAAAGCAGTAAGATTAGAAAATACTTTTGTATTTTCTAATTTATTAATGAGGCAGTTTATTAATGATACTTTATACATATTAATTTATTATTCCCTAATGGTTAAAATCTGGAAACTTTTAAAGGGAAAATGTTTTGTTCAGAAGTTTAGCTTTGTTCAAAAAGAATTCCTTCCTGTCTTTATTACAGAGAAAATTCTTGCGACTCAGCCTGACAGTCCTTATTAGTACAACACACGTTTGTTACTGTTTTCTTTCGATGTAATCTTCCTAACAGGAGGAGGAACTGTATTTTCACAGCTATCCAAGGGCATATTTCATAGGCACACAGCACAGAATTTATGCCTGAATATAGTCTGAATCTCATCCATAACTCTGATTTGCCTGGGAGAACAAAGCATTTCATTGTGTATTCAATAATGGTTTCAGCAATCTTATTCACACATTCCTTCCTCTCTTAATCAACAGAAACTGGCTGAATTCAAGATGCACGATTGGGGTGGGAGGGGGAAACAACGCCAAAGCCTATACCTTTGAAATCACCCTTTTCTTCAGAGCAATAATCTCTCTTTAAGAATCTCTGTTAAGAATCCCTTAACGCAACTCTTGTCAAGCAGTTTGCACCATGTCCTTTCCTCATGAACTTTGTTCACTTTTTCCACCCTGTCAGCTGGCACGGTGCTGTGCTTATGCCTCTATTGCTTCCCGTTCCAACAACCGAACTCTGCAGGGATCACAGTGCACGGTTTAGGAAGCACTGTCTTGTGCAAAGGTTAAAGGTCAGGACAGACAATATGAAAACCAGCAATTTTCATCTGACAAACTACTGCGTACATTCTGGGCATTCTTTTCAATTGCATGTCCTTATGCACATTGTAAATGGAAATTAGGGCTGTAAAGCAAAATCAAAAGTGCTCAAAGTTGTGATTCCTGATGCTGTACTTTGTAATGGCATCTAAATCCAGTTCTGTCCATTTAGCATCAAACTCCTTAATGATGTTTAATATACTTAGTTGTATCTCCCAAATGCCTGCACTCCTGAGGGGTGTGCAACAGGAATGCACGAAATGGCTGTTTTTATAAAGCACACTTGTATGAAGTCATCCTTTCATTTGTACCTATTTCTTGGCACTAGAGCTCGATGAGGGTGTTGAAAACGTTTTGTGTATTTTAAATAACTTTTGCTAAGGAATGGAAGAACACCTACCTGAACTTATGCAGTCAAACGCTGTTTGCAGACGGAACTGGAGACAGAATTTACCCACTCCTTACGAAGTTACTATAAACAGCATTTGTTGACACAATACGGTCTGGGACTACACAGGTCTTGCTAAGTTACAACATGTACTGCAGACTGCATCTTTTAAGCATACTAATATTTGTTTAAAACAGCATTATTTGGCCAATAAAATATTCAAGACTGATATACAATAAAGTTGAAACCAATGCTTTAAATTTTTATTTTCAGGTCTGAAGTAGAGAGTACAAGCTTGTGTATGCTTTCTTATTGATATTACATGGCTGAAAGCTGTCAGCTGTTCACATGCCATATTAATAAATATACCCAAATCATAAAGCCTTAACTGTATTTGCACATTGCTTTTATTACTAGACTGTTTTATTCATGTTGGCACAGATAATCCATGCAAGGTAATTACTCACATCTCATAAACCACACGACATTCTGTTCTGAAATAACTAGGAACTTAGGAAAAAATATCTATCTATAAGCAAGGGCACTTGTGGCATCAAGTCAACATGTCAAAATATTATAAAACCTAGACTTCTAATATATGATCACTGCAGGCAATAAATCACTCAGTTTCAAATTCTGATGTTTATAAATACTAAACAAATTAATATCCACTACCAGGAGACGAGTATTGCAAACAAACATTAGTGTGCCCAGCATTAGACACTAATGAATGTGTTCAGTGCTGTGGACATTCACATTATTAAACATAAATACAAGTAATCTTCAGCAAAACATTTCACCCAAAGTACTGACCACTGAAGGACCAATGGAAAAATATTTTTCCTTGTTTTGAATTGATTTTAGAATTGTGTAATGCGTGAGTCCAATATAGTAAAAACTAATGAATAAAAGTCCTAAGACTGGGTTTTTTGCCCAGATAATAAAAGTAGCCTTCTTAGGAAACACTTAATTTGCCCTGTTCTGCAAAAAGAACACCAAAAGAGAGAAAAGCATTGAAATAGCTTTTGAATCCTTTGACTGAAAAGTTATTGAACACTTTTTAGTTAGATAAAAGACTGATCTTTTTAATTGATCATTCAGAGGTACAGTATCTTTGTTTTATTGGGTAAAACCTCACATTAATTAGAATGAAAAGAAATATTCAGAAGAACTTAGGACTTATCCCAGGCATCTATTACAAGACATAAAACATAATCAAGTACACGTTATTCATCTTGCATATTTTTGTACAACATTATTTTCAGTGATAATTAAAAGGCCGTATCTTCAATTTTAGAGATATATATTATTATATATACGCATTTTACCCGCTCCATATCACAAAAGTGACATGTAGCAGAAGAGTATCAGCAGTTATGTGATATTCTACCTCTGTGAAAGTTAAAATGCTACATTATTATTCACAAATTTCTGGTTCAGATATGTGCAAAAACTATATCTTAATATAGATATCAAGGGCGGGTACGTGGATTCCCTATTTTTGGACCACATTATGAAGCAGCACAAGTCATAACAGGAAATTTTTATTACATGGTAATCCTCAGGGTATCTCTGTTCTTCATTCAGAGATATCACTGTACCTCATATAGTGATATGTAAACTAGCTTCAATCTCACTTGCTCAGACACCAGCTGGAGTCAGGGCATGTGCTACAGTGCAGGTTCTCTGCCCAAGGACATTTTCGGGACTCTCTCATGCCGGTACAGCTCCCACTGAAGTCTGTGCTGCTGCATTTTCACTGTTGCCACCCTGCAAGCCAGCTCAGCTCTGCTTGCGTACATCGCATTCCCTTTCCTGCAGTCCCGACTTCAGATTGACCGGATTGGATCCTCGCTCACCCCTTCTGTACGTATTCAAACCATCCCTCCGGGCTACTGCGAGCTACGGTACCCCAGTTTCTGACTTGGAGCCCTCTCCGTGGCTGCGGCGAGTCGCGCTGCCTGCCCCGCCGCCGCGCTCTGCCACGCCCGCTTGCTGAAGCCGGCCTCACCTGGCCGGTCTCTGCTGCAGCCCCGCCTCGGGAAGGGCTTCCTGCCTCGGGAAGGAAGGGCTTCCTGCCTCCTCACTGCCTCCTGCCTCGGGAAGGGCTTCCTGCCTCCTCACTGCCTCCTGCCTCCTCACTGCCTCCTGCCTCCTCACTGCCTCCTGCCTCCTCGCTGCCTCATCTTTTTGCACTGGAGCAGAGCCCTGCAGAGCCCCCCCCCCTCCGGCTGCCACAGGGCTCTCCCTCCTGCCATCCCAGCCACCCCAGCCATCCCTGCCATCCCAGCCCTCCCAGCCACCCCAGCCATCCCACCTGCCCGCACCGAGAGCCCGGTTTCCCGCAGCCAGCCCTCGGCAGCAGCTCCAGGCTGGCCGCGCCGCCCCAGCTGCCAGCGTGGGCTCGCCGGGCAGTTGGGGCAGCTCAGCCCCAGCCATGCTGCCTGCCAGCAGCGTTCCACAGGCCGCCCTCCCTACGCTGCAGCCCAGCATCTCTGGCCAGATCCTACCGGGATTTATCCTTCGTGCTGCCAGTCAAGGGGAAGCTTACAGGGACATTCAGGGGGAAGGTGGAGGGGAGAATGAGGCACACACGTACAAACACATGCAGATCAGAGGTGAAAGACTTCATGAAACTCTCCTGAGGCATCCGTCACAAGCCCTTCCCAGGGAGCCTGACTCCCTGTTCTGATGCTGCAGTCAGAGATTAGTCCCAGTCAGTGGCCAACACTGACACAAATCTGCCTAAAGAATATCTGCCATGCAGTACAGAGTATGCTGATGTGAATTCTCTCAAATAACAGTTAATAATAAACAGCATTTTGTTGAATGGCACTCAGAAATGAAAAGAAAATGTAGAATTTTCTCACTGTTGTGAATATGTATTTAATGAAGTCAAATAGGAGTGGAAAAAATATTTAACTTCCGTAATTACAATTTATTCCTCTGGAGAATATTATGAGCCAGATCTTCGGATTTTGTAATCTATGTGACCATATTCACACCAGCCCAGCAGTGACTGAAAACAGAAAATTTGCTTGCTTATAGGAAAAAAAAAAGGCTTTGCATATAATGTACTAATGTTTTAGAATAATTCATGCATACAAAAATCTGACCCTGTAGCAACTCAGATCAGATCACTGCTAAATCAGTGAAAACTAAGATACCTACTGAATAAATACAGGTCATACATATCAAAACTGCCACAGGCAGTTCCAGGTTGTTCTTTTTGTCCAAGATGCAGACTGCCTGCAGCTAACTGAACTCTTATATTAGAACTCCAAATTTCATTGATTCCTCCCCCAAGCTTTGGATAGTTTTTCATCCCTTAAAAGACACACCAATTACCATGAGATGGGCATTACCCAAAGGAGGGACAAGACAGACAATGTAATTTTTTGCTACTCAGAACACAAGGTAAAATAGGTGCAGATGGCACCAGCATGTGGCCCACAGAAAGCATCCTCAGCCTCAGAAGTACTAATTCAAAACTGTCAGTACTGCAAGCTGTCAACACACACATCATAATTCTCACTTAAACGAGTTAATAAAGCTTGAATGGTGATCAGACTTTCCATCTTAATTCCATCAGACAGAACTGCTGTCTCCAATATAAAAGTCATTGATATTCAAAAATTCAAAAGTATTATCAGTACTACAAGTATTGCTTGTTTGAAAAAAAGAGTTTTATAAATAACTGTTTAAACAACTTGAAAGTTGTTCTCTAACTATTAGGAAAGATGCCTGTATGGTTATTAGAAAAGATGACTGCATGGTTATCCTAATTGTTAGAACATGGCTACTGTTTTACAGCAGCAGATAATGCTACAATTTGTGATGTGCTGCATTTAAACTAAGGAAAGGAATAAAGAGCATGTGCCTGCTGCCTTATGAATTTTTAATCAACATTCATTTACTATAGGAAAAAAAATGCCTTTTTCCTAACTATGTGGGATAGAGTAGGGAATTTTTGCAAGCTATCTCCCATAACCTAGCTGTGCTAGATGGATGTGTTTCTTCTGTGTTCACTAGTGTCAAGGTCCAGATGGAGGTTCCTACCTCCCTCTGATATCAGTGGGAATTAGAAACCAAAGCAAGTTTGAATCTCTTTTTTTTCCACAGGAGGAAAGGAAAACTGGTTTTGAATTAAAAGCTGGCCTTTCCAGCCAGCTCTATTCCATTCAATGTAAGAGCAATTCGGAGAAAGCCAGTTGTCCTTTTCCATTACGATTCCAAAGTGAATTATCTACTGTGCACGTAGAAGCCAGGTGCACTAGCAGGGTGACCCAACCATTTTATTTTCAAACTGTTATGGATTGTCACCTAGGCTTCCCAGCTACATATGGATTCAAGGCAGACTTGTTATTTGGAAAGAATCTAAAATATCTGATGCTATGAGGTAGCACCACAACATAATGGAATAGCACTCGCTTTTCATAGAGGAAGCCCTAATCTATTTATTTCCCTTTGAAAGCTACGGCCTTTGGTTCTACAGATGACTGTGCGTACGGCACTTACTCATTCTTGCTGTGAAAGAAAATGACTTAGTACAGAAGTATTTTTCCAGTTGTTTTTAAACACCAGTGTGTGGTCTGAGCAGTAAAACTGCCATGGGTAGTTAACTTGAAACTATATTTGCACATTACTTTTTATATTAAGGTTTTTAGTTAATTTCAGTATTTTCCCCAACTGTTGCTCTAATAATTGACTAGTTCATTTGTTCATTTGGTTTTGACTGTTCATTCAGTAGTTTTTTATATGAACTTTGCAAAAAGCATGTTCTCCATTTATGAAAGAGGATAAAGTTAAACTTCAGAAGTACCAACTTCCTAGCTTTTACCAAGAGAAATGCTAGCCATGGTTACCAACTTTACGATTGCCCAGTTAGTCATCTGTTTTACCCCAGCATTACTGACTACCGACTCTTCTTTTAAACATTGATGGCATGGGCATGCTTCTTGCACAGTGGCTTGTCCTTCTTGGAGTAGAATGGCTGACCTTCCAAATTCACATGGCATACCTAGAATTAATAATAAATGCAATCAGGAATAATTACGGAAAAAGAAAAGGGAGAAAGATGTGACTATCAATTTCAACTGTAGCGCTCTTCTGCCCATGCATTTCTTTGGTAGTCTTTAGGAGTCATGTATTGATTTGCACTTGATTTGACCCACTGAAAGAAATAAAGTTAGGTCCTTAAAAAGACCCCTGCTGTGAGAATTGCATATTAACAACATATAATAAAACTATCACTTCCACAGAAACCCGGGTAGCTAAGGCAAATGGACAAGCAAAAAAGAACATGAAATATTCAGAGAAAGTGTCTTAATAAGTGATCAATATTTATAAGTGATTAAGAGCTGTTAGCTTGTGAAGGAAAGTCGCTTAGTGTTCCTTTCTATGTCAGAATTTCCAAAAGACTTCAGTTTTCACAAAATGCTTTTTTGCAAAGCTAGTTTAGAGTCAGATATTTATAAACATTTCTGTACTTTCAACTATTCTACCTAAATTTTAGACTTAAACAAACACTAGAAATTGTCACTGTAGGTTTGGTGTGGCCAACACACTATTTTTAGCTAATTAGAGATTCTAGATACTATTACTTTAGGGATAATATATTGCAGAGCTGCTCAGTGGTATTAGAACCAGATGAAAGCACTGTTTATCGTATGGATTTTTCTACTTTGTGTGCAGAGTGTGGGAATATGGCCACACTCTTGAGCTATGTGCACACCACAGATTGATGAGTTTGACCAACATCTATGCTAATTACTATTCATGCTCTCTAAACAGACTTCTTTTTGCAAGTTTCAACAAGCATTCAGCATGGAAATACAAACTTCACTGCTTTGTCAGTAAGATTATGGTTACACTCTTCAGTATGGTGTTAATTTATTTTCAGTCTTGCTCTATCTTTATTTGGCAAACACTGGAAAGAATAACAGCAATAGTCGTTGGTGTTGCTGTATTTACTATCTAAAACTGGATGTTTTATTATAAAACACTCACTTATGATAGTCAAATTTCATAATTCTAGTAAAAGTTATGGAGGAGAAGAAAAATTACTCCCATCCTTCTCCAACTGCAAGTAAAAAAAGAAATTTCATCCCTCTGCATTCTTAAGCATATGTTAGTCATTCCTGCTTTCAGGTTTTCTGAAGTTACTACACAGTTTAGGAGTATGAAGGAATGAGATAGTATTTGACATTGAACCTACAGCACAAATGAAGCAGGTGTCATGCCAAGTGTGTCCAAGAGCTTCAATGAATTTATCTCCAGCTTCAACAGGATAATCACAGCCATGACATTTTGTGCTGAACAAAGCAATATAATCTAAAATAAAACAAAAAGCAAACTTAGAACAAACTCTTAACGTAATCATATTAAGTCCAAGAGAAAACTTAGAATATTTCCAGACAATGAATGTTTTGATTGTTTTTGCTCAGTTTCCTACTACATTTACAGAAACACTCTTACTGAAATTTGCTTTTTTTCTTTCATTATTTTAATATAAATTCAGTCCAGAACCCCCCATCAGTAGGACATTTATCATCACAAATGTAGAAGACAAACAAAAAATCCATGGAATTTGAAGTTATGTTTCTCACATTACTTTCAAATTAGCTTTAATATATGTGGAATCTATTCATAGGACAAATATGGTTGTACAAAGAGGAGTCTAACGACAAGGGAATGTTACAAGTTTCCATGCCTGGATTAATGTTCTTTTTTGCATAAAGAGAGAACATTATGGAAACCCCATACTGGCTGATTAATACATCTTTACTTTACCGAGTGTGATTTGGAAAGGCTTGGCACTGAAAAATATTCGTGGAAATTCCAAAGGTATATGGAATTCGTGGGAGTCATTTGATGTTCTGACAAAACCTCCACTTTGAAAGGGTAGGTAGCCAGTCAGTCATGTTGTATGGTTTTTGCTCTTCACTAAGAGCTACTCTGACTTGTAAAATTTGAATTGCATAACCATAAGGCAGGAATCTCCAGAGAGAAGTAGGCCAGGAGCTCACTGAATGCACAAGGGAAATATAGAGGGAATACCACTTAAACCTTAACCTCCTTCCGGACTATGTCAGGCAACTCATTTGCATGGCAAGTACCATTTTGGGAAAACATGGCCTTTTCCTTTCTTAGCTGGCAAGAAGCGGTTTGTTTGTTGCAGCAGCCAGGAAGCAAAATCTGCACTACCATGTGTTGCACATCTGTGCAGAGCTATCTTTTTGTAAGTGTTGGTTGAACAATTCTAGGGTGAGGCAGCAGCATCAGAGGTCATAGCTCCAGCAACTCAGATGGATTGTAGGCAGCCCTAGAAGACTAATTTTTTGTTTCTGGTGAGCAGAATCTACCAAGGAGGGGAGTGGAACAGCGGAAAATGTGTAGGAAAAGAAGTGCAAAGTATAATACAAAAGGCAGAGAAGTGAGGGAAGGCATTGTGGGCACTGAGGCAAAGACCAGCACTCCGCCATTCTTTCATATAAACTGGAGAAAAATACAGAGACACAAACACTTGTATATGTGGAGAGTGGAAACAAAATCCACGCTGGATGGGTAACTGATATTGTTTTGTTCATCAGCTGCTTTATTCTTACATTGCTTCCATGAACATGAAGCACACGATTACTGTGCAGAGCTGTCCAGACTGCCATACCTTTCTCACAATAAGGTTCCCCGTCCTCCATGTGGAACAGGCTATTCCCAAACGGCTTCTTACAAGCAGCACAGACAAAGCAACTTGTGTGCCAAGTCTGTCTTAGGGCATGCATCACTTCCTGTAAAACAAACAAACAAACAAAAATCTCCAGCAGAATAGCCAGCCCTGCAACTTCCTCCTGGAGAACAAACACAAGGCAGAGATGCTCTAAATTCTTCCCTTCTTATCAGCCAATTCCCCTCCTCAAAAGAAAGAATGATGACAGAAATTGGGCTCCTTCTGGAAAGAAAGAGGAAATAGGATTGCAGGCTTTCTAGAACAATGAATTTGCCAAAGTGAAACAACATGGTTCAGCCAGCAGTTTGTATCAACATGCCCAGTCGCTGTTGCAGGAGAGATTCTGCACAAAGATTCTGATTATCTTCTCCTTCGTTTTGACACGACCAGTATGAATTCGTCAATGCAAGAGTACGATTTGGTAAATAAATTTTAAAGAGTAATTTTCTAAGACCAAGAATAAGTGGTGTAACTCTGTTGTTTCAAAATAATCTAGATTATGTAGTAATTTCTTTACGCTTCTTACAGGAATGATTCACAAACTAATGTGAACATCTAGAGAAAAAAAAAGGAAAGGTTCTTTTAACTTATGTGATTAGTAAAAATGAGTCTGCGTGTCTGTTCCTAGGCCATGTGTTTATGACAAAAAAACCTAATTCTGTGCAACTGATGTTGTCTTAAACGGAGTGCATCTAGATTTTATCAGCTTCTTACTTCTGTCCAGTATGGAGAAATCTCTATTACCGCTTCCTTCTTTTGTCATACAGAAGTCTTCCAAGTCCAAGAGCTGCTGAACTGGGCTCTGATGCAGAGTTACCTGCTAATTTGTCAATCTTATGTGTAGCCAGGATGACGTTTGACAGTGTATCTCTGTCAAACAGCCCAGATTTCAAAGGGCCAGCTGCATAACTGGTGTAAATTAACTTTGTTAACTTCAGTGAAACAGCATTGATTTATACCAGCTGAGAATCTAGATCCTATTTTATGTTGCTTCCAATTATACACAAAGACTCTGATTCTCTTTTAAAGATTGTTTTTTATGTCCATTGATTATGACAAAATGGATTGAAGTCCTCTTCCATGCTTTCAATCCAGTGAATAGACAAAACAGTCTAATTTAGATTTGCCATATATCTCATTAGAGAATCACCATTTGAGATTCATTAAGTTCTGTTACTGTTTGCAAAACAACTATCGCTGATAAATAGGTTTGGATCCATTTATGAACCTCAGTGAGGTAAGAAGCAAAAATAGCTTGAGAAATCTTATTAATATAAATAGAGGCAGCTGGCATCTTTGCTATTTTCCTGATGAAAATCCATAATGGGAAACTGATTTGTGCCAGCATTCATTAGGTAAGTTAAGTCAGCACTCTGCTATAAATTACTCCTTCTGCCGCAGTAGCAAACAAGACTTGGTTGGAGCCAGAGCTTCACCATTGATGTCTGATGCTGCCACCCCTAATTGGCAGTTGCAGAGAAGAGCATCTGTAATGTCAACATTTAGACAGATGTCAAAAGGTGACAGCTAGGCAGTGAAAAACCAGTGGGGGACTCCTTGCATCTTCATTTGAGATGATCATGTCATACATTCACTACAACTGCACGCATAAATACTCCGCTAAAATTATTGATGGTATTCCAACCTCACCACCATCTAAGGTATGTGGAGAGCAAATTAAATTGTACATTTACTTGTACATGAGTCCTTTAAGACAAAAGTGACATGTATTTTTGGCTTTGTGGAATTCAGATCTTTGTATTTATTCTGTATTTTCTTAACTATAAGAAGCCAGCAGAATTCCTCAACAGCTGTGCTGCTAACTAAGAGTGAGGTGCAGCAAGAGCAATGGGCCTCTTCCCAACATCACTGACTTCTCCACTGAAATTTTGACTTAAGTCCTATGTAAGAAATAAAAACCCAGTTCAAGTCTCTTATTAAAAATATAAGGAACAGGGAGATAAAAGTAACATAGTGTGTATCAGATAGCAAAAAACTATCCAGAAAGTGTTACTTATTTTACACTCAGTGAGATGGTACTTGGATTACATATTCTATGAGCTCAATAAGGCACAGAAATATCCAATACTTCAGATGGATAAAAATTATTACAAAATAATATGTTTCTCATTCTGAAATAATCAACAAGCTGGGAAATAAGTCTTAAAAGGACGAAGTAATAAAACATCTATATTCAGTGCTTACAGTCTAAACTATTTCACTATTTCAGAGATCCACGCAGTTGCAGAAAGAGTTAATCTTGTTCTCTTACCCCCATAATCTTAGTGTGGCATCTGGCACAGGTTGGTGCAAAGAACTGTTCATAGCAGCGCTCACAGTACACACTATTCTGCTCCTCCACAAAGCACATATCAGCCAAGGATGTCTTGCAGTAAGCACAATTGAATTCTTCTGGGTGCCAAGAGCGACCCATGGCTACCAGGAAAGGACCTCTGGAAACAATCGTAATTATTTTATTTGTATTGCAGAAAAGGTTGAATGACCCTAATTGCAAACTCACTTTGTCAGACACCATGTACATGTGTAAGAAGCCATGAAGTGCATATTAAAATAACATTCAGAAGCCTGAACGGAAGTGGTCTTTTTCAAGACCATTACTCAGAACACACTGGTTAAAACATTTCATTACTGTTTGGTCTCATACACTGCATTTACAGACAACTGTAGGAAAAATCAATTGTTTTCCTAACTGCATAGCTGTAAGTGGTCTTTATAAGCAGATACAAAGACAAGAGGAAAAGGCCAAAGGCACAGGAGATAACGCTACTGTCTGAGAGCATGAAATAACAGGCAAATTTCCAGCCTTATTACACCCACAGCTCACAACAGCTCCTAAAGTCCCCCGCCTTCTTTCTGTCTGAGAGCACGGCATGCGGCATGTTCTAGAAATGTCAGACTATCAGGTGACAACTTGCTGTTTCATTAAGTGGAAGACACATGAAATTCATTTCGGTGACTGACTCTGGTGATTGTAGTTAGATATAGTGATTATTACTGGAATATTTCCATTCCAGAATATATAGAGGGCAACAATCAGCCGTTTCACATCACCAAACTAGCTCCTTTTAGTGGGGAAGACTGTCATTAAACACGGATTACTTAAAGTTGGATAGCAGTGCACAGGCCAACAGTAGGCACGGGTCCAGCAGAATGAACTGGGAGAGGAGAAGGGAGAGGTTTGCTATGAATCACTGCTAATAGAGTGTAGGCATTATCTTTCTCCAGACACAAAAGCAACATTTACATTTGGCTGCTGTTCCAAAATGATGCCTCGTTCCTTTTCTCTCCACAATCCCCCCCTTTCTTCCCCCAGCCCCCAACTCTCCCAAAGAAGTTGCACAAATCTCCTTGAAAGGGTTACTTTAGGACCAGAAATCTGTTTAAAATCTAGCAGGGATTTGCTGCAGCATCCAAGAGACAAACAATTAGCATGTATAACTTTGCAGTGATAAAAAGTGAACCACACAACAACAAAATGAGCTCTGGAAATGTTAAATTAATGAAGCACACAACAGACATCCCTGCTGGGTAATTTAACAGAGACTTAGCCTCTGGAACTGTATATTAATGTACAATAACCAGTCTCTCTGATACTTTTTTTCCTGCTTCATCCCTCTTCAAAGGCTCACGACCTTACCGAATGATGCTGTTACAGTGCCCACAGAGAGGAGTTCGGCTGCTGGCTGGAAAACGCTCCGCCCTCTGAACTGTTCCCCGGGCTAACGCAGGGGGCTGGGAAGAAGGTGGAACTGGAGACGGGTAAGCAGGGACTGAGGCAGGAGACGGCACTGGAGCACCCCTTGGTAGGATGTGCTTTGTGACAGTGGTGGTGGATTTTCCAGGTGCAAATTTCTGGGAAAAGGAGTCATCTGTTACCCAGGGAGGGCGGCTCGCAGGCTCCGTGCTGGCAGGGGTGTAGGAATGAACCGGTGCTGGCGCTGTTTTAAGTATCCCAAAAGAAACCAAGAAGGATTTTAAAGTCTTTTTCTTCTAATGTCAATACAGTAACACTTACCGAACGGTACTCCACGACACACATAAAATAAAAGCTTCAGATGATACTTAATTATGGCCCGTCCCATTGCTGCTCATTTATTCTGGGCTGAAGCCAAGGGTATCAGCACAATCACTGACTTTTAATCCACATGCATTACAGAAATCATTGCCTACTGGCTTTTACAGATTTTATGGAGACCATTGTCAAGATCATCTCTTCATTTTCTAGTAGGAATGGATATAACAATTCTGTGATAATTTCAAAGACTGCTATATAATCTGTTTAAGACAGGTTAAAAACAGAAAAGCCAGATTATATAGTAAAGTTTTAGATGGAATTCCCCAGAATTTCAGTAAGTTATGCTTTTGATCTCATGATATTAATTAAAATACAACATTTTCTACAGATGTCACTGTTATCTATCATTTGTAGGTTTTTTCCTAGGTTTTTGAAGAAAAACAGGCTCCCACAGGGAACACAGAGATAGAGAGCACTGGAAGCAATACTGAGGGAGCCAATTCAGCTCACATGACCAGCAAGATAAAGCCAACAGCACTTAGAGGAAGGCCAGACTTGTGGTTATGACTGATCTCAGCTCAGTTCTTGGCTCTGCCACAAACTTCCTGTATAACTTTGAGCAAAGCAAAGTGTCTCTGTGCCTCGGTTCCTGTGTGTAAAACAGAATATTATCCTGTCTCCCTTCCACCCTTTGACTAGCACAGAAACCCTTCAGTGCAGTCTTTCTGTGTTCGTGTGCACCAGGCTCTAATCTTGGGTGGAGCTTTATCACACTAAAATAAGCAGGAGCAAGGGCCTGCACATACTGACAAGTTTTCCCATTGCCCTGCTCTCTTCAAAACGTCAGATCTTGCATTATGCAGGACTGAAGTTCCTGCCCAGGACACAGCCTCACTTTGCCAAGTACAGGAGCACTAAAAGCCGTTTCCCTTTGCAAGGAAAACAAAGCGAATGATTGAGAAGAAGCTTGGCGAGCTGAAGTGTTTTGCCCAAACGAGAGAGCAGAGATTTGGGAACAGAAGCCAGTTCTCCAGCAGTCTAGGCAAATATTCTGCACAGTAGATCCCAGAACCAAGAAAATCATGACCAAATACAACATGTACAGGTTTAAGGGGCTTGCAGGTAGAAAGGTATTTCAGCCAAGAGGGTTCTGAATGTAACATGGATCTTTCTGAGTAATTAAGTGGTGAGAAGATTATGTTCACCTTAACACTCCTGCCTTAGCCCACACCCTGCCACATAATAACTTACACTGATTATTGGCAATTTGAAGGTGCTTAAATTGCATATATATCAACCCACCGTGATCACCCTGTGATCTTTTTATTGAGGTCAGAGTTGAATCTAGTGCATTTTCTTGATAAAAATTTCTTATGGTACAGCATCAGCAATGTTTCTGCTTCATAAAACTGTATCCCACCTTAGCTTGAGGCTTCCTCTTTTTTTTTTTTTTTTTAAACTTGGAAATGGTAAACAGCATTTAAAGATTTCAGAACAGAGTTTATATGCAATCTCTTTAGATCCTGAGGCTCTTGCTATTTATGCATTACGGTATTAAGATAGGCAAAATTAGAAGTTAGTATTTCATCTCTAATTGGTGAGTTCAAAAGGCTCCCACCTATAAGGCTAATTAAGTAAGGTGACTTCTATCTCACTTCACTAAATTCTCTCTACCTTCTATTTCTTTCCACTCTTTCTTTTCTATTTGCTGCAGTAAAATAAAGAAACAGAATAAAGGAAAGTAAAATAAAACAACAAAATAGCATTTTTTTTTCCAGTTACTAAAAGGAAGTACCAGAGGAATTATTGCAAAATGACAAATGCTGGGTGTTTGCATCTGCTCTGAGTTCTCTTTTCAGCTGTTATAATTTAATTTTACAGGCTTGATTTATTATATTTTCCCCCTGTGAACAAGCTGCAATTACTATTGCTTCAAAATAGTATCACTGCAATATATTAGAAAGATTTCACTAACTTTGAGATTTTAGCAATTGTTATTAAAAGGGAATTATCTTATTTTCTTAAAACTACATCCCTAAGCTTATATGAACAATTCTTTTGTCTTAGTAGCTACTGCCATACACATTCACCTTGAACGTTTATGTATTTCAAAGTCTTCCAACATATATGAAGCAGAAAAAAGGGGCTGTTTGCTGCGAAAAAAGTACTACAATTCAGTATATCAGAGAATATATTCTCAAAATACCAGTATTGTACAAGTTGATCATTAACTGTTAAAAAATGAATATTTCAAATAATTCAGTAACATAGCCTCTACCACCTTGTTTCTCTCAGCCCTCACATTCTCCTAGAATAGGAAAGAATGAATGGGATTATTGTTATCCAGAGAGAATGGCAGGAGAAGAGGTCTCTCTTAACAGCAATAGAAACAAGCCAATTCCTTGCTTCTGGGGAATTTGGAATTCTCCCCCTCAGCTCTTCATTTATGTTCTATGGCTATTTTCTCTCCAGACAAAAAGACACATTACCAAAGACTCATTTAGTAAAGCAAAGATTTATAGAGTCTCAATTGCTTTGGTCACACGCTGGCTTGCACTGTGAGAACATTTTTTTTTTTTTCCTTTGTTAGTAGATGGCATAAGTGTTATTCTTCATTATTTTCAGTAACAAATTAAATTAATAACCACAACTGATATGGCTTGTTCTACACTTAGTGGCCACATCCTCAAAGCCCACAGTTTTCCCATATACTGTTTCAGTACAGAGTAGATGACAGACAAAGCAGATGATGTTTTATAGGGAGACACCATTCTTATTCAGGGGAACTAAAAATGGAATAATGGTGTGGAAGCTGCTGTTTTAGTATTGAAGATGCTTAGGGTTCAATATAAAATTCATTAAGAACTGTAGGAATCTCTCTACGAGTTCCTAAGAGAGCAGATCAGACCTTTATGCTTGACCAGTTTCGCATACACAATAGGCCCAGTTGGACTTGGGGATTTAAAAGGAAAGATCTGCTTTCTTACATTTAGATACCACGTTACTTCGTGGTGCAGAACTGGAGCTGGAGTTGCTTGGGATATGTGAAAGGCTATCCTAGTCTGGGAAAGCCTATGGAAAGGAATACCCAGGCACGTTCTGCCATCTAGTGGGCTTTATTCAGAAGAGAAGTCTATGCTCGTTTAAAAAACAAGTTATGAGATTTAGGGAAAAGATTTCAAGTTCACAGCTTTTTCCTACTGGAAAAAAACTAAAGATCTTTAGCAGCAGAAAATTTCCCACCTGAGTTAGGTTAGGGGAAGTGTAGACTGCCTGATAAATCCCATCTTAGCCAGATTCTCAACAAAGCAGTTTCATTTTGAGACTTGTTTCAGTTTTTTTTTTATTTATTTTTTTTTTAATCTGACAGATTAAAATAGCCTTGTAAATCCTCTCAGTGACCGATTCAGGTGTCTCTGTATTGGATATAAGAGCCTGTTGATTGGTGTTTTAATCTGGAAGTTGCTGCCCCACATTTCCAAGGGAAGCCAGTCAGTGACAAAGTTGGGTGAGGAAGTTTCTTACTGTCTTGGCGTGTTGTTTCTAAGTCCTGTTGATTTTCCCATCAGTGACAGGAAATGCCATTTCCTTCATTTCTTCCCAAGTGACAATTTCCCATTTGCTCAGGACTGCAACTGTCTCCGAGGCCAGCTCATGTTCCAAAACCACTCTGAAGTGCTACTACCTCAAATATATAACACTGAACCACACGTCTTCACTAAAATCTCTGTCTGGAATCTCTCTTGTACCTGAGTCACTTTAGGGGTCAATTATGAAGGTATTTTAGAATCCCTTATTGGATATTTCAAACTCCTAAACAGTACAGGGGGATGTTTTCTTTCTCTGCCAACTATTTAAGCCTTTATTGAGAAGCAATGGGGCTCAAAAGCATAAGGAACAGCAAAGGAAAACCAGCAATGTAAGGAAGTGCAAAAAGATGCCCAACCCAGGAGAAAACAAAAACCTTTCCTCTTATTCTGCATTGAATTCAACAGCCAGCTTTGACTTTACCAGATCCAGCCAATAACTGGAAATAGTTGCAGATGTATTTCTGTGGCAGGTTTGTATATTGAACTGGAGTTTATACTTCCCCAAATGAGCACAGGGCTTAACATCAGTCAGTGTATTTAGGACATATTTTGACTTGCCACAGTTTGCTCTCTTCTGCATTATAGAAATAAATTCACTGTCGTCATCTTTTCAAGTCAAAAATAATAGCATTTGCCTTGAGTGAGAACATGGTATACACTTATGCACTTAACTAAAAGCAAATGAGGAGAAGCTGAAGGTTTATTTATTTTGAGACCCTTAAATAGCTCATGAGAGCTCTGACTTGACTTTTTCTACCTTTATGTCTCAAATATAAAGCTCAATTGATTTGTCTGTCTGCTTTATGTCTAACTAAAATGCCTGCATTTGTTTTATTTCAGTAGATCCAGAAATAGAACATTACAGAAGACAGAGTTTAAGACTGTTAGAATTCTTGGGTTTTCATATTTATTTGACTGTAAAGATATAGATCAACTTTTTAATTCTCTTGCTAAGATCAGAAAAAACCTTAATTTGAAGCAGAACTGCCTTTAGACTTCTATTGCTGCCTCATTTATTTCATTCAGTTTGAAGGTTGACATTTTTGTCACCAATGGTTTTAGAAGTTCAGTCCATTTCTAACACATTAATACAAAGGGAATTTAAATAATATCAAGGAGCATATTTTCCAAATGAATGAATAACCAAATATATCCCTTCAGTTACTAGATCTCTGGGAAATGGAATAGCATCATGAAGTGCTTTAATACCTCATTCTTTATTTCAAATAAAAGCCTAAGTTTGAGAAGTTCAATATATGGTCTTACCTATTTTGCAAATATATCTTACTCAAGCAAACTCCATTTATTTTACCTCCTTCCTGAACTGTGCATTCTTTAGCTGTTTTATCAATTCTGTAGTGTCACTGGGCTCCTAATCGGATACACTGTGTTGTTTTTCAAATGTATTTCTTCTGAAAAACCAGGCTACACATTTTTTATTAGACTTTTCCCTTGCCTTTATTTTTCCCTCTGTTTGTTCCACATTTTAACTCTGAAGCAGAATACAAATACAACACGATCCTTAGTCTTCAAAAAATCTAAGGCAAAACTAGCAACATTTAGTTCCACATATATAAATATTTTCTGATATGTCTGTGTACAAAATGTGTGCTTTCTACACATTTTTCTATTTTCTTTGTCTAAAAGAAATGTGTGAGCATTTTTTTTCTGGATGTTTTCAGTACTTTGAAGGCTCCTTACCTGGCTGGTAGACAGAGGGCTTTATGCTGGCAGTAGTAACAACTCTCATTTTTGAAGCAGCAGAAGGAGCAGGACTTTCACTGTAGCTTCCAGAAACTGGCATTGCTGTATATGACTGGGTTGTGTTTCTAAAAGCAAAATGTAGGTGTGAACAACTTTATAAACAGCAAAAGTTACTGATGATGAAGTAACAGATCTGGCAGCGTCCAGAGCACTCCAAGAGGAACTGTCTGTGAGAACTACAGAGAGAATGCTGTGAGATTCATCAGTCTTTATCATTGCTAAGGAAGCCTTCTTTCTTTGGAAAGAAAAGTTAGTCAAATAAGGATTTTAAGTAATGGCAAGTTTGCTGTTGTCACAGAAAACAGCTTGCTAAGGGAATATGACAAATTTGAAACTCTCCGTTTAACAAGGGATCAGACTTCAGAAAGCTGCACATAAAGTTTGTGTTTTCTTTTGCTCTGCAACCGAAAAGGCCTGACCTTGTCTAAGACAAATCAATGAGGGATATCTGGACTTAAAAATATACTTGCTCAGCAGAATTACTACTACTACAAATGCTAATTAGTGTTTATATATTGTTATACTTTTTCAACAATATTGAAGTGACCTTTAAAAATTTTTCTGAAACCAACTCTTTTCCCTATTTAGACTGACACCAAAATTTACATTAATTTTCTTAAAGTTCAGATTTACCCTACAGAAAAAACATACAATGTGCAGTATTATGATGCACTTTCTTGCATTCCTAGAATAAAAACATTTGCTCAGGATTCCAAACATCAGTAAGAAAGAGTTCTTCTCTATTTTATGGCTTAGATGGTGATTCTCAGTTTGATTACAGTAACACATTAAAAAATGTGCCTCTTCTATCTGCCAGTTACTTGGGACAATTCTGTTTGTAGTGCCTGTGCTTCACAGACTGCTAAAAGAACATCACAGTCAAAGCAAGCAAGAGAGAAAAAAGAAGTACAAGGAAGGGAAGCAACAGATAACGAGATGTGTGCAGTAGGAAAAACCTATTCACTACAGAACACCATTCTTACTCACCCTGAAAACAAAGTTTTGCTGTCTTTTTCCCTCCAGTTTCACTCTCCCTATGAACCAGATCCCTATCTATTTGTGCTGACAGTTTAGGAGTTATTTCCATAGTGGGTTTGTCTATAGGAAAACATTTGTCAGCATATGAAAAGAAGCATCCAGCCTTGCCAGACTATTGGTCCATCTTGCCTTTACTTTCTTTAACAGTGGAAACAGATGCCATCTGAAAAAAACACGTTATAATCTTACATGGCAAACCCAGCAGATTTCTTCCAGTACAGGTAAGAAACATTCTGAGAAATGGAAACTTTCAATTTTTAATTTTGAACAAAACAAACCTGTCCTCACAACATAGCTTTCTGCTGCTCTGACACTGTTTCTACTATAGATCTAGTTTGCATAGCATTGCTGCCTCGGGCTAATTTATTTTGTCTATTTAGCAAGACCTAGAAACTTAGCTATTGCTACAATGGCTATAGCTAATTATTTCTGTACCTAGTCTAGGGCTTAGGGCTGGATTTGGGTCCTCTATACCATGAGTGAACAGGACTCTCCAAGATAAACTATTTTAGTGGGTTTGTATTCACTGTAAATTCTGTTGTGAATCGTGCTGTGATTTCGTAACTGCCAAAGCTGTTCTAAACACTGTGAAACTTTCTGTTTTCCAGTCTTACCATCTATTTGCTGCTGATACCTCCTGTGTGGTGCCTAAGAAGGCACTGTGCTCAGGGGCACAGGACAGAGGCCATTGCTCCTACCATAGCACAGGGACACGGACACTGTCGGCACACTGACTTCACCCACAGCCTTTAAAATGCCATCAGCTAAACACACCATCTAAGGACTTGGCCTTGTTTTAAAATCTGCTTTTCAGGGTAAACTAGACAGCTCAGTGCCCAATATTTACAATGTGGGTTAAAAGATTTAAAAATGATGTGTCATACAGCCTTAATCTGAAAATGCCACCCAGTCAGGAAAGTCTGCTCCCAGGTGCACAGGTCCAATGGTTAGAAAGGCTCACTTGAATCTCTCTTAATGCACAAAATAAATAAAGAAGTTCTGAACCAGATTAGTAATACTTAGACTGTCATGAAGAAAAATGGTTATTCAAAATTCAAGTGTTTCTCAAATGTAATAGCACAGTAAAACCATACCACAGATTTCCTTCTGGTCAGGGAAATGAAGCTGAAAAAAAAACCAACCCCCCCCTCCACCCACATTCATAGTACCAAAATTATAGCAAAATTAACAGAAGCACTGAACTCTTTTACATGTGTATGATGCATATTAAATACAGTAAGGAAGATAAGAAGGCTTGTCAAAGAGAAATAAAGCGTTACTCTACATCATTAAGGGTTTAGTGAAGTTAAAGATTTATCAGAATTTCTGCTGAAGAAAAGGAAGTAGCATGTGATTAAAACAACAAAAAAAACTAGAAAGAAAGAAGGACATTAAGAAAGAATAAAAAGATGTCGTAAGGATCAAAGATGCTTTAATGGATCAAGAAGCACTGGCATCTTGAAAAGCAGGGAAAGCAACCTTATTGAATTTATCTGTAGCAGTAAATGGCACGTGGCAGGCAGCAAATTAAATACCGGCTCTGAAAACTATTAGTTGTCAGAAAAAGAAAGAGTAAATATTTCTAAGCAGATCATTTTTATGTTAACGCTTCACCAGATGCCTACTAGTTGCAATACATTGGTTTGTTAAGGGCTTTTAAGGTAGAATAGCTGCACAAAACATTTTTATACCTCTGCTTTGACTGGTAGCTGATGGAGGTGGAAGAATGCCGGTTGAAACTAAAATGAGACAAAAGTGGTATTTGAAAAAAATAAACACAAAAGATTGGGATATCTTGCCCTACTATGAATTTCCTATGAATAAGAAGTGCTCTTAAGTGCTAAAGTAAACAACATGTACATATTTATAATCATATGAGTATTACAAAATTACATTTTGTTTTCTTACTTAAGCTGGGAATCACAGTGAAACCTGAAGAGTGGTAAGTCAATGAGCTGAGTATATTGTTCCACAAGTCACTCTCACCTGATCTTGTTATTTGATTGTGGAACTCCCATTATTTTTATTAGCACAGAAAAATAAATACAAGGGATTTATTATGAAGCATCCTAAGTTTAAATTGCATCAAATTTGAAAAGCAAACCCTGAATGAACCAAAGGCCAAAGATCAGGGAAGTGCCCCAGCTTATGAGGCAGCTCGGACAACCCCACAGAAAGGACAGGCTGGAGTAGTTGAAGCAAAAACATCAACCATGTTCAACTTTTGCTTGCAGAACCTTTCTGCTGCTACAGAGTCTTAGCTAAACAGGCAGATTTGTTTTTTTCTTGGGGAAACAGCATAATATCAGAACATAAATGAGTCATTTATGTGAATACAGGAAGTACTTGAAAGCCTGCACAATGTATGATCTGAGAAACAAGAGGATTCAGAATGGACAGAGCTCCTGTCTGCAGGGCAGTGCAGGGCTACATGGCATCAATCCCATCTCACAGCCCACATTTCCCAGAATTACCAGGAGTCTGCCTCACGCCAGTTATTTTCCTAACTTCTGGAGAAGAGTTTTTCTTCCCTTTACCATGGACACAGTGCTTGGATTAAAGTCTCAGGATCAGAAGCAACACTTGACTTTTAGAACCATTATTGTAACTCTTTCCATTGTTCCTCCCGGTTTTGTATTCCCAGAGTGCTGTCTCATGGGGTGCCCTGCTTTAACCCTCTAGATGGAATAACCCATCCCTAAAAAGAGCTTCAAGATTACTTATAACTCTCCTGCTATGCTTGCTTCTTTTAAGTAAGATTGTAAGTGGAACAGATAATAATAAGTCAGATTTCACTGCAGGTGTAAAAGAGTAACACAGTCTGTTAAAGATTAGTGATTTACTTCAAACACTCCTCTTGAGGAACTTTATAAAGATTTTACTCATGTTAAGTGTTATGCATATGCTCACAAAAGCTAGGTCACTATAGAACTGGATCCACCAAAGTTTAAAATCAGATTTAAATAGTTAAGGATATTAATCAAGAAATCCTTCTATGTTTTCTTGGTGGATCTTTTTAAAGCATCTAAAAGTAAAAAAAAAACAAACACTGGAATAATGGTGGCAAAATCTCAGCCTCGTCTACCTGAGAATATTCCTATCCTGTAAATCAATGTTGTAACTAAGGTCATCCATATTTTATTTTGAAATAAAATTATAATAAATGCTCAATACTCCTCTGGTATATGTCAAGCTGAAACTGTATTTTTAAGTCTGTATTTTGGCATGCTAAAGCATTGCTTGATTTCTAAATGAAAACTATCAGATGCTCAAAGATTTGAATTATAAATTAATTTAGAAGTCAGCTTTAGTTCCTTACATTTGGATACACTAGCTATAGTACACAATAGTTTTTAAAACAAACATGGAAGTAGTGCACCAAGATAAAGAACCTATTCCAGCTGCAAGACAGCGATCCAAAACCAACCAACCAAACTGAGTTTGCTTCTTGTACTTGATTATCAGGGAACCAAGTCTTTACAGGTCCTACAAGTCTCTGATTTGCCCTTATGTCCCAAGACTTGCTGAAGCCAAGACAGTAACATTTGCCTGTTGGTAACAGCGGGAAGCAGATGACAGCATCACACTTGTGTCATCCATTGACAAAGCAGCAGTGTGTAAAGGTGATATGCTGTAGATCTTTTATCTGTGACCAAAATAATTGCCAGGTGCCAGCAAGAGGTTTTAAGAGTCTGATTAAAGAATTGCTTTCTGAAATGGACAGCTGTTTTTCATGGATTCACAGAATCTCTGGGGTTAGAAGAGGCCTCAGGAAGAATCTGATCTAACCTCTTGAAAGCAAGGCCAGCTCTGAGGTCAAACAGGTTGCTCCATGTTTTAGCCAGTGACGTCTTGAAAGCTTCCAAGAGTGGAGAGACAGCCTCCTCAGACAACTGACTTCCTTTCAAAGGGGCAGGAAAAGCAGCAATGGTCCATGCCAATCTAATTTACTAATTAACTTTCAATTCAAATGTCTCAATATCTCAAGGTCATCTTTTTAGCCTCATTACTCATTAAAGTTTTGTTTCACACTGATCAGTCCCCACTGGTACATAACTACAAATGAATTTATATGGTTTCAAGGCCTCACGCTGCTTCCCTTCTCTCATTAAATGGATATGAAATTTAAGGGAAATGGAAAAAAGCTCCATCAAAAAATAGTATTACATTAGGTCTACAACAGATATGCAAGTAGTGTCAGCAAGTACTGGCTATCTTTATACTCCTTTATTAGCTATTTATATGTAAATTATGCATAAGTGTTGCTTAACTTGTCCCTGCCCATGGAACTAGATGATCTTTAAGATCCCTCCCAGCCCAATCCATTCTATGATTCCATCATTTCCAAGGCAAGAATGAAAACATAGCTCTTATGAAAGATTTAGATGGGTCCTAAGATGTAGACTGGTGAAACATGAATAGAAGTGCTCTGTCTGGCCAGAGTAGTCACCAAAGCTTCCATTTAATTTCATCTTCTGACTGATGGAGACATTTCAGTTTTCAGCTGAGAGAAACCTTAAAATCAAGTCTTTTCAGTAGCTCAGAAGAAACAGTAGGTTTTGCAAACCAGTGTTTTATGAAGCCCAAGTATGCACAGTTATTATTGCTTAGAAAGCAAAGACCTTACCTGAGTACAAGAGGCTTCTTGAAACTCAAGTTATAATTGATGTACTTCCACTCATCAGCAGTTAATTTTATTGCTTTTGTTTTATCAGCTCCCTACTGGAATAACTTCCCTATGTAATTCCCATAGCTGTGAACAGACGTTTACATCCTAAAACTGAAAACTCTTCTGATGTTTTGTTCTCTAGCTATATCATTTTTGCAACCAAACTGCTATTAAGTACTACCTGTGCCAAGCACTTATCTGTTCTGTGATTCTCCTGAGAAAGACCATTATACTTCTTGGTATGAAGCCTTCAAACTTGTGCACTTTGTCAATTTCAAACATCATCTTTGGGTGGTTCCTAACTATTTTTTTTATATAAAGGTAAGACGCATATGGATAATTAGAATCTCAAATGCATTGCTGATTCAGTTTTTCATTATTTCTGAAGACTGTGTTCAAATGAGTCTTAAAATCTACTGCTTTTTCCTCTGTTAGTTCTCAAAGTGTTACGAAAGCAGTGAAAAGGCTTGGAAGTGAGGTAGTACAGCAGCATTCTCTCTTTCTAGTGACACAAGACTCTTGTGATCCTACGTTTTCACCAAGAAAAAAAAAGTCCATCATTCTCACCCAGTATCTCCAGACAAATATTCTCATTTCAGGATGGCAAAAGCAGCACAAATCAACCAACTGAAGCACTTCTGTTCCAAGAAGACCTTGTGGCCACACATTCTACATCTAAAACGTAGTTGTTTCCTAGCTGGGTTGTCATGTGGAAGGTAAGGAAGGGGCTATTCCTTTAAACACATCGTGCTTTTTCTCTGCCAAGGCAATCCCTTCAGAAACTGAAAACCTCGTATCAGAGAGCATAATACAAAATCAAAACACATTAGGTTAGAAGAAGAGAGCTTTACAGATATACCTAGACTGAGATGAGATAGCAGATGAAATAGTGGAAGCTGCTAATGACACGTTCTTGGGGCCATGGAAAGGCTTAGGCTGGGAAACAGAGCTGGGGACTGCAAGAACTCTGCAGAAGACACATAAAAGCATGAAAGCATGAATAAAATGATTTCACAGGGACACAAATCATGACATCAGAACCAGGCTCTGGCAGGATTCAGATACAGGAAGACTGCTGCATAGTTACCAGGAACAGGTTTTCTGTAGCATACATCTGCAGACTTACAGAATAGCACAACCAAGCACATTCCTACAGAACACAAGACAAAATGCACACATTATGGAAAAAATTTAAAACTAGACTCTATCAATAACTAAGAAAGACAATATTACAGGACAGGACTTTTGTCAATGATACATGCTTTTATCTAAAAGATCTGAAGATGTTTGAGTCTAAATACAAGATAAAAATTTTACTATCCAAGCAGTCCCAGACAGAAAACTGTCCTATCTAAAACAGAAGTCATTGGAATGATTAGTAGAGGCATTTTTTTGTCTGAAGCAGATACTAGGTAATACATTTTCTTCATGCTACACTTTCACCTGAGGGATAAAAACGACTTAAACCATATCATTACTTCATGTGGAGGTGACTCCACATGACACAGGCCAGTTCTGAATTAGAGCATAATACCTTATTCCACCCTCCTTTGCTGTCTGACTGATTGCTTTTCTTGCACTGGAATAAAACCACTGCATTCTGGTAGGTCATGGCTAAGTAAAAACTGACTGAAGTGGGAAACTAATTAGTTGGTATATATACATAAAGCAAGTCAACTAGCAAAAATTAATCAAGAACTAGAGCCAAAAGAACATTTCCAATTCCACTGACACATACCTAAAATATGATACCTCTGAGGTCTCAATTATTTTAAGTGGTTTATATTACTGGAAGGGTTTTTTTCCTTGGATTTTTAAAGCATGCTAAAATAGACATATTTTCAGAATATTGCTGTAGCGAAACCCAAAGATAAAAGAATATTATGTACCAAAAGAATTCACTCTTAGTATCTCCAAAATTACTGTAATGTGACAGCTGTATAAATCCCACACATATCCTCACAAGCTGTCTGACAGCTTTTAATATACAGCTGTAACTCCCACTGTGCTACAAGTGTTAGGAATGCATCTCCTTGAAACTTACTTCAGCTCTAAGGCTAATTCCTATTAGAAAAAAAAAAAAGTTAGATAAATCTAATAGAAATGAATTGATTTAACTTACAGAGCAAGTCAATCATCAAGTGTCCACCATGTTTTACTGACATCTGCTGTGACACAGAAAGCTCAATCATGTGAGTAAATGACATTTTATGATTTTCCATTTCTTGTCCTACTGCAGAAACACTACTAAAAGAATCTTTATCCACTGCAACTATTATGAGGAGTTGTTTCAGTTTTATTACAAGTGGTGTAAAAACATTTCTAATTTTAAGCCTAGACTCGCTTTCTGAAAATGAAGTTACATTTTTAGGGCAGTTTTATTTTGCGAATTCTATGCAAACATGAACAACATACCACAAAATTAAAAAAAAAAATAAACAACACCCCGCCCCAAAATATATAAAAGCATATAAACCAGGTTACAGCTTTTCATACTACATTCTGAAGTTAAGAATGTGTATGCAGCATTTCCAAAGCCAGAGGGGGTATAAAGCAATGGAGCATTACCTTTGGAAGGAGGATGAGAAAGACTCTTGCACTACTGAGGTGGTGGCTGGTGCTGTCATCGGGCTGGCTGTGGTTTGAGCAGCAGTAGCAGGCTGAGGTGCTGAAGCGTGTGGTGCAGGAGCAGCAGAACTGGGAGCCACCGGGGCATGCTCAACAGGGGTACTAATTAGAGTTAAATTAAATAAAACAAGAAGCATCTTAAGAAGGCGCGCGTTTACATGTAGAGCATAAAACCTACTATGTTTGAACCTGCAGCTGCAAACATAGTAGCAGGCTGGGTTACTGAGGGAAAAGCACAATTATGCAAAGAAAAAAAAAGACATTTGTTCAGCCTTTTCCATTGTGCAGGTCAGACTGCAATGCGGTGCTGGTCCTGCTTGACTGAAATTTACCCCAGGCGTTGAACAGCACTTCAGTCCTGCTCCCCCTGATGCCAGGGGTAGGAAATGTGGCACCCAGGACTGAAATGGCTGTGAAGAGCCTGTCACAAAGTCTTTGAGCATGGGTAAGTTTCATCAAATATACTGAAATGAAGGATAATAATCTAGCCTTGTATCCTGTGGCCATCTAAGTAACCTACTGATGTCTTCCATCGCCTCCCTCAAATCTGAGAACAATTACTCATCTCTTACAGACAAATGGGGCAAAGTTAGCAGTTTTTTTTTTAAATCAGGGCATCACTGTACATAGTTGTCCATGAGCAGTGGCCTAGAAACATAATGGATATATGTCTACTTCTTTAGACCTATGTCATAAGTATATTGTCACATCTCTGTGTTCTTATAAATTACTCCTATCAGGGTGATGGAATTCGGTGATTCTCTTGCTCAAGCTATAAAGAATGTCCAAAATACACCTTCCTGAGCACAACAAGTATTAAACAACAAAATAAACCTTACAGTTCCACAGCCCTTTATTCAGCCAACCTTAGCCCTCCAAAATTCTCCCTCTCAGCTTTTTTTCCTAAGCAGAATTACCATCCATCGTGCAAATAATCTCATATTTTCTTTTGCTTCTCTCAGAAGCACTGATTTGACAAGTTATACTCCTCTGGACCTAGAATGAGTGCTTGGTCCTTCTGAATTTCTGATACCCCTTGTTCTCCAAGGGACTGTCCCGTTTCCCCTGTCCTTCACCTCCTTTTCTATAGTTCAGTAGTCTACATGATGGTGTCTTAATTCAGCTGAGTACTTTGTTTGATTAGCTGAAACAGAAGCTGATTGTTATACCCACAAACCTCAAAGTTGAATGCAGCCCACAACAAAATCAGGAAATCGGTATTTTCTCCCTTATGGAGTTTCATCTACAATTATGTACATAATAAGTAAGTACCTGAAAATAATCATCCAGTTTGCAATTCTGAGTTTCAAATCCTTACACCAAGTTTTGCACTAGTTTTGCAGTTGTTCTTCCATCATATTATGCATTTCAGATTCAGATGAGCTTTTCCATCCTGATGCATTTTATGATGTAAATGCTTCCAATTAGCTAGTAGACTGTCAATTACAAATCTTACGTAGCAGAGTAGCTGTATATTATCCATCACATCTAATCTGTTTCTGAATTTCAATACTGTGAAATTTTCCCTGTGCCACAGTGGGTACCAGAATTACACCATTGAAAGCTGTGGAATCACAGTTTCCATCTTACATACTTAGATATCTTTCATTTGGCAAACAGGAAAGGACTGAAACTATGCTGCACATAAAAATGGAACTTAATGTATGTCTGAAAAACAAACACAAACTAGGATTTCACCTATTTTATCTATTTGCACTGATGTGAAAGGGAATTTGCTACAGATTTCAAAAGATTCAAGACTTCATACCTCGAAGAGAAGCAAACAGTGAACTTACTTAATTGCAACAATCTCCAAAATATTAATCAAAATACATATTCAGTGATAAATATTGAAAAGAAAGTGAAAAAAAAAATCCGTATGTGTGGACATGGACCTGTGTGGAGACAGATTTGAACAGAACAAACCCATAGAAATAAAATAAATGCAAATATACTAGAATACCTTTGAACTTTTAAAACAAACAAACAAACGAATTTTATCTTGCACAGTGTTTGCAATGTTTCTTTTTATGTGATTAAAATGTTAGAGGCTTGCTTACCTTCCTTCATGGTAGAATATGTTAATTATCAGAACAAGGAATTGGAATAAATATAAGTGAAGTGGATAGAACCATAAAAATCAGAGTGGTTTGGTTACATAAATTATATGCAGTTGGTAACATTCTCTAAACACTTATAGAAAGAGCTCAAGACTAACTTGACTGGTTTTAGTTTAACAACTATAAATTTTACATAATTTTATTTCTATAGTCAAATACAATAATCTAACTGGTTTTTTTTCCCTCCTCCTTTCTAGATTTTCAGTCTGATTTTTCATTTTAGTTCTTCAAGTGCAGAAGAATTTTAAGAACTAATAAATGTGAGTGCTGCTTTAGAAAATAGATCATCTATTCCAACAGCTTCATTATGACATGTTACAAAGGGTTTTTTGGTTGGTTGGTTTTTACATACAATCATTTTGTGGACTTTAAATCTTTACAGTACTTTGTATTTTAAAAGAAATTGAAAAAATCAAACATCTTCATATTTGCAGTAACAAACAAAAGTAAGTTAGGTGGATGAAAACAAACACACATCTCTTCTCAGCTGATTTTCACTCATGAAAAGGAACACAGATCAGTAGAGGTTAAGAGGATAATAATGGTTAACAACCAGAATGAGAACACAGCAACAAATGCACTCTAACATTTAAAATATAAGTGTAGATTATACTTTTTTCTCTTGGTGAAGTCCTGAGACTTTCTGTCCAAATAATGAGTGGGTGATTAAAACAGCACATAGTCTCCTCTGTGTAATGCATGAAGGCTTTTGTGTTTCTAATCCTCTAACAGATCACTTGTAAAGAATCAAAAATATAGAGAATAAAAATTAAAATGGATATGGAAAAAAAATCTGTTATTGTAGCATTTGTAGAAAAAAAGAGTGCTGGAGAAAGCATTTAGAGAAAACTGTAATGTGGAAGGATTTTGCATTTGAATGTGGGAATGTTTGTGGAATCCACTGAAAACACAGAAATATCAGCTGCTGTTTCTCTGCTGAAGATGCTTAATGACTTGTCTCTGTATTGTAGGTGTGATCCTTACGAGAGCCACTGAAAATGTAACACCCACACGAACCAGAAGTTGCTGGAATTGGAAGAACTTGGCCATCTGCCTTTGAGGCAACTGGCATTTCCATCTGAAGGAGTTAGAGGCTGTTATTACCAAACCATTGCAAAGCTCCAAACCGGGTCAGTTATGCAGTTACACGTCACAGTGTACCTCTGGTTACTGGATGAAGCAAGAGGGGCTTTCTGGCCCAAACGGGCCTCCCCCTGCCTTGTACCCGCTCCAAGCCTCACAGACCCCTTGGAGGCCACTGGCTGAGCATTGGCAGTGTTGGCATCCCTGGTGGATGATTTAGGAGGATGCCAAATACTCGAAGTCACATACTGTGGCACATGCGCGGTACCTGCAGGCCTGGGTAACAGAGATTACAAGGGCGGTTGTGAATGAGGTTTGTAGGTAATAGCAGGGGTTGGAGGAAGAGACAGAATTCGGCCACAGACGGAGCTGGAGATCACAGTGATAATGCAGATGAAGTAGTGAGTAATCTTGATAGTTCATTGGTTAATTACTGCTTAAGACCAGGAAAGGCTAGGTAAATTAAAAAAGGTACCTTGTGTTAAATCTGGAAATCATATTGCTATGAATATCAAAATAAGCAGAGCTGTGATGGTAGTGGAGGTGGAGAAAGGCTGTGGTATGATAGATCACACAAGATTAAGGCAACACAGTAGGACAATGACACCAGTCATATATCAGAAATTACTCCTGGCAAAATAAAATAATAGTTAAAAGAAAAGGAGATTTCAGTGAAACAGCTACATAGTCCTATAGCTGCTTTTACACAAATGAAACTGCTGGTGAAATTCTAATGTGTTGCTTGTTCTTTACAATTTAATTTATATTCAGGAACCAAGGGGTTTATTTCCTTCTTTTTTATCATTAATTTAAAAATAAAAATCAATTTCCCCAACTGTTCGAGTGCCAGTTGCCATTGCTTGTGTCATTATTAACAAATAATGCTTGCACTCAGACAGTAACTCTATGCAACCTACGTTCAAACATAAGCAGTTTTAAAAGAACCTCAAAAATAAAAAGTGGTTGCATATCACTGAGGCAGGAATCAACAAGACAGAGGAAAACAGTAGGATAAAATCCTTTTCATGACAAACTAGTAAGAGGCTTTTCTTTGCTCCATGAAACAATTGGTCAGATTCACTCAAGAAATACCCGTGTATCAGTACTTGGGGGTTTAATAAATGAACTGACAGGAAACAACACATTTCTATACTTAACTGCAAAATGTTCTGAGATCCTTTGGGAGAAAAAACTTAACATGAAAGAACTTACTGAGGGACTGTTTTGAACCTCATAATCCATTGAGGATCAATAAAAATCTGACATACAAATGTTCTTAAAATACCAAAGATTAATAATCTTATTTAGATTTTAAAAACATCTTGAACAGTCTGGACAAAGTTTAAAATGGAAATTGTTCTTAAAACTCCATCACAAACTGACAGTACTCAATTTCAAGAATATTTGATTAAAAACTTCTTATTTTTCAAGTTTATAAGTTCTGAGAAACACAATTCCCACCTGTCCCACATCACAGTGCATTAGAAAGAAATGCCTAATGAACCCACTTAGCTGAAGCCTCTACTTTCATCATCTGCTTAAACAGTGTACAAAAGTCATGTTTTTGAAATAAGAACAATATGGAGAAAGTGGAGATACACTCTCAACAGGGAGTAAATCAAACACAGCAAACATTACCTGTTTTCTGATGCTGCTGCAGTGTTTTCCTTGTCTCTGTGGAAGGAGGGGATACAGTACGAAATAAATGCAATTGCCAGTGGTGGCAAAAAAACCCCCCACCCAAAACAACCAGGGAAAAAGAACATGGGTTGAGGAGAAATGTTTGGTTGCAAAAAGCATCCCAGAGTGGTTGCTCATAAATATAATTGTGAGAAACCTCTTCAGCTTTCCAGGTGAAACCACCGGATATACAAGTTTGCTGTATGCTTCGTATCAGTTGCAAACAACTTTGTTTCAATAATAAAGTAAAAGGAAAATTAGCAGTTACAAATGAGACATCGCCTGTGTGTCTATAATTTCAGAAATGACTTTAATAAGTTCCCTTTAAAAAAACCAATTCAATACTATTCCAGCAGAACATACTTAGATGCCAAATCCAAGCAGTAAAAATAATCAGAGCTGGGCAGTCCTCACGGACCCGATATTTTGAAGTGATAAGCAGTTAACTGGTTAACAAAGACTTATACAAAAAGGATTTCTTATGCCTGGCATCACTTAAAAATTCTCCGCCCTATCCAAATACTAGTTTTCTCAACCTAAATTGAATTAGAAACAATTCCTTCAACTGGAAATCATTCCTTCGCTGAGGTGAGGATTAAGTCAGCCTCAGTTTCACTGTCAGAGAACTGGGCTGTTATTCTGTAAACACACATACACACTTAATAAATAACTGATCAGTTTAAATGCAAACAATTGTTTATCTGTAAGAAGTTAAGACACAAGTATTTTCATAAAGGATAGAATCCATTAGCCTTAAACACATAAGTTTGAAATGCACTACTTAGCAATTTAATGGGTGATTGCATCCCTTCCTATTTAAGGAATTATGCTGAAATGTCAACAGATTTAAAGCTGAAATACGCCAAATGAGAACACTTTTCTTAAGTGAGATGTAAAATTACAAACCACAAAGCAAATGTCCTCATTTACCCAACTGAACCTTCTTTCTGAAGTGTCCTTTGAAAACAAAAAAGGAACACATGCACTTCTTTATGGGGATTTGCTGGGCTCCAATCATTAACTTACGTTATGTTTGGAAGGCTATTCTTAATATTTTCCACATTATTATCAATAATGTGTTTACGTACTTTTACATTTACATATATATGTACAGTCACATATTCTTTCCTTAGTTCAGTTCTGATAAAGTTATAAAAACCAATCCAGTTTAAATCAGCAAAGGCTTGGGCATAGGTGTTCTCTACAAATTTTTAAAACTTCTAACTAAAATGTAACCCTAAAATATATGAAGCCAGATTTTGAAACCCAGAAGTTGACCTGAAATGCCCCTCAGATGTGTCTGTCTGACTAAGGTGTTCCTGTGGTCTGCAGGGAAGAGCCTGCCTTGAACAGCAATCCCCCAACGAGGTCGATGGCTCACCACTCTGAAGCAATGAGAAACCAAACACTGTCTTTATGGTAACCAAGCTGTGAGTTCACTGCAACGCCAGCTATGGGAGAGCCAGGAGGAAACAAGGTACGGGAGGATGGATTAGAGACTGTGCACCTGTGGGAAGTGTTAATTTACCAAGAGCAATAATCATGCAACAGTGTTAAAGAACACAGGGCCTGGAAACAAAACACAGCATTGTTTATCTCCAGTGTTACCAAATGCTCTATGAGAAATTACAGCCAAGACCAAAAGGCAGGCAGCTGGGGTCAGGCTGAAGCAGTGCTAAGCCTCTGTTGTTACAATTAATCTGACCCAAACTTTTCTGCTCCAATAGCTGTGGCTACACTGAAAAAGGCAAAAAAAAAGTCACTTGACTCAAAGTCAGTCTGAGGTGAGGATTTCACAAAAGCTATTTCCCCAAGTGTACAATATTGGATAACATTGAGTGACGATGGCAGGAGAGTTGTGAAGGTTAAAAAGAGAGAGAGAAGTATAGTAAAAATACTTCCACAGAATAAAACAAAGGAAAAGACAGAGAGCAAAGGGAAAAATGAGTTCAAAGGCACATAACACTTCTTCATGGTTTTGCTTCCAGGAACTATTTCTCTTCCCAGTCAATAGGAGTAATTCCCATTTGGCTAGCAAGAAGAAAGGCTCAAGATCAGATGTGCCTCCGACTGGCAATACTTGCATTTTAAGGAACAGACTATGGGATTTCTGGCCTTTACAATCATAACACTTTTTGCTAACTAAATGCAGAAATAACTTTACTTTTGAGCCAAATACATCCCTCGGGCAGGCTCAGTAAAGTCAATATCTTCACAACATGAAAGAATTTGGCTCAGAATATTATGAGCTGTTTGTATCTCTGTCTACACAGGCTGCTGCAATAACTGACAGTAGCGGATAATAGTTTGGAGCTATCTGGGAGAGATTTAAAATTATTGTGGGGGGATTTTTTTTTTGTCTGCAGTTGTTTTTAGTCCCCACTGAATTGGCTTTTGACAGAAGGGCCTCAGTCAATGACTCTTCTGAGAGAACAGTGCAACTCCCACAGATTTCACTAAATGTTGGACCTATATTTCAAACAAGACTTATTTATGCAATATACTGTCTTCCCAATTACATGGTATATTATACAGTGGAAATTATGAAATGTTTTCTTCTCATAAAAATATGCTACATGCTATGGTGCTAAAGGTAGAGTGAAATTATAGAGTCTTTCCCTCCCACACACCAACAAGAATTACAATAGTTGGAGTAACAGAAGGCAAAATTCATTTGCAAGCCAAGCTTACGTGTGCTATTGGATCCTAAAAATAGCCTGGAGAATCTTCAGAGAGTTTCCAATAAATGAGTGTGTTAAATCTGAATTGTACTGGACATTGTCCAATCTGTACTGGACACTGGAATACTTTCCCATCCTACTTTATTTTTGGGAACCAAATGCAAAAGATTCCCAAACATGTACATGTAGCAGCCAAGCTGAAATGTGGAGGTGGAGCACCTTCCATGTACCTTCTCCTTAGACAGTAACAGATCCAGACTCTCTCTCTTGAAAAGCTCTGCTCTATTCCACTAAAACGTGGAGACAGAATCATATGATGTGTAAGGAAGACCTGGTGACATAAAAAACATGAGGTGTCCCGAGGGACCACATGGTCCTTCAACTACTCTCTCAGTACTGAAGCAAAAAGTGAATATTCTAACTGAGTATTTTCTCTATACTCTCATGGAGCAAGACTATTTTTCTAATTTCACAAATGAAAGACTAAAACTTAATAGATTTGTTCATGGTCTAAAAGAAAGTCCACAGCAGTGTGAAGAACTGAAATAAACTCTCCCAAACCCCAGCTGAGTATTTAAAATATCAGCTCACCATCTTTAATGCGATATTATAGATTTTTTAAATTAATATATCTATTCAGTTTATCAGTATTTTACTGTATTGAGAATCCAATAGTCTTCTACCAAGTCTGACAGATATACCATAATCTTTTTTTCAAAGGAGAAATAGACCTACAGTTTATTAGGGTCTGTATTTATTGAAATTAAAAATTCTGTTTTTCTAGTAGTATAGTGTGGATTTGCAGGAGGAATCAGACTTACGATAGCTTTCATACTAACATGTACTTATATTTATATAAGCATATTTGCCTACAAATAAAATTTCCTTTTAAGAAGTAGAACTTAGTAATTTTAAAAGAAATTCTTATAGGGTGTCTGGGAGTAAAGTTGGGTGAAAGCTATTTTGTAATTGCCTTCCAAACATTTTTTGTCTCAAAGGCACGAGACACTGACACTGTTGGAAACTGGACACTGAGCTAGATTAACTGCTGTTCTGATCCAATGAGGCTATTTCTACCTTTCTGCATTTGCAGCTGAGAATGTTTCCATGGTCAGATGACTGTAAGACTGTTGAGGTTGCTCGCCTTTTTTCCCCCCATGGTATATTTCTGTTATTTTAACAAAGACACCACAAGACAAACAAAGAAATGACAGGCAGTTAACTGGAGAGGACAGAAGATGACTATCATGCTGGTTTAGTCAACACTTTAGCTTGGGATCACAAATAGGGATAGAAGAGCTAGTCTCTCTTTTTCAGCCACTGTAGTTAAGAATGTGAGCAGCCCACGCCAAAACAATTGCAATATATCCTACTATGTCTGCTTTCCAAAACAGGGAAATACTTTTCTCACAGAAGATATCCTGGTTTGTGCAAACAGTGCCACAGAATAGGAAAAGCATTATCATGGATTCGGTGGAAAACAACCAGCAACTCATTCTCAACACGTGGTATGGAACTCAATCAAAGCAGCTCACTAAAATCCAAGCCAATCTCTCCTATAAATGCATTTTAGTGGCGTCTACAGGGTTGCTGTTAAATGTAACAGTCACAGAATAAATGCAGCTGGACAAACAGCAGCATCGGTGTTGGGGAAAGGTAAGATAACTCTTGCCCAAGGTTTACATTGTGATATTTGGCATATGTACTCCAATCTTAAATTTTATCTTATTGGTAAATACATCACTTTAACAAAAACAAAGACTGCAAAATTCTGAGCATGTGTAGCAATTGGAGCTGGGATTTAATTCAGGTAATTATTCCCTATCTTGACCTTAAGTGTGCAGTTGGATTTAACTGAGTGATTCCCTGTAGCTTTTGATAGCCCCACTGGTAAAGTGCACGGATCTGCCACCAGGCACTTGAGCACAGGATCCAAACTCTCAGTTTGTGCTCCTGACCACTACTGACAAAACCAATGCACAACAAGTTTGGATTCTGTATGCCAGGAAACAATTCCCCTCTCACTAAAGTGTTCTTTCTCATCATGACTTCACTTTCCTCCAGGAAAGCTGAGAGAAGAAGTAGAACTCAGAGGTTTGACTTTCAGAGGGTAGGGTTTTTTTAGACCTACTTTTCAATTTGTGCACATTGATGATAAGAAAATTCGTATCTCCTCTACCTGCCATTAATCTAAGTTTGAAGCTGCCCCTGAAACCCAGCAATGTGTCTGTGCTGTTCAGTTCCTGAATCAAGTAACTAAGAGGTATGAATTAGAATCGTTGTCATTCTTTCAGAATGTGGATTGCATTCTATTTCATAAGCTCTCTTAAGGATTTTCTTACCTTCCCTCTCTCTCATTTGTAATCATAAAACATTCTGGGTCAGCTACAACAAATGCTTACATGGAAATGAACTATTAGGAAGTTATTAGTATTTAGGGTAATTTTGCTGACATTAATGCAATTTAGAAGCAGAATAAAAGGAAGCACTGCCAGTGCTATGCTCCAGCTCACCCTAAGCAAAGCTGTGAGCCAGGCTGATGATCCACAGACCCCCACTGAGTGCTTCTGAGTTACAATGCTTGTTGGAAAACCTGCTGCATGTTAGAACTGCTTTCCCTTGTTGGACTGATGGCAATGCAAGGGAGCAGTCAGAGAGAAAGGCAGCACTGGTGTCTTGGTTAGCCACCTGCATCAGCCGAAGGATGCATATGAAAATTTTAAAGGTTGCACAGTAGAAATGAAAGTTAATGTTCATTTCTGATCATGCAAAAGTTACATGGTGGACAGGAACATGCAGGAGACTGAGGTGGTAAAGATAAGATGCTACATATAGGTCAGTACACCCACATCCAAGGTTTAATTTCAGCTTTAACAGGCTCCGTTAGCTTATGCATTACTTTCTCTATTAACTACCTTGAGAAAAGTTTCATGGTATTTTCTAATGGCATTTGGAGGCTTCACTCTTTCAATTTTAAGTGAGTGCATTCAAGTGGATACACTGTACCTTACAGTCACTATCTTTAACCAATTTATTCTCCAGGGAACTGACTTACTTACGATGTCTAAATAATTTTTTTCCCATAGAACTTCCAGGAGTATTTTGGGGAAGAAGGACTTTATATTTGATCAATTTTATCTTCTGATTTCATTCAGAATTCCATGGAGACCATTGAGTTATTTCACTATTCCTACGCTTTTGTCACTCTTCAGGTGTTAAAAGGTAAGCAGGGATTAGAAGATATTAAATTGATGTGCTTATTATTCTTTATTATGTTCCTTAAGTCAGAAATCTACCTAGAGAAATCTGCTTTATTTCACAGGCTGTTGTGGAAAAATAGGGCATGTCTTTCAAAAGTAGCAATTCTGGTAATTTGAGCAGCAGATAGGAGGTTTTTGGCAACTGGGCAGGTCAGCAAAGTTAATCACTGGAAATTCTGGCCAACCAAGGAAGGAAATCAAGATGCCTTAGCTTGTCTTGGTGGTGTCAGATGGCTTTGATTAGCAGCCATAGAACAAGGATGTTATTGTGCTTGAGAGCAAGTTTTAGTCAATTAATTTTCATGTACCTTGCAGAAAACTGTCGACTAAAGGCAAACTGACTAAAGAAAGTAATTATCTGGTAATACCATGCACCATACCAAAATTCTGGCTTTTTAACTTCGCAAACTCAAATTTGTATAAGGATCCATATAAGTTTCTGGTACATATAATGATAATCCCAGTCACTGAAGCTCATGGTAGACACTGCTAAAGAAGCCACAAAATCGACTTCGCTCCTGTGGGAAGCCGAGTGCACAAGTGAAAAATTGGTGTCACTTCTTCTGCCCCTGAGGAAGGCTTCAGAAAGCTCTGTGATGTGCAAGAGTTGGACTTTTTAAAAGTGATAAAGTAGTCCCAAAAACACTTGTTCTTGCTATGGAAGAGATACTCCACCCAGTCGTGCATAATGAGAGAGACACTGCGATGAAGTGACCTCTGTATTACTTAGCAAAAACCTACTGTCCTTCCTGTGCAGGCAGGCATGAAGAGAGGGAGGCAAGGGAAGGAGCCACAGAACCCTTCTCCTTTTGTCCTTCTGTCATGCATGGAAGGAGGAGAGGTCAAGCTGTCACACCCGCTCTCCTAAAGCCACACTGCAGCCACGTCCCATCAGCACACGCTGCATGCAGTCAGTGTCTCTGCTGCAAGCTGAGCACTGCAGGAGGTCAGGGGGGCTCTGTTTGAGCAGAAGGCAGGGCAGCAGGATGCAGGAAACTGGTTAGTTTAGGTCAAACAGCCTCGTACCACAGCAGAAAAGGAGCATGTCCCTGTGCCATAACCAGACAAGCAGATTTACCTGGAAGGCCTTTTGGTTTTGATTTCCTACTGGCATCAGCTTTGCTGTGTCTTCATTAAATACTTCTATATAACACTATGCTTTACTGGCAATATTGGGAAGGGCAGGGGGTGCATATCACTATCCACATCCTATGTTTTACTTTATTTTTAGCATGGAGGTTATTTAGAAGACAGTATTGTCACCAACCATCGTCCTCTGCTCAGCAGAGCAGTCACAGGTCAAAATATATCCAGCATGGCACAGATACACCTGCCTATCATCAGCGTTGTTTTAAAGAATTATATGACTCATCGAGTCTTCAATCAGGAACCTATTTTAAGCCTCACTGCCATTAATTGTGACTGATTTTCCTGTGTAAAACAGCAGCCTTCTGTTGCAGGAAACACTGCAAGATGGGGTTGGTCACTCAGAGGCCACATACAGTGAGATAAGCCTGAACATACTAAAATATAACAGGCCAGACTTGCCCTTTTGGTAGAACAAAGCTACTCTTTTTTTCAAAGCTTTAATGCTTTTTTTCTCAGGCCCAAGATTGTTACTGTCACTAGCAATAATATGCAGTAGAGTGAAAAACCCAGGCCAATTTCTCTACCTTACAGACAAAGTCTGCCTCCTCCTTGGGAAGCAAAAACAAGGTCTCTTCAGAGTTATACAGAAAAAATCCATAACATTCATTTTCTGGACTTGAAGATTGCCATGGCAACATAAAGGAAGATTTTTAAGGAGTAAGAGTTGAGGAATTACTAGTCTAAATATAAAAAAGAAGTGACATGGAAATGCTTGACTGGCAGTTTTAATACAAAAAGTCTATCACTTGTGAGATTTTGTAAAAGGGACTGGACTAAGCAGTTGAAATATGTTGTAGTAAAAATCTTGCTGTCAGGATTAATGAAGGCGCCTTCACAAAAGGTCTTTAACACTGCAAAAGTTCTAAAAGCTACCAGATATTCAAGATTTTTTCCTATTGCTTTTTTCCCCCTATAACTGCATAAAGAATTGACATTCTACAAGCTTGGAGAGTGTTAGATTCCATTTTGCATCCTACAGAAAAAAGGCTTAAAACTATTCCCCTACATGATTACATGGTTTACATGCACTGAATTTTTATCATTAAAACCACTGAAGCAGAGCTAAGGGGAAGGGATTCCTTAATTACATCTCCATTAATTTCATATCTGATAAGATTATAATTAGAAACTACCTTTCAAAATAACATTAAGTGTAAACATTGAGATATAATCTAGACATTTTCATTCCAACACATGCACTAGGACTCTTGGAAACAAGTCGTATCTGTATTATATTCATAAACCATTAAGGATACACAATTGTTATTACAGTGAAGAGACTGTATAACTACTCATTCATAAAATCATCTAATTTGGTTGAAAATTAGAACGGGAAGTTTTTTTACTTAGGTACATTTTATGTTTATGAAAAAAATCTTAATTGCCTATTGATATTTTAAATTCTATCATAATTTCCAATACGTAAATAAAATTCACCACCACTTTGGTTCACCAAAGGTTGCTCGTGGCAACAATCAGGAAAAGTTAAGATGTTGCTCTTATTTCATGCAGTGATGCTGATTTACCATACCTACTAATAAGATGATGTGATCAGAATGTTTGTGTTTCCACAAGGAAAACATAAATGCATGTTGTGAATTAAGCAGCATGTCCTGAAATGCTCTGGTATTTAGCTAAGAAAAGTGAAATGCATTTTAAAAGGAATTAGTGCTTATGTACTCTTAAGTAATACTGAAGAATTCTTTTTTTATATATATGTATGATAACCCTTTAAACACTTCAGTATTTGATTGATTCATGCAAAATTCTCCATGAACAGTAGCTTTTCCTTATTTCTATAACACAGAAAAAAATGGGAGTTTGAATGAACTTGGTTCTTGTATGGTCTGCTGAGACAAATTTGGAAGCAGCAAAAAGTGTAACAGTTTCAATCTCATCTCATGCACTAATCCCTTTGATTGCAATTACTGCTACCAGATAAAGGTACCTAACTCAACCGCTTTGTCAGGTTTATTCCAATTCAGACAACTTAAAGGTCAATAAGAATTATAGCTAAAAATGGAAAGCTTTTTTACCAAAGGTTGTATTTGGGAAAGAAAAGTTCTCCTTTTTTCAATAATCAGTTGAAGCAGTTATTGTTTTAAAACAGAATAAAGTACTGTGTAAAACAGGCACATAACTATTTTAGTTTTCAAACCTTTTATTTCAGATAAAGCATGCTGCTATATACAGAAAAAAATGTGAGTCAAAGCAAGAGCAATACAGAATGGGCAACATATTCCTTAAAACTTACAAGATGCTTTTAAAAGCTTCAGTGCACCAGCAGTATGATATATTCTTCTTACTCCTAAATCACCTCTAGCAAAATGCCATTTCCTTGCAGATCCTGAGCAACCTCAGCTATCTCTCTTTTATATAATGATAAATTAAAGTTTCCAACACAAAACTTACAGCAATGGTTTCAGTAAAAGACTTCTGCCAGTATAATATATTGAAATATAACTTCACATTGCTAATATCTTATTTCAAATAACATCATTCAACTATGCAAACTAAGTATGTTATACATTTAGCAAAGTCTAGGCCAAGCAGTTTTCCTTTTCAACTTACTTTCTCCTACTTCATTATCTTTACATCAGTAAAGCTCAGTGAAAGTCTCATTCCTTTTCCTCCTAAAGAAATACTGTCAGTAACTTCCCCCTCATTTTCTGCTAGAATTAAAGTCAAGAGACTACAATAGTGATGTTTTGCTGTATACTGAAGTTTGAGATAGCAAAAGAAAAAAAAGCTAAACTACTTTATCATGAAGAACACGACCCGGGTGGTCTCACGATTTCACTTTTGGTGACAGTGAATGGCTAAGAGGCTAACAGCAGAAACCCACTGCCTAGCAGTGCATCTTTGCTCAGGCTCTAACTCAGGCCAGCCGTTAATGTGTTACTGCCCTCTCACTGGGGGCGTTTAGCTTTTAACGTTAAGGAGGTGCGCGGACAGGCCGTGATGCCAGTTGCGCAATTTGGCAAAGCGTGGGCTGTTACGTTCCGTTTCAAACCTCTCCCTGTGGCATGAGGAAAGAGAGAGACAGAGACAGAGAGAGACACACGTACACAGAAGAAAGAAAGGAGGGAGAAAGAAAGGGGTTAGGGACCATGGCTACCACTCCCCTGCCTTACAACTAGGGCAATGGCAATTTATTTGGATTTTTTTTCTCAGCTTTCAAATCAGCACAGTGAAGGCTGGGTGATGCTTTTTGGACCGTGTGTGAAAGGTTTTGCAGTTGTTTATTTCTGAGAAGTAACTTGATATAACTGCTTATTCTTTGACTTGTGCTTGGTATTGCAGGGCTGCTTTTGCTAGAAACGCAGTGTAACCCCATTGTTTTCCTCTCAGCAGTTTCTCTTGGCTTTTCCCTCCCTCTCACACAACTGAGGAGTCAGTGGAAGTTAACTCATACAAGTGCAAAATGAATGCAAATATTTTCCATTCCGTAACACCTCGGTCAGCCCATATATAACGTGCTGTCCTTCCTGCAAGGACCATCAACTCCAGGTTTTGTATAGCTTCCTGAGAATTAGTGAGTATTAGTGTTGACATTTGCATAGATACTTCTGGTCATTTGTGTCACAAAGCAGAACAAGGGGATTTTCAAAGCAGAGTCCTGTGAAGCATTGGCCACCTCCTGCCACCCCTGACTGTGGACTGGGGTGCTCCAGCCATGTTCAGCACCTCTCAGGATTTAATCTTTTCTACATGCTCTGTAGTTTAAATTCAGCTTTTGTATATAAAAAGGGGAAAAAGGAGGATGTGAGATGATAGCATAGTCAAGGAGAAGTATATCAAACAGAATGAATAATAAAAGGTTCTTGTTATTTGCAAAACTTTTTGCAGTCATTGCAAACAAGGTCATTTTTTCCTCATTATTTGCACTCAAAACACAAGACAATTAATTGTGTTAATGCAGTGAAACTCAAGAGTGAAACCAGCCAAATAGAAAGGAGCAGACTGGGCTGGTTTTACTCCTCAGGCTGAGGAAAGCACAAAACAATAAACAGAGTAAATGCCAATAAATTCACTAATATTTCTAAATCTTTTGTTCTTAATAACACAGTGCCATGCAATAACAGTCCTAAAGAAGTCTTGATGTATGACTTCTCAAACTATTTTTTATGCTTTTAGGTAATTAAGAGATATAAAGTATTCCTAGATGAAACTTCCTGATGGTATTTTTTCCAGCTACACTAGAATATACTAGCTCCAGTGGTTCTGACAAGTAATTTAAGAACTCCCTTACTGCTTTCAAGATATTACCCCTCCATTCAAGGAAAAGGTATTCAGAAACATCTGTTTGGCTTGAAATGGATCCCATCTCTCCAGAAAATATTCCATAACAATCATCACACCAGCAATGAAAAGTCTTCACAGCAAGTTATACTCTTATCTGTGCCTTCAAAATAGCAGTAGCATGAGCAAAGGACAGTCATGCAACACACTCATTAATATTAATAGAAAGGAATAATCTGCCACCTGAAAATACCCAAGTTTATGGCTTTTGTTCAGAACATATGTCATGAAGTTGGAAGCGCAATCTAAAAGCAACTATTTTTACGTAAAACAGTTCTGCCAAAAATAAACTACATCTTTCCTCCCCCCACTCCTCTAAGTGTTCGGAAGAAATCTGATCACCATTCCATGCAATTCCTGCTGGCTACACTGAGGAGCTGACACAAAGAGACAAGAGCAAGCACCAGAGAGAGATCGCTCACAGCCTGCCTGAGGCCACAATGACAGATGCCTGCACAGCCAGGGCCCTGCTGCCAAATCCCCAGTGGAGTGTGCCCAGTGTCTGAGGTGGGTATCAAGCACCCAGATGGTGCCAGCACTGTCACTAGGGTAGGAAGGAGACCCCATTTCATTCCTAGCACCAGAGCTCACACCAGTTGCACTGGCCCTGTGTAACTAGCTATATATGCTCCCTTATGCCTCTACTACCAATGCGTACCTTAAACCTGTTCAGCTGTGCCTACGCATAACCAGAACTGCCCTTGGGCAAGAAAATGATAACACAGCGATACCTAAAGACTGCAGAAAATGTGCAAAGCACAGTGGACATAGTCATGTACTTGGAGTAACACTGGCTAGATTGTGAAACTTACGTGTGTTGATGTGTTATCAGGTAATTATCGTCAACATATCTCATGCCATGTAAAGTTTCCGCTATTTTGTATTTTCCAAAGCCACAGATTACACCTAGAAAGATTATTTCTTTAAAACCACATATTACTCTCAGATATGAATGGGGCAATGTTAAGTTCAGCACAATGCTTTAAATCCCATCATAATAAGGATTTGGACGTTTGCTATTACATCAAAACAGATAATACACAATATGTGTAATGAGAATTAGGCTTGCACATTTGAGGGAAGAAATAAATCCCTGAGGGCTATAATGTCAAGCCTGTTGTTTGGGCACCCAGCCATGAACTTGGGTGAACTGCAGCGGAAGGTTTATAGCAAACACCAGCTGAAAGCATTCTTGTATTCTCACAGGGAAGGCAGCAGATACCTTTCTCACTGATTCAACATTTGTAACCTGCACTGTGATCAAAAGCTCAGAACCTTTAAAGAACCCACATAGCAGTAAACATAAAATAGAAAAAGAAGAGGTGGATAGAGTACCAAACACATCACAGACCCAGCCGACGGCTTAGAGCAGCTAAAGTGAAACAGGGATTTGAAGTATGCAAACAGAAAGTAAGGATTGCATGCAGGATGCTCTTGATTCAACTGCAGTTTTTAAGCTCAACATAAGAATCTTTAATACATCTATTTCCTGGCTATGCAGGATGACGATAAATCTTTAATTCCATCTTGTATCTCTGACTATATCCACTTTTTCTGTGCTCTTGATACATCATATGAAACAAATACATTTATCCGTTAGCAAAAGCAGTCCTGTGCTTCCATGTTCTACAAATTTAGGTCATATTTATTCCAAACAAAACATAAGCTAATGATTACGGGTATGAATGGAAACAACTCCTTTACTGTATCATTTAAGGAGAATCAAATGTCAATCAGAGGGTCATCCAAATAAATTGCTCACAAATATCAGTGCTATCACAACACGATATACTTTTATCCACTTACACAATCAAATAGTTACACAGGGCTTGGAATTCATCACATTCATGCAGCCAGCAAAGTACAGGAAAGTTGCATGAGCAGAGAGCTTTCAGATTTGAACACACACTTCAGGAATTTTGCACTGTTTTTCCTAAAAACATGCTAATTTAATATCCTTCGCATTCAAATGCCTCTCAATGATAGCATCTTAATTTTAGTGATTTTTAAGTAAATATATTAGAATATTTTGGGACAAAAATATAATAAAGAAAGTTCATATTAATGCCGTTTTAAAGCATTATTGGGTTGTCAGGAAGGAGAAAGCTGTATTTTTCACAGTGAGTTGCCTACCTTGACCTCCTCAGGGCTTCTTCATCTGGATCTTGCACTGTAGAAAAAAATGTTTCACTTAAAAAACATAAAGAAAGGAATTGGCTTTATGGTATTACAAATTCTTTATAAACTTAGCAAAAGCCTATCTAAGGGTGCATTCACACTGACTTTGCAGCAGTGGAGCTGTAAGAACATCATGAAGAGGAGCGGTTCCCTAGGGACAGGAAGGAGGATGTTAGGAGGAAAGTCGCTATTACAACTACTTTCCCATTCACCACAGAGAGGTCCTGCTGTTTTGTACGAAAGCAGGGAAGACAGCAGCAGCAGATTAATGGGGAAGGAAATACTAAGTATTTCTCCCTGATGTGGGAAAAGGCCCTGACCTTCCTTCTCTCTACATCAGAAACCACCTGTGAGCTTAGTACCAGGTAGGCATAAAAACATTTCCATAGGCAACAAACAACAAAGTTAAAGCTCCGTGACATTTGTATCAGATCTAGGTTTAGATAACAGGGCTGATAGAGCCATAGATTCCATGCAAATGGTGATCCATGACTTTTTTTGACCTCCAGAAGTCACTTCTACAAAAGACTGTTACAAGAGACATGACTTGTTTATCGTTTTTGCCTAAAGAATGGACAGCTCCATATGTCTAGGCTGCAGGAAACACAAAGAATGCACTGCAGAGACTCGATTTGTAAGTAGAAATAACTACAGGGTCCCAAATGCTCACTTACAGTACAATCTTTTATACTTTTATGGTGAGACCCCTGGCAAATCAAAGAATTTTCAATTTTCTTCATAAAGCAAAAGGTGAGATTGTTCACTTTGATTTCCGAGTTTCCTCAAGTTACATCCAGCATCTTCACCCTTGCTGACAACTACATGAGCCTGAACATGAGTCTTCCCTGAGTATCAGTGGCCCATACCAGGGCAGTAAGGAAAGACAGAATCTAAAATCAGGATGAGGGGGATGTTTTGTCATTGAACTTACTGTACTCGGTTCCAGTCATCTGGGCAAGGATGCGGAAGGACTTGGACTGCAGGTTGGCAGAGCGGCGGCTCCAGTCCTCGCTCTCATCCTCAGGCTTGTTCTGCGTTTTAAGCACAGCCTGATACACCGGAGAGGCACTGTCTACGTGGGGATCCTTTATAGGGAGGGCACTGCAATTCAGAACAGGGAATGTTGGAAGCAGCTCTCTGGTCTCAGTTTCTCACCCAGCCATCCCCAACATGGCTTTGAAACGACACTTCTTAAAAAGATACATAGATAAATTTTATGTTATGGCTCATTCTGTCTCTGAAAGGGCCTGTTATCATTCAAATCTGCTTGGAAATACCTGTTCATGATTCCTCAGCCAATGCAGGCACACAAGCATAAAGTGGTTAGAATAATGTGTGGTGACAAAGGAGAGCAGGCCAGGCAAAAAAATTTATTTCTCTGACCATTTTTGTTCCATATTATTTCTTATAAAAATGACTTCACGTTGGTAGTTTTATATTGTCGTTAAATTACAGTGTTGGGCCAGTGTACCTAAAGGTCGCAATTAGAAATAAACCCCATATTTCATTATAAAAATAATGTGGTAGGCTTTTATAGATTTTTATAGAGATGATTCTTTTTCAAACTGAATTAAACTTCCATCTGCCAAAGTCTGGATTCATTGTCTACTAAACATGTGAAGCACAGGAAGTCTAGACTTGCACTCAAGACTTGCATATATAACTAGTATCTGAAATCTTTAACGACAAAATGTATCTCAGGGTCTTAGAACATGCTTAATCATCTTACAAAGTGGTATATCCAGCTGTGCACACCTAAAATCAAAGCTACACAGGTCTGTAGCACAAGTGAGGTAACCTCTCTGATTTACGATGCAGGCTAGAAACAGGCTTAGCAACTTAATAGCTTTTTTTTCTCCCCAGTGAAAATAACTTCTGCGAAGCAGACTTAAAATTAACTGTTAACAGAGCTGCAGAAATATATGCTGAAGGGATGATGTGTGCTTGGAGAAACTTGGCTCCATGGCTGCTCTAAATACAAGATCTATTTTTGAAGCAAGTGGTTTATTGTAACAGCTTTATGCTATTCCATAAAGAGCTTTGCAAGCAGCAAGCTCAACTTCATGAAAACTGAGAAACAGTTCTGTTAAAAGTTAAGGGCCATTTGGTCCAACAGTTGCTTCCTTGGTTCGGGCTTGAAGTTAGTGCTCTCTGTGCAGAGAAAATCTATAGAAAAGTTGGGTTTGTGATTTGAAAGCCTGAGAGCAATCATGAAAAAGCCAGGAAGTGTCTGACATCCTACATTCAGGAATAACAGACAGTGGGATGAAAAATGTTACGAGGTAGTGCTTTAAATATCAGTATTTCCCAGCTGACACACTCCTTCTTCAGCACTGTGTAATATACAGTGGCTTGATGGATTTACACATAATAGCATATATTTATGTTCTTCATAACCCCTATATATGCAAACTTCTCCCTTTCTCGAGGAGCCACCAAAGTACAAACCCCAGTTAAATTTTTTTGTGTGTTTCAGCACAATCAGCTATGGGGTGGAACACAGCTTAGAAAGGTGGATTTAGAGAAAAACTTGACTCTTCAGTTTAAGATCTGCCACAAAACACAGAAGTTATGCAAAAAAGTCTCTCAGTGTGAAAGATGGCCTGTAGGAGGAAGCAGCATTTTCCAACTCCTTTTTTAGCTCATGTTTTCCCTAGACCACAATCCTTACAATATCCAAACGCTAGCGGAAGTAGAACGCAGACTTGTATATTTTGGGAAGGCTGTGCCATCAGTGGCTTCCATTAGTGTTGCTCCTGTGTGCAGCAATGGACAAAGTGGTGCCATAGCCTTCTTTAGATGGAAGAGGGGAGAGAGAGCAGTAGTCCTCCTCTTCTGGCCCATCACACATGGCTGAAGGGCTTGCTGAGGCAGGAAAGAAAGCGCAGTAGTGGGTTCTGCCTTCTGCTGCCTTCATGCAGGAATGGTCTTTGCATGGAAAAGAGATTCTCTGTAACACCAAGAGTAAGCCAGCAACGCCCTCGGGACTGTTCTGCTGCTGCTTCTGACACTTGGCTATGCTGAAAGTTCTGTCACATTAATGCTTCCCAAAAGCTGACCCTGTTTTCAAGTCCCCAGAGGCGCTTCAGGGTGCTTCACACCCAGAACCCTGCCCCTGTATGACTGCCATAGGTGACTGCCTGATGCGGGTCAACAGTTACCTTTATATCCCCACACAGACTTTTTAATCTGCTGAAGCTTAAAAATCTGCTATATGTGATAGGAAATTTCCCAGCTGTAGAGTGGATAATAAACCACTGGAGAGACACTGCTGCTGATTTCAACCATGGACCACTGTGGTAACAGCAGTGTGCAAGCCACAGACAGTTCAAACTCCTCTGTTTAAATCCTCTAGCTGAAATGCCTTCTTCTTCTATTATGACCAATGTACAAAAAGGCAGTTTAAAGGTTATGTATAGATATGCCATTAACTCAAGTATTGTTAAAAAACGAGCTGGAGGCTGGACCACAAATTTCACAGTAGCAATGTGTGGCATTAATATGACATATTAATATCCTTATGGTAGATGATTAAGGCAGGAAATGGAGCTTGGTGAATTAACCTCCCCAGCAGAGTGAAACATGCTCATATAAATGGAGCTAAATTAATGCAATACATTGGAGTATTTCCAACTCTGTCTTTAATTCAGCAGGCCTTTTTCTTTTTTTAAAATCATAATTATATTGTGGATGAGTAACTAGGACATACGAGCCACTCAGCATGGAAGTGTAAAATAGAGCGCACGCTGATTATGAGCTTTTCATAAACCTAAATGTGACAGTTGATTCTTACAGACAGCCTAAAGATGCACATAACCATGTTAATACCTCTGTTATACCTCTTTGTAATTTAATTTCTTTCCATCTGGGTGTGGATGTGCAGAAATATCATGCATCTTTAAGCATATTACTTTAAATTGATGCTACTGAAAAAAAAACCTCTTCCCAAATGGCTTAGAGCTGTTGGAGGTTTTCATTCTAGAGCCTAAGCATTCTAGTAGGAGTCAATAAAAAAGATTTTCCTTTTTCTCATCATCATTTAAATCACACATTCATAACATTAAAAGAAGCTTTAAAGACAGTCAAACTTCTCTGAATAAATAGCAATGGAATTTTATTTTTTGGAGTTCACTATAAACTATGCTTTACTATGTGAATCATTCCCTGGAGTCATTATTCAGATTTAAATTAAGTAGATATTAAGTAAAAACTTAGGAATCCTGATGTAGACATACAACAAAATATTGTGACATCAGATATTAGACTGATTCCAGCTATTTTTAAAAAGCTCTAAGAGGTGAAAACCCCCACAACCCAACAAACAAAAGTTCATGTAGACTGGTAAATAGCCAGCCAAGTTGACTTATTATAGAGGACACATAAGACCTTAGTTTGTACAATCACATTATTGATTCTGCTACTTTAACTGTCAGATCTTACTCCTGATAAAGGTGCTGCATTTATGTCTTTATACAAGTCGTGAATTTGGCAAAAACTGCATAATGGAATTTAGAAGTGGTTTGACAGAAATGTACTCAAAATGCACTGTCCACATGGTTTTACTGCAGCTACCTAACTCTTGGTTCTTGGTTTAGCAAGATCAATTAAAACAAAAATAAACCAGAGTAGGAAAAGATATCAAGTCAGGGCTTCAAAATTTTCTGCCTTTAAGTTTCAGCATGGAGTCTGAGCAACCGCAGTATGAATAATTCTGTCCTTCCCTTTATGTTTTCCATGGTGATCCAGTAAGTGTGGCTCATTTCTAAGTGATGAGAGCCTGACTCTGATCTCATGAAGTTACAACATCACTGATTTCAAATGGTCAAACTAGAAAATTAATTGTCTTAAGCCTGTCCTTCATCATTGATAAAATAAGTAAACTGTTTCCAGCTGCTATCTGCCCTTTAGATGTGCAGTCTGAGTGTGCTTTCCACCCTACAGACACTTGCAGGCAAATGAAAAGCACAAAGATGATTAATTAAGAATCGAGACCAAATTACAGGCTGATAATTGAGACAAAATGAATCAGCACACAATTTGGTCTGCTTTTATATTAAAAACTTCTCATACAAATACTTCTGCATTAAGCATGATCTTATCTCAGACTTGATTGATTAAGCAAGCTAAAGAACATCTTGGTTTCCACTGCAAATAAATTTCAGAACATCACAGAGGAAACTAAAGAAAACTTATAAAATGAAAACGAACCATGTATTCATCATTAACTTTATAACCATCTGATCATTTAAATAGGTACATTTTTAAAACATTACTGTTTACATCTTGTAATGCTACAGCATTTAATAGAAAGTGCCAATGTATCATAAAATGTCTCATATAATTCATGCGTATGAAGGATGTGAACCCTTTAAAGAACACAAATGAACTTCTTTGCACTTCACTAATTGGAAATATGAGTCTACTCAACACCTGTGGACATTCACTCAGTCATGGCCAAAGCCAGCTAAAGGTATTGCTTATGATCCATCATGAGGGAGAGCTGTGATGAACAACAATATTGGTGCAAAATGTTAGTGGAAAAGAGAAATAATTATAAAAAAGAGAGGAAAATGGCCAGCAAAAGGGAGCACAACCAAATACATAAAGCATCCTCATTTTGAATAAACCTGCAGCTAACATATGCAAAAGAAACTACGTTAAAGTGTGTTGCTATACCTATATTTTGGTGTCATATCAAAGGAAGGCAAGTTCTATTTTGGGTGGAAGTGCACCTGGTAAGAGAGAAACCTGGCTACATTTACTGCAAATGTAATTTCAGTAAAGTTATTACAACTCTGGATAAGTTAATCAGATAAGATTTCCAGAAACATGCATTGGAAAAGCAGAGCTATTAAAGATCAGTAGATTTTGCCATAGTCCAAAGGATATGTGGAAAACACATGTACTGTATGTAAACTAGGAACAGGGAAAATACAGCAGAACACTTCATTCTGAAGAATACAACAGTAGCCAGTGCTAAATAAATATTCTTCATGTCTCAATAAAAATTCCACTCCCCTTTTCTACCCTTTCTAAGCTATGCATATAATAGTGGCTATTATAAATCATGGTCATCAGAAATGAAAAGCCATCCAATATAATATACAGAGCACCAGATGTATTTTTGTGAGGTTTACCAGCTCTAAGAGGAATACCAAAAAAGCTAGGTTTAATTAACGTACCCCTGACCATGGCACGGGGGTTGGAACTAGATGATCCTTAAGCTCCCTTCCAACAACAAACCATGCTATGATTTTCTAGTGATCCGTCCTTTTAACTTCAAAACATGGAAGTGCTTGTGGACACTGTCTAGGATTGATATGCATTTTTCATGTGTAATATACCCCAGGAAAAAAGAAAGAGTCCAGGAAGAGCGAATGTGTCATGCAGGTAGGGATGTTACATGTACCATGCAGAGAAAGAGCATTCCACAGAAGGAAATAACCTTACCCAGCAAATTCTCCACCCTGGGCTTGTGCCTGGCCTGCAATTGCATCCATGATAGCATCCTGGGAATACATGCTGATCGGGGTGTTATACTGCGCGTGAATTATGGTAGCCTTGCCGCCAAGGCCCTTCACCTCAATGGGTTTGTGTGTAGACAGGGCAGAGTCCTTCAGGACATTGGGGTTGAAACGCTCCGTGAAGTCCGTGCTAGGTTATGCAAGAGTGAGGTTCCACAGGGAAGGGAGGGGAAGAAAGGAGAGAGGCGTGAAGTTAAGTGAGGGAAGCACCACCAAGAGAGGAGTGTGCACGTCTGTTCATGGCATCTCACCACCAAAGCTTCTCATCAGAGCAGAGCAGACAACATAAGTACCAAGCCACAGCAAAAAGATGGCTGTGCTAATGGATGTCATTTTTGGGTTGACTTATGGGGTATAAAAAGGAAAAAAAATGAAATAGCTGTCACTGTATTAAATATCACAAAAAATCCTTAAGCATTTGTGTGATACACATACTAAAGTTCTGTTGTTACATGCATGTATACAGCTAAGTGTATACAAACATGCACATGTATATATGCATGCCCATGGGATGTACATACACAGTGCAGAGAATTCCCACTTTTTTCCTTCATCCATTCATGTTTTCAGAAGGGTCTTACAAAGGTCTGGAAAGTGCAGTGAAGCAAACAGATATCAGGTCCTCTATTATTTAGAAGGTTTCAGTACTTTCTGTCTGTGTTATTAACCACAGTGAAATTTAGTACTTGGCGCCTTTTAATCTTCAAGGCTTTCCTCACAAAGACTAAACCTTCCCAAAATCTCTGTACAGCCAGCCTGAAGTGCTGCTATGGCATGATAAATGCTCAGTCCCAGATCAAAATATCCTACATTGCAACCAACCAGACAACTGCAGTTGGAGGAGTTGCTGCCTTAGTTTCCAGTGACTCCATTTACAAGGAAAGATTTTGTATTTGACAGACTGAGCCCCAAAAGCAAGTTAACTGAAGCTCCTGTGACACCGGAATGAGTCAGTCTGATGTCAGACTGCAGCCAAAGAGCTGCTGGTTTTCTTGCAGGGCTGAGTGGTGCATAGTTCTAGTCCTAGAGCTAGGACTCAGCATTGCCCTGAGTTCCAGTGAACAAGCTAACCCTCAGCTGTCAGCCACTGAGATAGCTGCTCTTCTTCAACCTATGGGACATCAGTGACTCTCTAGTCTGCTGTTCCTGTCCTGCCAGCAGCAGGAGGATGCCAGTAGGAGAGATTCCATACACTCACCAAGCTGGACAAAACTGGGAATTCTGTCCTTTGTGAAATAACAGATATTTCATAAATGTTTCATTTAGAGCTGAACCAAAAGCTGAAATGGATATATCTCCCCCTGCAGAAGAAATGCTGAAAAATGTAATCTCATTTGATAGGAACAATTTTCCTTTTCAGTTTAAGACATTAGACTGTAAGTTCATTGGCTAATACTACGTTTTTCTCTTTACACACACATCAGTGTGCCTGTTTACCATGGGCAGCCCCAGAGGGTGAGAGTTAAAACTGAACTTTCAACACAGCATGGAGGAAAAAGTAAAATCGAGTAAGGCTGTCAGTCATCTGACAATTATCAGGAGACTATCACAGGTGCTGCCAGGGGATTCCACTATGTTTTCAGCCTTTGTTTGGTGGGATGCCCTGACTGAAGATGGACAGAGAGAGATACAGTCACATATCATTGCAAATCCTTGACAGAACATCGACAGTCACATGCTCAAGGACCAGAGACACACAGGTGCACATGCTGCATTACAGCCACAGCCTTCAGTTGCACATGTCAACATTTTAAGGGAGGGAACTGGGAAGCAGCATTATACATTCAAAAAGTGAACATTATACCAAGACATTCTCACACTTAAAATACATCTCCCTTAACTATTCATCAACTTTGACAATTCTGTAATTACACTGACATCATCTCTTGAGGGGTGATGTGCAGAGACGTGCAGGTTGCTGTACTGAGCATGCACATGCCTGACTTCAACAATATCTCTTTTCTTTGTAATACCCTAAATAATCACATGATAATTACAAATACACAGGTCTCAAGATCTTGAATTTAGTGTTCTCTTTCTTTCACACTGTTGGAAGTACTAAAGAGATTCTAAACCCAAGATCTGAGAAGATTGTGTGAAAGGAAGGACAGAGGTTAAATATGCTGCCTTTAAAGAATAATGTTCTAAGCAACTGGTTTCCACAGTCAGTTACAGAAATCAAAGCTACTAATATCAGAACAGTCTAAACTTCCCTCATGGTAGTAGCCAGAGTCATTTGGGCTTTCACTTGTGGTCTTTAGACAGTTTTAGTGATGTCTTTCAAGAGGTTTTAGTCACATTACACACACCAAAGCAAAACTTTCACTGAAGTTAACAGGATTCCTATAAAAATAACAGAAAAAAGTACAGATTGCCTACTGCTGACTTCTTTTTCTAACTCTGGAAGCAAACAGAAGATATTAGTGCTTGTAAGGAGTGCTGGGGTCTAGGACAAAGTGGCAGAGGTAAGGCTACAGAGACAGCACCTCTGCAAAATAAATGGGATCTTTCTCCTAAGCTAGAAAAGGATCAGGAAAAATAAATCCCAAAGCAAGTAAACACCCCTGTAAAGTGACTTCTGCTTTCTAAGACAATCCTGTCAGAATAATTATTAATGTAAATTGGCCAGGGTTTTTCACTCCAGCAGAGTTACATCATCACACCCACATCTCACTTAAATCAACAGAGAATGCCTCATTAGTGTAAATAATATGCACTAAATATTATTTCAACTTTCTGTATTCTGCTACTTCTAACTTGGTACAGTCAGTTTAAATTTGACATTTAACTATTAGAATTATTTATTTTATACTGAATTTAACCCAGTCTCCAGCTGGGTTTATGGACAACACTCAGGTCAGAAGCAAAAACCAAGAGTTTAGAGACAATCCTCTGCCTTTAGAAAGCTAAAGGTCAAAACGGAGGACTTTCTGAGCTCTCCTAAATAAAGGAGATCAATCACATTTTCAAATCAATAGTTATTTCTTTTTTGGGCAACAGATTTATCAAGGTAAATCACTTTGCAGATTTTTTCCCATATCAGTATCTTACGCCAACCTAAATTTGAATTTTAGCAGACTTTAGAAATTAATTTAAAATTGAAGCTAAAAGTACTTTACTAATAACACACCAAAAAAGGCTCAGATAACGCTCGGCAAACTCTGAAGGCATGAAGATGACTTAAAGATTTAAGAGGATTTAAACCTGCCCATAGACGCAAAACCACCTGAAAGCTTTTAGAAGAACCGAGCAGGCTCAGGGGTCAGCTCCATTCACAGCATTAGAGCATCACCAAGAAATGGCAAGCGGGAGCACTGCTGGACAGCAGGGGCAGCACAGGGCGCCTGCCACACCAAGCAGATGTTTAAAAAAATACTTGCACTTGCAAGCAGACACAGCAGGAACACAGGGGATCATGCTACCCCAGAAAACACATCTTCACACACACAAATATCTGGCACTACACAGAGGTGATACTAACTTGGCAGCGGTGTTGGTTATGACCTAGAAGAAGAGAAAGAGAACAAACAACATCAAAACCAACCACACAGGAAAAGTCAATAGTTTGTAGACTGCAAAGGGCAAAAGATATTTACAAAAGATTACTACAGCTCTCCTCAGACCATCTACAAATTAGAAGAAAAAGTAAATGTATGCCTAAAAACCCCAACATGATTAAGAAAGGAAAAAATGCAGGGATTATAGTTGATCCACCAGGACTTAGTGGGGTACCATGGCATTTTGGCTGACCCTTGAACATGAATTTATTGCTGTGCATCCTTAAAAGTACTACTACCAAAGTGTAGGGAGGAGGGAGCAGAGGGAAGAAAGGAGGATTTGCAGAGTATATTCTCATCCGAAAATAGCAAATGAGTGGTAGAGACTATATTTTTCTCTTAGATACTGAATATTCAGGGATGAAGTCTGTTCTCCTCAGGCCACCCTCAGAGTTGGTTTTGCAAGACTGATTTTTAAGTCTTTTACATGCTGGAGAAGATCCAAAGAATATATTGGTAAATGTTTTCACTCTAAAACTAAGGAAAATGCCTTTGTATATAACAAAGTATTTGCCTAGATATGACTGTACCTACATTATGCCAAGAGGGGTGTAAGCCAATTAACTTTGGAATAGTCATTCTTATTTATTCCACATGAAACAAAACAAGCTGCGCATTATGTGCTTTTTGGTATATCCATATCAGGATATTTTATTCCATCTGGTTTGTATACAGTATGAAAAAAAGGTATGTTCATGCTCCCCTCCTGCATCTCTGCCTAAACCAGTGATGGTGCTTGCATAGTAATTCCAAAGCAGCATAACACAGGCTAAAGCTGGGAGTGCAGAACGGAGTGTGCTCAGTCTGCACTACAGTGCTCTTCCCAATCACTCTCTATGGTGGTCACACAAATGGCAGTAATGGGTTGTGATGTTTATTTTAACCTTTTTTTCAAAGCTTAGAATACCCATATTCTGCTCTTTTTTTGGTTGAAGACTAATTAGTCATATTTTGTGCGAAATAAAGAGGGAGAGATCCAGTTAATAAACTTTTCTTCTTACTTGGCTGCATGGAATGCTGTTGACAGAACTGGGCACTGAGGATTCCAACTTGACATTTCTGTATCTGGGACTGATACAAAATACTGGACAGCAAAGTTACACTGTTAAGAGTGACATTCCAGTGGATTTGTCTCCTCCTCCTTTTTCCTTGAAGAACCTTTGATGTTACTGCTTCTTCCTACATATGATCCTTTTGCCTTGGCTCATCCAACAGCCTTTTTCATGATCAAAAGCACTCTGATGAGCCAAAGCTGCAGTAAAGGCTTTGCACTTCTGCATTTCCATGGTAAAGCAATCACAGATCACCCTCTGCAGCTACTGGTCAGACTCTCAGATTTTAAAATATTCTTCTAGCTTTATAAACCCTACATTAAGCCAAATAGATGAGTCTCTTAGAGGAACTGGTAGTGCTACATTAGGAACAAGCTGCAGCCTGTAAGCACATCAGTGATCCTATATCCATTTTAGGTGTATGCAGGATAGCTGGGCACTCATTTACAATGAAACCAAGTGTAATGGCATCATTTTCTGACTCAGCCAAAATAATATTTTAAAGGCAGAACTACCAAACCTCTAAAATACACCTTAATTAGAGGAATATAAAAGTATGTCCAAAGAAAAGAAACATTATGTGCACACACTAAGAACATCTGAGCAGTCACGTCTTAGTAAAGATTTTTGAGATGTGAGGAGGCTCCTATAGCTTCCCTCAAAACCAGTAAAGCTTTGCTTCTCCTTATGTTTAGTATGAGATGAGAAAATTCCTCCCAGTTCAGAGCCACACATTATTTTAGTTTGATTCTATATAGGGGCATGTCTGCAACACCCAACTTGCTGCTTGCAGAGGTCACACAGTAAGAGGCCAGAAACCCAAGCCACCTGGCACGTACTTTTGGGACAGGTATTTACTGCCCTTGACCTACAACGCGAAAAATAACTTCCACTGGAATGAAAAAGATGCACATGTTACAAACTATGACTCACTGCTCATATTTATTAATACACTCCAGAGCTTTCAGCACATCACGTTCCACACTCCTAACAGGCTATCTTATTTTCCACCTTGGACCAGAGCGATAAAGCTTTAATGTAAAGTGTATCAGAGAAAGAGAGGCTTTGTTATTCTTCACAGATCAAGGAAATAATCTCAAAATTAGTTTCAGCTTCTTGATAGGATTTTCCAAAGGGTTTAGCTAAACCTGTAACAGCAATTCACACAATTAAGTTTAAATCATTTGGTGAAAAGGACACAGAACTGAAACATACCTTAAGATCACGCCTCATGCTTGAACTTTCTCACAGCTTTTACCAAACAGCTAAGTGCATGTTTGTGAAAGCACAACGAATTCAGTTTTGGAGCACCACAATATCATAACCATGTTGTATTATACAGTAAGAATGTTCCCAACAAAGACCAGAGCTGATTTTGCAGTGCTCACGATGCTTTCCTTATTCACATATATGCACTGTGAAATAGAGATTATCGTGGATGCCATCAAGTCCCAAGGCAGTTAAAGGTTTGTCTTGGGGATTTTCTCCACAGAGCAGGAGGCAAGATACTTCTTACTTCATGGATAACAGTCAAGTGGGAGTGGGAATGATAGCACTATTGAGCTCTGAATTTTCTCTGCATGTCAACAGAGATGTACAGTTCTCTAAATCTCAGAGAAGTTACCTGACAAGACACACTTATTTAGTGCTTCTGGGCTCCTTCATCTTTTCAGAATGTTCCTGTGCTGCAGGATAAGGGTTTTTTATTTTCTTGTTTGTTCATCAGTGTTACAGATGGTAAAGGCAGATAGCAGTTTCCTAAAATTTTGTTTAAACTGAATAGAAAGGCTCACATTGACTTTGGTGAGTGATGGATGAGTTGTGTTGTAATTCTGATAACAAACAGTCACAATGCTGAGCCATCCAAAATTCAGCCCTTTCACTCTCACTCCTGCAGGTATTGAGGGTTATGAACACAGAAAAAGACAGCAAGATATACTTCCAGGAAACTCTGCATGTTGAAATAAGACCAGAATTGGTATTCATCAGAAAACTGTAAATTAAGAGAGAAGTATTCTGAGGTTTATTTTGCTGATCCTGCTTACTAACTGAAATTATTTTCTTTTAAACAATAATTGCTTTACTTAATTATCTAGTATGAGAATGGAGGACAGAATTTTCTCAGACAAGTTAACTAGGATTGCTAATGCTGAGTGCTCAAGAAAGTGGCAATGAATCATCTAAAACTGCTTGAATCATCTGGAACAGGTGTACATGCTCTTTAAATAGGATGAAATATCCCTGCTTTGCTACAACTTAAAACCTCTTGGTTATACTTTTGCAAAGAGCTTCTGCAAAGGGATATAAAGTACTTGAAGATATGCATTTGCTATCAGACCTTGAGTGGATTGTTGGAATTTTCTGGTTTTCCTTATATAGCTAAGTCCCCAGTGTCAAAAATACACTTTTCCCCATACTGTTAATAAAAAATTTATCTTCATTAAAAAAAACCCAAAAAACAAAACACAACTAAACTAAAAGACTAGATTTGTTTGCAGATATCTACATGAAGGCAAAAAAATTAGGAAAACCTGTTTCTCGCTGCTTTTTCTCATGTACTGCAGTCCAAACTCCTCACTTCACAAACCTACTAATTAAACAGATGACCTGCAATAAAGGAATATGGAAAACCTTGACAGCATGGGATCAAATTATCTGGGCAGTATCTGGAGACCACCCCTTGTCACAGCAAAGTTAACACTAAAGCTAACAGATGCAAGACAGTCTTCAAACCAGAGGATTCAAAATCTTGCAGTTCTGACTTATTTTGCATAGGAAAGCCAACGCATTAAGGCAGGAATTACAGCAGGACACTCTAGTAGCTGAGCATGTCAGATGTGCTGGCCAAAGCCATTTCTCTTTAGCAAAGTACCAAAGATCAGGTGTGGTTTATAGCAGCTGCTCTGATTTCTGACAGCAATACTTGGTTCTCTGAGACTCCATGCATTAGTTAGAACTGCTGAGTGCCACAACCCTGAGATGATCACAGTTACTTCAGTCCTAGTGTTCCCCCTCATGCTCTGCTGACTATTGCCAATCCATGCTGCACTGCAGATACCAAAGACCATTGCTGTGTAACGGCAATGAAGATATGTTTCGGGGGCTACTGGAAAATGTAATGATTGATCCAGACCTTAATCGTGATTGCCAGACAAACACACAATCGGGTAAGCACCATTACATTCACTGTTCAGCAAGTTCATTACTTATTGAAATAATTAAAGACGTTACCATGTTACCTACCCTCTAGGAAGTCCACCTTCCGAAGCCCTTCGGTTGAGACTCAATTTATGCATCTCAGCCATTTCCCTCAGGGTCTCTGCCGAGTAAAGGCCAATGGGGTTGTTATACTGCCTCGCAGGGCTCAGCTGGTGCGCAGGGCTACTGCCACCAGCCAAAGCAGGGCTTGCTTTGGAACCTAGAGTGCTCTTGGCAGGTGAAATGTCAGGAGTCACAGACTGAGAGGACATGGAAGATCTAACTGTGGTAGTCTTTAGGTAGGAAGAGCTATTTGAAAAGCTCATCTCTTGCTGGTTGAGGTAGCCTGAAAATGTTCCATTGGTTGCTAAAACACTACCCATAGGCCCAGGCGCCGTGTTAGTTAGAGGGCTGAAGGTTGTTCTGTTGCCATTGATTTCCCAAGCAGGTTCCTGTAGTAGCAAACATGCAGGCCAAGAAAAGAAAAAAAAAGAAAAGAGCAATCATAGAACACATGCAAAAATAACATATCTGCAATTAATGCTGTAAACATAGTCATAAACTAGCAATAAATAGACTGGGGGCAAAGCATTCAAACTTTCAGGGAAGATTTTCAACAAAGAAATGCACTGTTTTAAAATAAGGGAAGCAAAACCAACTCAGGCATTTTTTTACTAGGTTTTAGTTGAAATCAACAAATGAAGCTTAACATTAAGAGAGCATTTGCTACTAGTCAACCTCACAGCAATAATTTTATATTAAGGCAACACTGTCCATTAATTTCTAGGATAATTAAGAAATCTTAAAAAAATGTCTTGAGGTCAGAATAATTTTAGATCACGTACAGCCATAAAAGTCAATGCCATTATTATAAAGACATAATGATTCTAAACCAAACCGTTCTGTTTTCTATGAGTGCAGTTGAAGTTATGGAAGTTACGCACTGCTTTCCTGGGCTCTGGTTCATGCTGATCAGGCCATGCAGCAAGGGTTAGCAGAGACACCAACAGGACTCGAGAACAGGAACTGCTCCACAGAGACAATGCTCCTATGCTGATTGTTCCTGCATAACTTCTCCTTGAGGGAATGTGTGCTTGAGTACGTGGTGTGTGTGTGATCCTACCTTCCTCACCCAGACAATATTCCGAACTGAGACAGCAGCGTGCATTGTCCTAGCCAAGGGAATCTCTCCTACAATACTGATACCCAGAGAAGTCTGTGCTGGTGCTCAGATTCAAAACAATCTACCAAAAACTCATCCTGGAAAAACACAGTCCAACACTTTGGTTTCATACATGATTCACTATAAATGCACCTTAGTGAAACCAAAATAAGGGGTGATATCAAAAGAGAAAAATGCTCACAGTTAAGAGGTCCAGTAATGCTGGCTACTTGCTGCAGTCCAGCTCAGGGGACATGGACAGGCAGGAGACATCCTGAAGCAGGAATGGAGTCCACCATCTGGCCTCAATGAAAGCCAGATCAAGAGCAGGTGGTGGCCTGCAGTGACATTTTGCCTCATTCGGTGGCAATTCAATCATCATCTTGAATACTTTGCCCTCATCTCCCCCACAGCCTTGCACGAAATACAGGCCTGAGAATAATTTGGCCTCTAATTCTTTTGCTAGTATTAGTTATCAGTAATGTAATTCACTAATTTTGATACTACGGTTCACTAGGAATATAAATATTTATATTGCCCTCTTGGATTTTTCTATATTGCATATAGAAGTTCAGGGAGCATACATATGAAAAAAAAAAAATCAAGATAATATGTCTTGATTAATTAAAATTTATTGAAAAAATACCCAGAAGTTCTAAGGATATAAATAGTTCTAATATTAAACACATTTAAGACATTTTGAATCAAAAATGTAAGGCTGATAAAATGAACTGAGATAATTTTTCTTCGTCATAAACAGGAAGAGATTTTAACTGGCATTAATAGCTGCCTGAGGCTGCAGAAACAGATAATCCTAAAAGGATTTTCAGACTGTGCCTTTTAAAATAAATACATTTGCAAGACATACTTCCGTCATTATACCCTGATGCTGAAAACAGCAAACAACAATCCCTTTCAGTGGCCCATTGAAAGCATCCAGATATCATTAAATCAACAGAAAATAGGGGTTATCTCTTAAAAATGTGTTCAAAAAGAGGCAAAAATGTACGAGGCCATGTTCAAAAATTAAGTCATCACTTGGGCAAACCATTTTTACATGCCAGCACAGAGGGACAAAATGATATAATAAAATATGACAAAATAAAAAATAAATGTAGAGGTGGTAATGGAAAAGAAAAAGGATATGCCAGAGTTATATTTGTTTGTTACCCTGAAAACTCTGTGGCTTTTAGCTAACTGTGGGTTTCTTCCTACACCCCTCAAAAAAAGGACATGCAAGGAGAGCTGATCAAAAAATAACAGTTTGAACTGCTAATGAGAGAAATGCCACATATTTCCTTAACCCTGATGCATTTTCATAGTCTTGGTGTTACTGGACAGTAACAATAGGCAAACGGAAAATTACAGGACAGTTGTAAAAAATGATGGCTTATGATTTTTCTCCCTTTTGGCATGAATGGAGTTCTGGTTTCTCTCCTCCAACAATTTCTAGCTGGCAACTCAGCACTAGAATTCTTAAGAACTCAGCAGTGCCAGATTAGCAATCTCCATCTTGAGTTCGTATTTTTGATAGTTTTAAGGTAGCTGTTTTCCCTGTGTTGTGGAGGGAAAAATAGATGAAACAGGCAGTGTCTAAGGGAACAGCTGTATTATGTCTTCTAAAGAATTACTGCCCCATCATCAGCATATTTAGCTCTTTCCTTTTGTGACTAACAAAAAAAATTTCTCTGATTCAGTTTATTCCTGGGAGAATATTGTAGAATTATTTTTTGTCTTCAGTTCAGCGTCAAAATCAGATGAATGCAGAATTTCTGAAACCATTTCTAGCTGTGAAGGGCAAATGTCTAATACTGAGCAGCGGCACTGAGCTTTCGGCATTGCATCACATGAAATGCAGCCAGCAGTAACAAACGTTCCCCTGTTCCCCATCTCTCATCCCATTCTGTTCCAGTGGCTGGAAAAGCAAGCTGACATTTCCAGCTCTGGGAGTCTGATGCTACCCCTCCAGCCCACCAGGAGAGGAGGCTGTGACACTGAGCAATGGGATTCCCTCCAGGAAGATGCTGGGTTCGTGCAGCAATCCCTTACTGCAGGAGGAAAACTGCGTAATGTCAGGGAATGAGCTTAAAACTGATAAATGTACAGGAGTCTCAAACCTTTTGAAATAGAAGGAAGCTAGGAATCAGCTCAATTTCCATTCTAAAATATTATTATTATTTGCTTATAAAAATCCAGTTTCTATGAAAGACTAATGTCCCTTTTTATGTATCAGGGAAGTGAGAAACAAATTTATATTGGGAGACACAACACCAGGTTTTGCAGGTCCTCTCCTTTTGACAGCTCGTTTTCTATTTATCTATTGCTGTGCTGTGTGACCCTACAGTTGTGACTCACCTCTTGCAATTCTGGGAGAACAATTTTAACAGTATACCAGTGAATTTGACCACCCAATGTGCTCAAGAAGCAATTGTTGCTTTACATTTTTTAGAGAAAAAAGGGAATGGAGGCACCATGGCGCAGAATGACTCTGCTCAAAGACATGACCAAACTGCTTTTGGCTGAGCCAGCTTTTCCATCCCATACTCTACTCAAAAAGTCAGTCATCTCCATCTATTTTCTCTTAGACACATAGGCTCCCAAATTTGGCAGGAAACAAATCATAAGTATGACAAGATCCTCACTGGGACTTCAAAATAAGTGTGTTCAGCAGTGTTTCACAAAAAGGACAACACACAGCCATATTATCAAAATTAACAAAGCTGTCAATACCTTCATGCAAAGGGACAAATGTTAAAACCATGCTTAGCCCTAAATCTCCAGCTTGAATGTTTTGAACTGCACTGAGCTGAATCTTCACTTGTGTCCCCTCTGAAGAGCTGCGGGAACTCACTGACTGATCGATGGCTCAGTTTAAATCCTTGGACTCAAGTTTACTCTTAGTGTTATCTGAATGCATTCAACATTAACTATGCCCTTTCTTCCACCTATGTCCCACCTGTGCAAAAGACTTCACTAAATCAGAAAGATTTGACTAAACTAAATGAAAATTGTTTCCAGTTTGAGATTTATGCCAGATAAAGATATAGTGAAACTGAAAATCAACCAAACCTTATTTCCAATAATAGCCCTACATACATATGGTTGCAGAACCTGCATCATCTATAACATTGATCGGCTTTGTGAAAGAATGACTGATCTTTGTGAAAAAATGTATGCTTGTTTCCATTAAAAAAAAAACCAAAACAAACCCAAAAAACCCAAAACAACCTCCAAAAAACAAACCAGTGAAAGAAGTAGTATGTGCTTGAAAATTAGTGGAAGCTGCAATCAGACCAGCAATAGTGTACAAGAGGATTTATGGTTTTAACTAGACACTGAAGTTGCACATGCAGATTGTTTAGCCAACATTGCCATGCCTTAACCTTAACCAGAGAAGGGTGAGGAAAGCTTCTCTCGATGTATGAGGATGACACTGTCACGACTGTCTTGTAATGTAGTTTTTTGCTGATTTTTAAAAAATACCATCAAATTCATTTCATGTGAACCATCAGTCTAAACACTGTCAAGCAGAGGTGTGGAGGTGACTTCTGCCTGTATGTCACAGAATTCTTCATTTCTACAGTGATACTGTTACTAGAAATAATAAGGGACAAGCAAAGAAACCTTGGTTTTATACTGTATTTACTGTAGCATACCTTACTGCAACATCAGCATTTCACTGTTTCTATCAATAAAGTATTTTTATTCTGGATTTTGAGACTTCTCTGAGGGTTCAATGCCTTCTTTCCCTTCCAAACAACCCCCAGAGAAGGATTCTTCTTCGCTTAAAACTTACTGTTGGCTACTAGTGTAGATGAGTGACACAAGTGTCACTCCTCTTGACCTGCAAAGGGCTGCTACTCCCGCACTCTCCTGCTACCTCTTCCCCCGGTGAAAGACCCTACACCTAAGATCTTCCTGAATACTGCTAGATACCCTGGTTCCCAGAATACCTTCCCCTGGATGCCACCCTTTTCCTCCAGAAAAGTTCCAGTAATTCTCTTTTCCAGCTGCTGGTACTGCCCATAACCCATTCAGAAATGGCTGCCTCCAGCAGCTCCTATAAACCTTTCCTGAGCACCTTGCACAGAATTCTCAAATTCTGAAAATGGGTGGAGTCCTTTGATCCTCATCTCTCTCTGAAAGGTTAGAATAGGAAATGTAAAGTGTCTTTATGGCTTTCATGCCAAGGGCTCTTTTAGGACCTTCAAGAAACCCCAGCAGTGTGTAAAGTTAACTTCTCTATCCAGCAGACAGATGAGGGAGAACAGTGTTTTCTGTGGTAAACAGCTTTGAAGACCTATGGCAGCAGTTTTAAAACTGACACTTGCCAAGGAAGAAATGCACCTAAAAGAGTCATGAAAATCCAATATGTAAAAGCTCTACGTGCCTGTGGAGGAAGTAGACAAAATTTTCATACCTGTGCAGGTCCTATAGAGCCCCAGAGGGTAGGTGTCAATCTTGTGCTGGTGAATAACTCTGATGAGACAGATCTACTCGCTGCCTTGAACACTAACAGCATTCTGGGTGGGTCTTCAGGGAAAATGAGTACTCCTTCCCCTTCCTGTCCCTATTACTTTGCTGGTGCAGTCAAACACCAGTTTAGCCAAAAAAATGATCCATTGCTTTTTGGTGACTCTTCCAATAACTTCCTCCAAGAGAACTTTTATAAAATCATGATATAAGCAGAAACAACTCTGAGCAAGATAAATTCTTAATTTCATCTTCCCTTGCCAAAAAAGTCTACAAGATCCAGTCTGAAATAATGTTATTTCTGTCTCAACTAATAAATGGCCAGTCAGGTTAATTTAAAATTTCACAAAATAAAATTGAATCAAATTATTCCCCGAGGTGTGTTCTCTTCTGTTATTTTGAACCTATTTACAGCAGTTTCAGGGATGATGTTACCATCTGTGCTCTGAATTTGGAAAGCATAGTGTTTATAAAAATTATTTAAAATTGATCTATGGAAGCTGGAACTGTCAGAAACAGTAGAACATCATCTAAATCCCCACATATTTTGATCTTCAGTGGTTTTTATTTATGTGCATGCTAGGAATGAAACTGGCACTGATAGATGGGATAAGCTGCAGCAATGGAAACTTTACGTCCATCTATCTAATCAAATGCATCAGCAATACAAATGTCCTACCCCGAGTCTGAGCCTAGGGATACATGCACCATCTTTCAGGTACCCTTGCTCTTCAGTGTCTCCAAAGATACAGAAGATGAGTTGCCAGGTGCAATCAGTGTTTATTCTAAAATCAACATTTATTTTATGAAAGCTGATGTGCTTTGACAATGGAAAACAAGCCATCCATTTCCTCTGCCACTTGCTGTTATTCATTAAATTGACTTATCCTCTTTATTTTTTATTCTCAGGTCTTCTGACTCCTGTGATAAGAACACTGTATGATGCAAGCTTTCAAATGTCCTCATGTCCCCTTTCCAAATCAGTGTCATTTCAGTTGCACTCAGGATTTGGACAGACTGAGGCATAGTCTAGTGGTTCTCCTCAGTAATCTACAAAAGCAAATGTATATTTTGAGAAGCTTTAGTGGCTTCTTGTAGCCTAGATGAAAACTGTTGCTCAGAATTGGTTAGACCAAATCACATCAGACAGCAGAATGCTTTGGTCCTGCTAATCAGAAATCAGCAAATTACAGATCACTAATACATTGCATTGCAGCGGTTTTGCTGCCTGTGCATTCATTCAATGTTTAATTATTTGGGGCAGGCAAAAGCTATTTCCTGTAGTAGATATTTACCTTCACTGCAGCAGATAAAAATGGTATTCACTTTGGCTGAGGAGAAATGTGTCACTTACCTTCTGATGGGGAATTACAGCCCTGGGAGAGTCAATTCTGGGAGCTGTGGTTGAAACTGGTACTGGACGTTTAGACCTGGGGATCAAAAAAAAAAAAAAAAAAAGAAAAGATGTGCAATCTGGACTCCTATTTTTCAAAGCTGCTACATCAGGACTAGAAGTTAAGCATAGCCTAGACTTTTTCTATCATCAGGCTTTTCCTACATCCTCATTTACAAAGGTATTAAATGAGAGGAAAAAAAATTGAGTAGTTTCTCTGAATGATGAAAATCCACCAGTTAAGAAAGCAATCTCTGACTTGGGAGATCATCTGTTTTCCAACACTTGTGACAAACTGCATTTTCACAGATGAAAGTCAGCCACCACTAGACAAATTCAAGTTTGGGCAGCACTCTGGAAAAAGAGACTTAAAGGTGTTTTAAAAAGCAGAGGCTAAACTTCGGTGCTGAGGCATCTCAAGATCAACTCCTCAAAAGATTATTATTTAATAGGTTAAACTGTACAACTACAACTGCAATTACTTAAACCTCTCTTCAGGAAGAAACATGGGCTTAATTTCAGACAATTGAGTTTCACAATGAGCAGATTACTACTAAATTAGCCACTCCAGATGCCTTTCTTTTACCTGTATTTGACAAATATATGTCCTTGATCATTTGAAAAGCCCAAAATAAACCCCACTGAAATGCTTTGAAAACACACAGTTTGCTCTTTCATTGGCAAGTAACAAAGAAAGCACAGTGGCAAATGTTAACTGAAGCACTTCTAGGATGCTCAGGTAAGTGAAGATGTAATTGTGGGAGGTGTTGTGAGAACCTGCATAGTGCTGAATGTTCCCCTGAAATCATTCCAGTACATATGGGATCACTAGAAAAAAGGAAATGAAAACCAGAAATAGTCAAAAGAATCAGAATTATACAAGTAATATCCCATTTCCAACCTACAGATCAGGATTATGCCTCAAACTCTAATCTTTAAAAAGTACATTTCAAAATTAGGACAGGTACAAAAATGAAAAAAAAAAATACTTGAAAGCTTACGAGTCAAGTAGAAGCAACTAAGGCATTTGGAATTGTTTCCTTTAGACAGGAGATGAAGCAGGGAAGACATTACAGAGGCTTAGAAAATAATGAATGGTAGAAAAAGGGAAATAAAACTACTCTTGTGGACATTGAGTGAAATTGAAAAGACAACATATATAAAATTGATAAAGGCAAATATCTTTTTCTAGAGAACTTGATTAACCTGAGGTGAAACTCATTGTTACAAGATATCACTGAGACTATGAGAAGAGCAGAGTATCAGAAAGGATCAAACAGTTAGACTTAACAACAAAAACCCCAAGAGCTGCCTTAGACTGGGTATAATAAGTAAACATGCAGACTCTCATTCTTCATGGCACAGCTTAAAAGACCTTCTGTGTTAGGTTCATTACTTCCTTACTGAGGGCTGTGTTGCACTTTCCTCTGAAATACTTACCAGGGGCATTTACCAGAGAGGGAAAGCTGAGCTAAACAGGAACAGGGCTCATCCCCAGTGGCAATCCCTGCATTAATACCCAGCTTCACACTGAGCTCTGTGTTTAACTTTAGCCGCCACACATAACATTATTTCCATAAGCACTAGTGAACATACAAAAAAAGACCACCTAGGAAAAAGGAGCAATCCTTACAGGAACTGGAAGATTTCCACTTACAAGGTATGGAAATTTTGCTACTTTGAGAGCTGAAAACAAAGCTGATGTAATAGATGCCTACTTTACAACCAGGTACTATGAAAATGAACATTGTCTGAGGAAACAAAGAAAATTGGCATTTTGTTAAACAATGTGTAATTAACCCGTGAAATTCACTGACACAGTATTCCTGAAACAATGGGTTAGAAAATTTTAATTCATACTCACAGCTGAAACAGATCACAATATACTCCCTAAGACATAATTATCTGAGAAATAGATATCTTTAAGTTCTGAGAACAAGAGCTACTCACTAACTGCCTAAAACAAACTTTCCTCAGGCAAGTTATCTTCCCTCAGGAATAAATGCCATATTCTTCCTCCAACAATTTTAGCTTAAAAAGAGAAACAATAAATCATATTTATGAGACATGCACATGTGTCATGAAAGACAGCAAAAAAGAATCAACTGCAGCTCATAACACAGGGTGGCTGAAAACTGACAGTGACAGTTTCTGAACACACAAAGATTTAGGGGATGACTCTGCTCCTCTTTCCTTTACTGTAATTTCTGAGTACACCCAGTTATTTCTGTGAGGTGGCATTGGTGGACCTGAGCATACCATGTTAACTGCTCTGCTCACTGACGATGAATTTTAGTGCCAGAGTTGCTCAGTACTGTAAATGTGGTTTGCCACGTACAGAGGTGTAGCAAACAACCACACATTGCATGTTTGATGCTTAACTGGAAAGCAGTTGTATTGCAGCAAAGGAATTTATTTACCAGACTATTCCATCACTTCTGATATTTCTTGTATGTTTAGTTTTCCTCTCTCATTACCTGCCCACAGAAGATGATGCCAAAACCCTGCATTTTCTTCCACATTAGGGATAAAATACATCTGTTATTCACAGTGTTAGCCAAGACTTGTATTTGACACCAACTTGGAGACTGCAAGATGTTACTTGAAAACGATGTTCCTACACAGCTCTGACTTGGATGTTTATAGCTTTGATATTTAAAAACAGAATAATGAGGCTTGCTAGATCTAGCAGAGGCTTGCACCAGAGAAAAGGGCAGAAGAGGTGAAATCAATTTGTGGAATGAAATTGTATGCACTTGCAGAATAAAGTGACTATTTACATAAGAGTCATTACTCCTCCAGGAAAAACATCTGCAAGTTCAGAACATCCTTTTTTCCCTTCCTCTTTTGCTAGATGGATCAAATCCTGCAGCAACAGAAGTTTGCTTTTCAAGTGATGCTGGTGCTGTAACAAATATATGTGTCTAGGTTTACATTTTAATCCATTGATTGCAAAATCATGTTATTCCAAACACTTGAGAGTGTACCTGCTCAGTTGGCCTATGAGAAGGATGAAAGCCAAAATTTTCTAGATGATTGTGATGATTTGATGTTGAAATTTTTCATCAAGATTCTTTTTCTTAGGCAATTAATTTGATTTCAACTTTTAGACATTTTCTTCTATATTTTCCATATTAAAAATAGAAACAAAAAACCTCATTTCAAAATGAAAACTTAGAACAGTTCTAATGATGACCAAATAGATCATTCTGGTATTTTTTTAAACTCTTCTCCTTTCCACAGATACACCTCTTCTCTCCCTAAATACTGGTTCTCTTTTTTAATGAAGTTCAGAACCAAGATGGACGTAGTTTTGCAAAGCAGTTCAATTTTGATAGCACTGCTCAAAAGACTGCCAGAATTTCTACTTGTTCCCACCTACCTAAATAGATCTTTAATTGAAGAGCACTTCAATTCTGGTATTGTTGTACTCACAACAAAGGTTTATTAGAAGTCAATTGCACTGAGGAGCTGCCTGCCTAAGGAAGGGCTGCAAAGGAGTTCTGTGATGCACTATCAGTTTAAATTGCGTCCTCAGGGGAGCACAATATTGTACTTGCAGAAGTGACATGATCTAAGAGATAATAGCTCTTTTTCATCTTCATGGGGCTTTTTCCTATTTCATCTCTTCACCAGTCAGTGTCTATTTTTTCTAATTCTCAGGACAACTAAAGTCAACATTCCTTTCTTACAGTATGCTTTTTCATTTGTCATTTTATGACACATGAGCACTTATTTACAACTTCTTGAATATCTTAATAATTGCATCCTAGTATTTCAACCACTAGAAAATGAAAAGGCGTCAAGTGCACAGAAAGGTAATAAAACAGATTAGATTAGGGTTAGAAATGCTTAGAAAACATTTTACATACTTTAGCTATTACCTAACCAAAATGGAGGCATTCTGGAGTGGAGCAGGTGAGCACAGAGCTGGATGCAAAACAAAACATGTAGAATAGGGTTTCTGACACACACACACACATATATATATATGTGTGTGTGTGTGTGTGTATATATATATATATATATATATATATATGTTTCAATGCTTTAATATTCCTGACAATTTGGTGGAGATGACAACGGGAGTGTCAGGGAGAGACATAAAAAGACTAAGAGCATTACTCATGGTTATCAATTTGAGGTGCCCATTTAATAAGTGCTAAGATATTAATGTGCCAGTTAAATCTTCAGCTAACCAGTGAATTAGGCAGCCAAGCAGAAGCTGCTGCTTGTTTCTAAGTCTCACACAGAAAATCCTGAGTCCCATGATACTGTGGTGTAACTCTCCATGTCCTGCCTGGGACATCGGCAAGCACTCTTAGTGACTCCAACGAGAATCACAAAGACAAAGCCCTGAACACTTCGCAGTACTTCAAATACAACTGCGATCGCTCTGGGCCTAGGATCAGACCTACTTTCCCTCTCTCAGGGTATCATCTGTGCCTGCAATAAAACTGAAAAATACTTCCACCAGCACTTTTGCTCTCTATATATCAATGGCAAGTGCAAATATTAGCATTTGGCTGGATGACTGGTTCATTAATTATTTCCCTGCATTATGCTGCATTCAGATTGCAAGTTGGGCAATTACACTTTCCAGACCTAGCGTTCATGCCCACAGCAACATAAGGACAAAAGCTTGTTAGGCATAAAGGGCATCAGCCTAAAAGGAAGCAGCTATCCAATAAAAAAAGCTGTCTGGAAATATGTAATACCTATTTTCCCTTAGAAGGAATCTGAGTCAGAGGCAACCACAAAGATTAAGGGATAGAAAGGGAAAGTAAAAGGGAAGAAGCCTTGGAGATTTTTGTGAAAGGGAAGAAAGAAAGCAAACTGAAGCCAGGATGTGAAAAGATGAGATTTTTCCAAGGCTCTCCTGATCTCTCTTTGACCCTTTCTACTTCTCTGGCATCTGCACAGTACCTGTTACATCCTCCTAACTCTTGAACTGCCCACATTCTGCCCTCCAGCTTGTTCCCTTCTGAATGGAGCCACCAGCTGTCAATGCCTCCATCGCCTCTTAATTGACTTGGAACTGACCCTAAAATTCCTCCATCCCAGCAGCTTCTATGGGCAAACAGGGAGGCTCTGCCAGTGTCCCTGCAGCTCTGCCCTGGGGGTGACAGTTATCCACAGAGTACCAAGTATGAATGCTGAGCACATGCCTGGCACTCACCCAATACACACAGCAAGCCCCACACTTAACCTCCAAGGAGCGTGGACACCTTTACTCAGGCACGTTATTTCTCTGTCTCCTTCCTCCTGTCTTTGCACTGTTTTTAAACAATTTCCAAAAATTTCCTCTACATATCACTACTGAAAACTTGGGTAAGCCATAAAAAAAATGTGGGTTCCTACAAAGGAAAGCTCATTCTGTTACAAAACTTGTTTATGCTGTCATGAGTTGAATTTTTATGTAGATGTGTATTGCCATTAACACTGTTGAAGAAATACATTAATTTATATCAAACTTACGTGCAGCCCAGTGCAGACAAACCCACAATACTCTTGAAATACTCAGAAATACCTAAATTGGTATTGATTATAAATAGGAAGCCACTACTCTCACCAATAATAAATTGGTTAATTGCAGAATTTGCATTGCGTAGTTACAGACAATGTCGGTTCAGAATCAAAAACAAGAGGCTGAAATGCAATCAAATTTATCAGAGAGAGATCAAGGCTTAATGGCATAAAAACTTCAGATATAGCAGCTCACTTGGAACCTAAAGTTTGGCATAATTATGTATTATTCATGATTTAATTATTAGATTGATTATTTATAATTACTGAGAGATGCTAAAAAAATCTACTTAAAGTAAACATATAAATAAGAAAAAGATTTGTTAGTTTAAGATCATCAGAAAAAATGTTTGGGTTATGAAATGATCTAGTATGTAAAGCAAAGAATCAGTAATAATTAATAAAGAACAGAAGAGGCACTGAATAAAGATTCAGTGCTTGGATGTAACCCGTCATACCCTGGTCTTAAGATGTAATGTAACTCTTCCCAGTAAACATAATAACAGTTTTGAAGAATTTAGTAGCAAATATTTAGGTAAGTTCTTTAGCTGAAAAATATCTGAAGTGAACGAAAATGATTTCCTCTGCTTATTCTTCACCTCCCCTGCAAATAGTGCATCTGAGACTTAGACTACCCCCATTCCAGTATCATCAGGGTCTTCCTGCAGTCCTGCGACTCTTGGCTTCTCAGCAGCTTCTTTATGGGTGAAAGTCATTCAGGTGCAGATTTCAGAGCAGCAGTGGAGACTGATGTAGGGCACTGCCCTAAACAGCTAGCTCCTGATTCAGGAAATCACATCCAAACTTCAAAGATACGATGATTCTCAAAATAATAACATCAGGCTTTGTAATTGCCTTCTGTTCACTCAGAGGAGTTCGAGCATTGTCCAAATCCAAAGAGATTCCTAACATTACACAGAAAAAGTCTGGTTTTCCCCTTACCACTGAACATTTTCTAAAAGCAAAAGCCTAACAGTGTACTTCAATCCTCCTGACCACATTAGTTTCCTGAAGCTATTACTGAAGCGTATTTACTTATTTAATCTTTCTGTAGCTGCTCTTCATTGGGATATGGACCTTACAGTGCCTTACGGCTTTTAGAGCACTTCTAATGAACATATATGGGAGAGAAAAATTAATGAACATGGATAACTAGACCTTAACTACAGTCTAACTCATTTAGGCCTTTGCTCTCTGTTTCCAAGCTAAAACACTTCAGTGAACTTTCCATCAACATCCGTATCAGAGACTTTGACTAAAAACATAATTCTATGTCTTAAGATGAAGTGGATAAAGTCAGGCAGGACTTGTCAAAAGAATTTGTCTCCTTTGGAGGCATTTGAGTGGTGTCTGGGGTTGTCATCACGTTGGTGCAGTAACACCCCGGGGCCAGCCTGTGCCCAGTGCTCAGCACTGATGTGCTTCAGCAGCCACCAGCCAGGGACAGCACAGACACCAAGAGCTGCCCAAACCCCGATGGTGCCCGACAGCCAGGCAGAACAGACCTTGGTGTATCACTGCAAGAAACAATGGGTTGCCAATAATTAAGAGTTTGTGGGAGAAAAAAAAAATTAGGGCGGACAGCTTTTATAGGGGTTGGTGGGCAAGAAACACCATGGTAAAAGGGATCCAAAGGAAACCAAAAAACTCAAAGGCACAAAGAACATTTACAAGACTGATCTAGTAAAGCCTTAGTGTTTTACCTGATTGAAAAATTCCTCATTCCACTTCTAAAAAATACATTACCATCCATTCCAATTAGCTTTAAGTGTGTAATTTATATGTTTCCATGACCATGCTTAAGCTAATCAGTATTAATAAGAAAAGGTCCCAGCCTGAACACACTGCGACCTTGCTGTCTATTGTAACATTTTAGCTAACGTAGCTGCTTCCTCCTTGCAGAAAGCAACCAGGAACTGTCTGAAAGAATACAACTGTATGCATATTTACTAAGCTGTGTCAGCCCACTGACTGCGGTGAGATGGGCCCATGGTACCCATCTTGACCTTTCCATGGCGAGTGAAACATAATATGTGAAAGAATTCACATGGAGATTATCTTTAGGGAATCTAGAAAATATTTCTCACATAAAATGATGAATTTTAACCTCACATCTAAGCTGGTATTGGGGGGGGGGGAGAAAAGTGATGTGCACTCTGAGAACAGTTCTAATCCCTAAGTAGAATCCTGTTGCAATGAAAACTTCACTGCCCTTTAAAGCTTTGGCATATATCCACAGTTTCCAGGCTCTTTTCTAAAACTAACAAGGACACTTTACGCAGTGAGTGTAAATAGCAATCCACTCAATTTAACTGCTCATGTAAGGAATATATTCGTATTTATTGCAGTGACTGACACTGATACTTTATTTCATTTTCCATGGAAATAGCTGTTCATTAATTTCACCAGCATTAAATGTTACTCCTCAAAGACAGTAGCTCACAGGTTCCTGTCCAAATGATAGTCTGACATCTGTAAGCAAATCCTACTGTCCTCTCACATCTGCATACAGGGACAACTGGGCACACAATGGGAGTCACCTCTATCTACTACGGAGTGAGGGAGGACCATCTCTCTCAGTAATACAATGTAGCTCCCTTAACTCAGTAGTGGGATGTGTCTTATAATGCTTGAAGCATACAGAATCAACAGAAGGAAGGAAAAAACCCTTGGCTTTTGGTGGCAGATGACTCTCAGAAGTTCGAGAGTCACATGTCTAAGCAAAACAAGATAACTAATATGCCATGTCATAGCCACCATAAGTGTTCTTTTTTCTACTCATCTGATTAACATTTTGAATAGTCCAACTAGTTCAGACAATGCTTTCATCAATACTGAATACATAGTTCCAATTTATCCTGAACTGGGACAGATACTATCTTTTAATTCTTCTGAGCATAAATACTGCCCTATTCTGATTCTGATTTGAATGTGCCCATCAGCAGACCTAAAACATGCACAGAATTGGTTACTACTCCCAGCTTCAGACAAAAGAAAGCAGTTTACAATAACCACTGAGATCCCCTTGTTTGCAGTTTGCTGTCACCACATGCTTTATTTATAGTAGGCCTGAAATAAATACTGCAGGATCAGCCATCTTTTGGTGCTGCACAAAAAAAGAAAGCTATTAAATATTTACCAAAAGTCTCTCACAGCCTTGCCTCTGACACTTTCCCTTTCAGTAGAGAAAAGAATTATTTAGCTCATGATTTTCCAGCAAAAGACAGCCAACTATGACTGTCTGGAAGCAAGGGTAGCATCACTGGCATGCCCTGGGAGGGGGAAGTTTTGTCAATGTGCACCAGGCACAGAAGTCTCCACCTCCCCTGCTCCTCTCCAGCAGCCCAGAGTGATGCCAAAGTGGAGCCTCAGGGTGACACAGGAATGTTTGTGCCAGCAGAATGAGGCACACTCATGTTACAGCACTTTCCAAAACTAAGCCAGTACATTTGGTGAATCCTTTCCAAGGAGGCTGATCAGATTACTTGAGTTAAGATCAAATGAATGTTGTGGATGCTCCAGTGAAACAAGTTGACAAATAACGCTGCTCTCTTGTGTATTGCACTTACTGTGCATTTAAAAAAGAAACCCATTTGTATGAAATAAAAATAGATTTTGCATTCATTTTGTTTTTCACTGTGAACTGAATACTGCAGGACCCAACTTTTATGGCCTAATATCTGTTGGACAGACAGACAGTTAAAGATGAACTTTGACTGGCCTAGAATTAAAATGCCTGAGGGCAGCTGTGTAGCTCAAGTAACTGATTAGAAACTGATACTGAAAAATGACTGAGAACTGAACTCCAGGAGGTCACAAAAAGACTAAAAGCAAAGCAATGCCTTTTTCCACCCCAACCCAGGCTATTATAGAGTATGATCATAGCCTTCCCATAGCATGGTTCAGCAGGACCAGCACCAAACCCCCTCAGTACACCCAACGCAATACAGGTTTCTAAGGAATAAACTGCATCTATAGAGGCATGTAATGCTTTAGAGTATCAGCCTGGTTTGCCTGAGTGTCTCATGGGAGTTCTGCTGAGTAATAGTGCACAGTGCCAAAGACACTTCTTTCCTTCTCCTCTCACTCCTGCTCTTTTCTTCAGCAAAAAAGAATTCACTTCCTAGATGTACTTTGTCCTCTAAACTTAAGGAAGCAGTGCTAGTCTGGAGGGTCCCATACATTCCCACGTCACTGGATCACAGGTCCCTTTCTCCAGGCATGGTCCAAACACTTCAATTTCCTGGCACTTGCCTGTCTGCATCTTCCAGCTTTCCAGAAGCAGCACAGGGAGGTATGCCACAGGCTCTAGAGAAACAGGCAGCCAGACAATGCAGCTCAAGCCACCAACAAGTTCTGGCTGCCTGATCAAACCTCTGGCACAGCTGGTGAGACTTCGAGTCTAATTTTGTTGGTTTATGTGAAAACATAGCATGGGTGAGGTGATAAGAAAAAATTTAAGAGGAAGTTTAGGGAAGGAAGTTGTCACAAAACACTTGACATCCACAAATTCCTGAACTCATGACTGAAACATAGAGAACTCCTCTCAGGCCAGCACTGAACATTCATGGAAGAGCTATGTTAGTGCGCCTTGAACAGTTGCAGGTGCTACTTGAATTAAAACTAAGTTAATTCAGGGAATCATAGAATCCCACTGTTTAGGCAGGCAAGTATAAATGGGGGCTCTTAACACTTCCCTTTTTTCTATGTTTGATGTCTCACAGTTGGGTGTCCTGCACAAGCACTGACAGCTTTTCTTGACAGCCAAATTAAAACAATATCCAGTTCCCCATCCTGAAAAAAGCCCACAGAGAACTAAGTGTTATAATAAAAGTGAGCAGCAGCAAACACTGTCTTAACTGTCAGGTTATAAACAATGCTCATGAAACCTTCATAGCCATGATCAATAAAGGGAAAGGCCATCGCTCTTGAGAGCCAAGAACCATTAGAAAAATAAAAAGCTTTCTATCTCAGAGCATTTACGTCGAGATTTCACATTCCACTGCTTCTTCCGTGGCCTTACAGATTAAACAAGCAAGATCAGTTCTACTTCCAGTGCTGCAACAGTGAAACCAAGCCACAGACTACCAGGTAAGGCATTCCATGACCTTGAAACATATTCTGTAGAGCCATGTGACTACTTCACATTCATGTCCAATATAATCACAATTTAGAGCTTAAGTTTTCCTATCACAACAGTCAATCTCCTAACGCACGTATGTGCCTTTTCCATTGGAAAGGATTTCCAACGTTTCCAAACTTTTATACAAATAGGATAAGTGAGCACTTCCATCTCTGTGCTCTTTATGGCAACTAGGGCTGTTTTTCCATAGTGGTAGAACACTCCGCTCCAGTTTCATTGCTGCAAGCCATGTCTAAAAAAAGTCAAAGTGATCTCTCAGCACAGTCATTTTCTTGGTAACCAAGTCCCAGGAGATTTTGCCTGCCTTCTGTCTTGTTCTTATTTGGTTGAAAGTTACTACCTCTTGTCACTGCTACCTTATTTTTCATGTTAACTGTTATTCTTTTCACCAATCCAATATTTGTAAAATTTTTTTTGTTAAAAAAAAAGTATATTGCATTGTAAATTTTGGGCAGGTGACTAAACTGACAATCTTTTTGTCCTTAGGTAAATTAATCCATTTGTGTCCAGGGAAGAAGTTTTTTTTTTAAGGCAAGATTAATATAACTTCCTATAATATAGTGGAGAGGCCTTTTGTTCTAGACATTAGATCTTTAATAGGGCTCTACTTGTACATCACTTGGCCAAGATCACTTGCTGCTAAAGTTTATCTTGTATAAATTCTGAACTGTGCAAAGCAAAGCCAGCTTAATGCCTCTGAGCACAACGTTTTGAATAGCCCTATGTCATCTAAGAAAAAAATCGTTATTAAAAAAAAAATTACTTTTCAGTCTTTTTCGTTGGGTTTTCCCAATGAGGCTGAATGGGTCACCAAGGCGAACTAACAGCTCCCATCATAAAGCAGCTGAAGAGGAGAGTTCATTAATTGTGTAAGTTCGGAGCAAAAACATGATCTGAGAAAGATTTCATTTGCTAAAAAAGGCAGGTTTATGATCTATTTATGTTTACTAGTATTTCATTTTACTTTATGCCGTTTTCCTTCTTTTCAAAATGGATCATAGCTCATCTACATCTATTATCCATGAAAGCATATTTCAGTCTGTGGAACACTCCATTACTGCTTTCTTTGGTTGTTCATTATCCATATACTTGAGTATCTGAATTATATATTATTGTTTTGGAACCAAGAGACAGGGCAAGCCTTAAAAAAATAGAAGAAACAATAAATAGAGATGAAAGCAATTCATAAAGGTACTTCCACTAGTTTTCTTTCTTTTTTTTAATGATGTGGCCACTAGAATTGCTAGTGTTGTAATTTAGAGGTCAGCAAATAAAAAAGCACAATGATTACTCAAATGAAATATCCCTGGCAACACTTGATCAAAATTACTGTTTTAAGTGGCTTGTCTCCGTGATATGTATTAGGACAATCTGGATTTGTTAGTCACAAATTTGAAAATTCTTTTCCTGTGAGTAAGAGGAGCTGTTCGTTTGTAGTTTTAAATGCCAGGCCATAGAGGTAGACACAGGACAACTTTTCAGGTTCAATATTCAGGAAAATTAATACCAAATGTGCAAATGTGTATCTTTCTAAAAAAAGATACCATACATATATTTGTAATAACACTAGCACTCAGAGTGAAGAAAAAATAAGCTGGAGCGGGTGATAGGATGAGAATTCAACTACATATGTCAAGGTAGTGATTTTCTACTCTATCTGGAACACTCAAAGACAAACTTAAAGCCATGGGTGAAAATCTGCCACACATTTTGCTTTATAGTACCCTGTGCTGTCTTGGAAACTTAATCTAAACTTCTTATTCTTTAGCTATTAGTCTGTTCCTGATACTGATTGTCTCTACTGCACATTCGTGTGTGAGATTCTTTGGTATATTCTCAGAAATTGTACTTCCACATTAGAGTCTGCTTTCTGTACTTGTCTTTGCCTACCCTGTACAAAAATTATCTTCTTCACAATGCAACAAAATTAGCAGCTACTTCACTTTCTGTAATTGTGGAACTTTAAATATTAATGCATTTATTACGGAAATCCTCTGTACAAGGTTATTTAACTTGAGAATAAGTTTCCTTGGAAGCAACATTAACCAGCAGAAGTTAAAAGACCTATTAACTGCTTTCTTAATGGCAAGGCAACTTTTATCATATCTCTATGATAAAACCTGCCCTCTCCATGTTCTACTGCCTCCCTTTCCTGCACTTGGGCTACACCTTCCTTATTCTGTCAGATGCAGAGTAGACTTTCAAACTCACGGGTGCCAGACCATTAGCACAAATTCTCAGCCTGCTGTGACTGTTCTTCATGGGAATGACAGGTTTCTCCCACGCACTCATAACACTTGTTATGTTTGTTGTTTCTAGAACAGTCGTTCATAAATTAGCCAGACTAAACCGTGTTGACCACATGAGAATAAACAAAACAAACATCACTGTTGGATTCATTTAACAGAAGCTTGAATGGATATGAGATTACACCTGTATTCAATAGGCTAAATGCCACACAGATACACTCAACATAACCATTCCACTTCCATAGGAATCCATGCTGACTTCTACAAGAATCAGAGCAGATTCTGGCTTTCTATCTCGGATCTGCGCCATGAGCACGTCAAATAAATCTAACAGACAGAGATAAAACACTTGCCACCTTCAGTCACGAGTTTCATAGGTTGTCCTTAGGAACAGAAAGAGTTTAAGTTATACCAACATACTTCTGCAGAGTGAGGCTCAGGTTGTGGCTGGCAGACTTGATCTTGTTCTGGGCCTCCAGGTGGGTCATGCTGTCAGTGTTGACTCCATCAATGGCCACGACAAGGTCCCCCTGGTTCATCTGTGACTGTGCTGCCTTGCTGCCAGGGGTGATCTGTGTGGGAACAGACAAAAGAGATGTCTTATCTTGATAAGTCATTCTGTATCCAAAACAGCTGAAGAACTCACCTAGAACTATAGTACAGAATAGATACAGCAAAAAATGCACTAATAGATACAACAGTAGTTGTACCCATTATTGTATGGGTGAAAAATCAAAATTTATGGAGTTAACTCACATTTCTTTGAAGGTCCAGGACATCATCTACTTGTTGTTACTTCCATTTTGAGAGGTTAAGCCCAAGGTAGTTGTTCCCTTACCACCTATTATCACTATCTCAAGGGGACAATTATCTCTATACAGCAGCAGTATATAGAGACAATACTCAGGAGCAGAAAACTAATGAACCACTATCCACTGCATGATTTTATTGTATTTTTCCTCCTAAAAGCCATTTTCCCCAAATTAATTCATTTTATTGAGGGGACGGAAAATGAATGCGTGTGAGTGGCCTTGGGCACACTTTGTTCCACAGAAAGCTTTAGAGGAAATCATTGTGCTTAACCCTATCCATACAGAACTGCAGCTCCATTACCAACACAGATTGCTACGTACCCATCTCACCAACCTGTTGGACCTCACACTCCAAAGACCAGCACTCTCAGAAATAAGAGGCCACAGCGCTGCAACCACAAACCCAACAACTGACACAACAGTTCAGAAGTTCTGTCTGTTCACTGTGGCAACACATTTTGTTAGCTCCAAGTAGCTTGTGAACTGCATCTTCTCTGAGTGGACAGCACGATGACCTCAATTTTACACAGCCCTCTCAGCTTCCATATGGGTGACACCGGTACAGTACTAAACCAGAAAAGCCTTCACATACCATCAGCCAGACAAATTTCAATGAACACACCAGAGCTGTCCTCTGCTTTCAGTACATAAAGAGCATGGATATAAGCTATAGGTCTTTGCTCTTAGAGACTCACTTCCTTATATTCCTCACTAAAAAACTCAAGGATAATCTAAAATACTACAACAAAGGCTGCATTCAAAAAATCTGTGCCTTCAGTATAGTGAATATAAAAGAAAGATGTGTTTGATTATAAGCCAAAACTCTCCTGTGAATTCAGCTAGGCTGAAATCATGAAATTAAATTTCTAGGGAAACTAAAATCCAACACAAATTCAAACACTTCTAAGTGTTAAGTGAAATTCCTTAACTTGCATTCCTGAATACAACCTCAAAACACTTATAAATATATACATACTCAAAAAAAAAAAATCTCCTTCCAAGACAATTCCCTAGACTGCTTGTTTATGCTCCTTACTGGCAAAGGCAAATAAGCAAAAAAAGGAAAAACCACTTTTTTTACCATGCTGTTAAAGGTGCCCAGTATCGAGGCCACAAGCCCAAGTGGCAGTGTAGTCTGACAGTGGGAGGTGTCAGTTTACCAGAACACTAGCTCCAGTATCAGAGTGCTGGGACACACAGCACCCTGGATACACAGACTACTTAGAAATAAAGATTACTTTGGAATTAGGCACTGTAAATAATTCCCAGAACTGATTCAGCTGGAAGAGACAAGTTTTAACACCTTTTCATTTGAGATAGAAGCAATGAGTTCTATGTTTTCTCAGTGAAGGACAGCCACAGATACAATATTCTCACGCCAGCAGAGCTGACTGATAATGGCAGTACTGTTCCCCAATGTATTTCCTGCTGTTAAGGAATCGAGGGATAGGGGAAATATTTTGTGGTAGTTTCAAAGACAGTTTTATTCTGCAGTCTAATGCACTCTCACAGAAAAAAAATTCATAAAAACAAAAAGATTCATGTTACAAGCATAGTTTTCCTAACCTGCTATACAAACATTAGTTTCTATGCATTTTATTGACTTGCACTGTGCCAAGTACACGGAATCCAGAAGCCTATAAAGAATACGGATTATTTGTACACCCACATGTACTTGTATAGGTACTCAAAGATCCTTCCGTGCTCAGTCCCCCAGATACGTCAAGAAACAGAATCTGCAATAGAATAAAAGGTAAGGAAAGGGCAAAAAGCAAACCAAAGCCAAACTCACACAAATGAGTCAGTACGACTTGAATTCATCAAGTAGGACACTTCAGTCTTTTTCAAATTATCCTTTTTTAATAAATAATCTTCACACATCACTTTTCTAAGACACCACTTTTTACCTCCTCATGAAATATAAAAGTTCTTGCCACAGAATATTAACTGTGTGATGCTGGTTCCAAATTCTGGGACACTCTCCCCCACATACACCTTTTTTGTGTCAAAAACAAATACTGGTTTTTGAACAGCAACTCAGTTACTGAAAGTGAAACATCTGCCCTAATTTGGGTATTCCTACTCAACACATCTCTCTCCTTCCACTCCCCAGTGATGCCTCAAACAAAATAAGCCCAGAGAAGCAGAGCTTCCACAGACAGGATAAAGCACTCCAGATCTGGGACTAGCTTAACACAGCTCTAAGACACTGACTTCTCTCTCACTTTCTCTGACTTCCGCTTTTAGCAGCCCCAGAAGTAAATGCTATACCTTAAAATAAAGACACAGCAACTACAACTCTCCTAGAATTATAGTCAAGTTAGAGGGAGGGGATGATTGTAGTGAACGACCTAATCTCACTTCTAGTGGGATATTGTCTGCCTTTTATAAAACAGCACCTAAAGGAAAAAACATTAATCACAAGAATCTCTCAAAGAAAAAGTCCTCAGTAACTCTGAATTTCAGGTTTACATGACTTTCTAACTATGGCCGTTACAACACCGTTTCTGAGGCACAGAGCTCCAGTAGAACCATACAGTGAAAGACAAGGAAACAGTCTCAATCATGGCTCGGTCAGTCTTTATTTAAAAAGGAAATGAAAGCGATTCAACTCTGTCAACTAAGTATAAGGGTAGCAAATCCTGGGCAGGATTCTTTCATACAATTCTATTTTTTCAATTCCCATTCCAAGGGACAGCACTCCACTGATGTCGCTTTACCTCTAAAATTCAGCTTATCCTTACTTCATAGACAGCAAGACTCACAAGTATAAAAGATGGATCTAATTAATTGTATCCACAATTCAGACAAGTAGCATCAGGAAAAAATTACTTCTTCTCATGATTGTCCCACTGGTTAAAAGCATGCTAGATTATTTGGTCCTGTAGAATTTTATATAGGAGGCATTATTAAAGACTGGATGCATAATCTGTATGAAACATGAAAATCAAAGTACAAAATTACACACATTTTAGTTAGAACCCGAGAGACATCTCGGTGAGAGTTCTGAGTGAAGCCACAGCATGCACTTCCAGCAGACATCGAGAACAGTCAGTAATTGTTGTGAACAAAATACCAGTGTACAGATGGAGATACAGGGCAGACAGATCTGAAGTGTCAAGGCACATTCAAGACTATCTTGTTCCCATTTTTAAAGATCCAGCTGAAAGGAATGGAATGCAAAGTGTTTATCTTTTATCTGTTGGTATTTTCCTTTGAAAATTCATCTCTGATCTACTAAAACATTTACTAAATATAATCACAAACAGATTATCACAATCACAAAATGTAGAGAAATATAGTACTGTCAAGGATAAATATACATTTTTCAATTTGACCACCAATCTATTTTTTTTCCTAAAACAAATCTCTGAGCAAGATCTGGGCAGAACGATTTCAGAAAACCTTTGTAATAGCCTTAACTCACTTGCTCTGGATTACAACACAGCTTTCAGTTGCTAGGTGCTGCAAACGTCTTTATTTAATGCTACAGCAAGACGTTCACCAGAGTTTCAGGGTACAGCTATTTCTGTCAATTGATTTACAAAATCTAATCCAGGGTACCACCAACAGATCTTATTTAACAGTAGTCCTTTAGTGCCTCAAGCCCAAGCACAGATTTAATCTTGAAAATCCAAACATCTCACCTCTCTCAGAAAAGCAGAGGAATATGTGCTGCTTCAGAGATGTGAATTTTCAGCCCTCACAAATTTCCTACAGGACAGACATCTGACTTCCAACATCCCCAGCTTAAAGCAAGTTGGCAGGCTGGAAGTATCACGTGTTACTTCCAACACACTACAGAGAATTCTTACTACGCTCTGTTGTGAGCAGATCTGTACACTGGGTGAATATATAGTACCACAGTGACAGCTGTGCCCTAAAAAAACTCGTCTGCACTGGGTTCACAGTAAATACAACTTAGTAGGAGCTCTGGGAGGCAGTGTACAAAGAGCAGCTGCTGCACCACCTCGAGAACTGCACATGTTCCCAGCCAAGCCCCCTCAACTCCACTCCAAAGGGGAGAGATAGGGATTGGGTAGCATTCAAGTGGGTGAGTGTTCAAATACTAACGAGAATGCTTGTATAAACAGATGGATGGACACGGTTCTCCTACCCCCAAGGGACTCCTAATTTACAAGGCAGACAAAAATACATAGGAAGGCCTACACAAATGAGAAGCTGGTAATACAGCCTGCAGCATTAGCCAGGGCCTCTTCTTTTTCCACTACTTGAGCTATGCCTGACTCCATCCTGACCTCAACCCCAAAATCAACAATTTATATTTCTGCTTCTCATTTAAGAACAACATTTCAGAGAATCAGATATTCACTAGCACTAGAAATGTGCAAAAGCACAGGGAATGAAAAGACCTCTGGAATAGAAGAAATAATTAAAAGAAAATATTCTTTTCCATAATCAGAAAATCAGAGACTATAATGTTTTATTACAAGAAAAGGACTGGACAGAGACTAAGGAACACTAGAAGACACAGTACGTTTCCTCTATAGAGAAAACAGCAGTTAAATCTCCCTCCATTATATTTATGCAAGTGGGTTTTTGCACAGAAGCTTTCAACAAACTCTCAGAGTCATTCTAAGCTCTGAGGCTCTAAGGGCCTGCAAAACTTCCTTGCTTTATACACAGGAGCATGCCCTACTGAAAGGAGAGACGTGCTTTGAAACCCCACCACAGAACAGTTGCTGAATGCCCACATGAATCCGAGGAGTCACCTCTGGACCAGAGACACCTCTTCCTCTCTCACGTTCAGAAAGTTGAGGAAATTTATATTTTATAAATTTGTATTTTTCCTAAATGAGTCACTTTCCATCCCTGTCCCCACAATAAATGTGTAAGAGCTCCAAAAGGAAAATAATGGTTTTCCTTAAAAACAGAAGTTAATATTGGACAAGAAAAAACTGCAAAGAAAATGAATAAGACCCACTGAGATAAGCCATCAGGCAGAAATTCATCGCTTCATTTGACACACTGCCAGAAGGCACAAAACATAAACAAGGAAGAAACAGCCTAGATAACCTATACCATAGAGCAAGCATCCTATGGCTTTTATACCTTTCTGTGTCAGATAGGAGAGCTGAGCAAGAACAATTAAATGCAAAGACAAGACCACAGGAAACCTGAAACTAAAGTCCTTATATGTATCACTAACCAAACCTAAAGAAAATTTCCATTATGCAGCTACCATTTGCCTGAACAATATGTCTCATTGTTTTCAATTCACTATTGGGCTTTAATGTTTTGGTTTTTTCCCCTCCTTTCTGTGGTGTTTCTTTTGTTGCTTTCATTTTTTTTTCTTTTTGTTTTTAATAAGACAACAAGAACTGCCTTAAATGAACACTCATGGCATGTGCAAAATATGCCACTGACACCTTGAAGAGATTCCATTTATACTAAACAGAGCTGCACTGGCAAGCTGCAAAGACACTCTGAAGTGGCCTCTCAGGCTCTGCTTCATCTGTAGCTAGGAAGGGAGATTACGATACTTGTGAGAACACCCAAAATAGCTCTAATCTACCTCTCTCGGGTACCAGGAATCACAATGCCACAGGAGCACAGAGATTTCGTGGGATGAACAGTTAAGCACTTACAACTAGGACACCCTGTGCTGAAATCTGTGCTCCAACAGCACAAGGGCTTGGGGCACTCAAGCCAGCCAGCTTACCTCAGTCTCAGGAGTGCCAAGCCAGGCTGGAATAATGCCACCTTGATTAACACCTAAAATTTCCCTTACACTTACCATCACTCACAGAGCTGCTTTTCATGCACAATAGATAGCCTCTTCAAGGATGAAGACAGATAGCCCTTCCTGCCAAGCTAACTAGATTCAGGTGATGAAAATAAGCCAAATGTAAAAGACTTTCAGCTGTGAAATGAAAGGAAGCATATAGGCAATGTTTAGGGAATCGCCTCAGGCAAGGCTTTGGGGGATGTTTTGAGAGGCAGTGTGAATACACCTGTTCCTATTTGAAAGACCATTTCATTCCCCACCCCACCTTCACATTGTCTGACAGAAAAAAATTTCAATCCTTTGTTAGAAAATAAGAAAAAGAAATATTGTGGACTATGAAGATTAGCTTGTTAGAAGCATGACTACTCTATGTACACCAACTATACAGATGACAGTAAAAGAGCGGATGGGGCTTTTTAATAGGATGTGTTGGTGTAATTAGAAGGTTACACAGCTCTTTACATTGTGTATGGTATGACTAGCAGTAATATCTCTTCTCCCAGTCTTTATCCAAATATAGCTGTTAGATCTATTCAGTCTGTTCTCAGCACCACACACTGTGCCAAGGTAGTGTGTGCTGTGTATCCCACAGGAATTAAATGGAAGCAAGGAGGTGAGTCCTATAATGAAAAATGTTGATCGTTTTGTTACAACAGGTTTTAAGAAACAAGTGACTGAGTTCTTACTTGGTATCAAGGGGTTTAATAATCTGAATGCAAATCAAAACCAAGAATATAACTGAGGTGCTGATCCTTAGTATTCTGGCAGCCCCTATGCGTGAGCTGATCTGTCAGCTTCCACAGGACAACCCCCTGCAGCAAGTATGCACACAGCTTCCAAGTGCCTGCAGTGTCAGAACTGCCAAGTTCTTCACAGGTTCCCCATCCTCTTCCCTGCTTCTCCTTTTCAAATTCGAATTCATTTTAAGGCAGTTGTATAAGGTGGGATGTTTCCTTGTGTTTCAAGCAGAGAGATCTCAGTCATCAATATTGCCTCCTACACTTTCACAGCTATCAGCTTCTTGAATTCTATGTTCTATGCAGCTTTTCAACCTGCTCACAGAAACACAGTTTGTCTTGTCTCTCCCTACAACCATTAGCAATAAACTGATGGGTTTATGTCTTTTGCTATTGGCCACTATGGTAAGATTTGCTTTTTTTCAAGTTCATTCTGATTAATGTATCTCATTGTATGTAACTAACATCATGATGCTTTATAACTTTGCAGGGCTTTTGATTGGTCCAGCAACAATAAGGCCTGAGCATTTGAGACAATACTGAGAGGCTTAGTTTGGCAGTTAGTGCCTGCAGCCACTTCTGGTATTAAGCAACTTAAAATAGCTTTGACATTGAGCAAGTCCTGAGGTTCTGGCACAGATATGACTGATGCGTAAGTGACTCTTCTGCTCCTGCGCATTTGTAAATTAGGGTACTTATTAAATGGGTGAAGGCTTACATTTATTGTTCTTTAAATGCATTTGTTTGAGTTCTCTTTGTTTCTGGCCACCAGAATACCAGGGGAGTCATTCTTCCTCTGCTTACTAAAATATGAGCTGCCAGTTTGACGTAGCAAACAGCAGCCGTGTCTCTAGACCAGAAGTATTTAGTACTGAGCGCTGTGCTTCGCCTACAGAGGGTAGAACAGTACAGCACACACCAGCTGGCAGCTGTATGAAGATGAAATGTAACACATGTCCACGCTGACAGAGGTGCTGAATCAGAACTAAATTTGCAGGAACTGCGCTTGGTATCATGCCCTTACTTTCTCATCTAAGGTTTTAGGAGGCCATCGTGCCCAATGTGAATCTGTTCCAAGTGGAGGGCCCAGCATTAAGCTGCCAGCATATAGCATCAATGCCTCCTTAAACACTTTTTTTATTCGCAGGAATAACTGTTTTGTACCTGGAGCATTCATCCAAGCTCTGTGAGAGAATAAACAAAAGCACAGGCTTCAAACTTCAGAGAGTGAAGAAGTCTTTTTAAGATCAAAGTGAATAAAACAGAATAGAAGTAAAGTTCCCCCGAGAAAGCACAATGCCAATTTCTTCTGTAATAGGCTGCATCACGTTTAGTGCGTAACATGATATCCTGCCAGGCATCCCAGCAGGATTCCTGGAAATTTAAAGATGTAGCAAGTAAAATAAAATTTTAACACATTTAACAGTTACATAAATTTTTAGGTGTTTCAAGAAGCTAGGAAAGCATAGAGACTGAAGATGTTTCTTGTACCTGTTAAGATGTAATGACTTAAACTTTGTTTTCCTAGCTGTGTTCAGTTGAACACAAAGAGGCCACTTCCTTTGGGAAGCCACAGGAACCACATTTGTTTAGCAGGAAGTAATCGGAACGTATTGATATAATCTCAAAGCTAAAGGGAAATCTTGTTATGTTGGAGATTGTTACGTTGAAGTAGCGCAACCTGAACTTTTAAAAAGGAAGGATCTTGTTTTTTCCTAATTTTCAAAAAGGAAAGCATCTCTGAGGAGGAATGTGGCTATTGCTGAGGACAAGAATAGACCTTTATTGATAGCATGATGATGCCAATGCTGGTTTTGGGCATTTTAATCCACGAAAGTATTGGGCACAGCAATCCTCAAAGATTTCCCACTGAAAGGTTGCATAGTAAAACAACACACACATACCCACAATCTTATTTGATAAAGAACAAACCAGTGACATAGATGGTTCTGGAAGGTAAAAGCATCCCTCTAGGTGAATCTGTTAGCTTTGTAATCCTGCCTTGCATAAATGCAGTATCTTCCCACACATTTTTCAGTGGCTTCACTGCACAGAGCAGTATGAAGCTGGCAAGTTTTCGAAATGCGATTTTCTGTGGGTTTTTTGCAAATAGTATTTACCATAACTCTCCAATAAAATTTTTTTATATGATATTAGAAAGCCTGACTGTTTACAGACAAAATAAAATAATAGAAATTAATTGTTGTAACATACTGTCTTTACTGTCTGTAGTTAAAGGCCACTGAAGACTCAATTTTTAAAAAATGTTAAATTACTAAGATGGAAGAAGTATCATTTATTGAGAAAGATACGCTAAGTTTTGGTTCAACTACTAATGTTTGTTTAATTTCTGCTCAAAAAGAAGTCAGATCAGCTGGCTGTGCTATACACAAAGATAACCTAGACTGGGAGTCTTCTTTCTCCCTAGAGTACTGCTTCATCAGCTCCCCTCCTCTGCCTGCACCATTTTTAGGGAGAACTCGAAGTAAACATCTTTTACAAAACATTACACAAAAAACAAAGACATTATGTTATGAAAATTTACCAGAAGTCTTCAATAAACACAATTATTGTTTATGAGCCAACACATCCTGAAAAGTACTACTGAAAATACTGCTAAGTTAAGAAAATGCAATGTCAAGAGGGATGTACTGAAATAAGGTTTTAACAGGAATGTCCCATAAATTTCAGAAGCCATAAGCAGATTCAGAAGAAGGTTATTTAAGAAGAGCTTCAAGAAATTAAAGACCTCAGCTACTAAATATTTGCCTATGGTGAATGGCTCTTCATCTAAAATGTTCTTGAACTGGAAGATCCAAACAATGCCACTCATCTCCATTGCACCATGTCTTCTATTTTTATGCCCAAGTTTAGGACTGAAACTTGATTCAAAAATTCCCAACAACTAGAAGAAAAGCTGTTCTTGGGGATATTTCATTCTAGAGAAAGGCAGGAGTCTGTCATCTCACGATTCTTAATTCAGCAGAGTGCATAGTTCGAGTAGCCTCAATTATCTTTGGATAAGGTACTGGGTTATATTTGTATTTTCTGCAGCCTTGTTTGTGCTGACATGTTTTGAATTCCTCAAGGAGTTACCTAGCACAGGTGTGTGTGGAAGGGGATTCCAATGTGCAAAGCCTATGATCAGAATTGGCACTTGAAAGAAGGTATTAAGGCAGGAAGAGAAGCCTGATCAGAGCTTCCTCTCCAGCTGGCATCCTGCTATGGACAGCCCTTCCCCTTCTGTGCTGCTCGCCCTGCTGATTAACAGGTGAGAGTTAAAAAGCTTTCAGTCTCATTGGGAATGCTAAGAGATATCGCATCTTAATACATTCTGCAATTTTATTTTGTGCTGCATTCCAGAGGCTCCAACTGAAAATATCCATTGTTTTAATTACAGAGAGCAAAGTGGGCACCCATCAGTTGTGAATGAACACTTTCTGCCAAACCAAAAGGCCCCTGCAAAAACCAGCCTGCAGATCTGCCTGTGGTACTGATATTGCTGGTTAGTGGTATTTTTACCTGTTAACTTGGAGACCAAAATTTCTGCCAATTCATTTTTGGGTATTCTGCTTCTTTCCTGCTTTATCTCATCTAGATTTGGTGTTCACCGCTTACTGGTGTAAGCAGGAACAAGACAGGGCAGTGTTTTTCTTCCAGAGCATGTATGTTTAAATGGAGTGATTCAAGAAGGGCCTTGAAGATGCTGACTGTGTATGTTCCCCCAACTCTCGCTCCTCTGAACATTCCTATTTCTTTCAGGTGATTACATATACTTGGAAAAATCAAGTATTTCACCAGTTTGGTAGCACGAGCAATGCTTTAGGAACTTAGTGTGGCTATTCCAAAATGGGTTAAACATTGGTATCTAATAAATATTCTTAGGTAACAATAGTTAGGTGCATAAATTGTGTGAAAATCATCATTAGCCTGCTTGAGATACTTAACTAGGCTTTATAGAGAAGAATACTGTTCTGATTCTTAGTTTAAGATATTCATCCTCAATTCAGAGCATAGCTCCTTAAGGATCATCAAGTAACAGAATTATTCTGCAGGGTGCCTCACTTCCATTTCAAACTTTTACTTTTATCTGTAATTTCTTTAATGATAAGTGCAGACATTTTCCTCTGCACTGCAAGCAGAGGCTGTAATGAGCTCCATACCTAGTCACAATGAGTTTCTAAACTCCACTTGTCCAAATTAGGAATTTTCCTCTCCTGTTCCAGAGTAAACATGCTAATTATGATAATCTGGTTGTGTATTTTGTTAAGGAATAAATGTTCACAGGACATCTATTTAAATCCATGGAAGGAATGCAATCAAGTTCAGAATTTGCCTTAACAGTATTTTCCTTGGCTGCATTAGACACTGACTTCTGCAATGGAGCATGTCAAAATAATTGGTTTGGAAAGGGCAGCAGGAAAGTTGTCATTTGACCAAGAAGAAATTTCAGAAGGTCTAAGGTGGTCTGCCTTTCTGTGTCCAGTTTGTCTTTTTCCCTTCATCTGGCACCAAACAAACTGCTGAACAATGAATTGTACAGATGAGAAAATATGACAGTTACTTTAAAAGGGATTCCTGCTGCTAGTGAAACCATTATTTGCCTGATACAAATGAGGAATGAAAGGAACGCAGAAAAAAAGTTAACCCTCCACTTTGATCTCAAATGAGGACTTAGTTAAACTTCAGGACAATGAGCTTCATCACTGTATTTTGTCATCAAGCAAACATCTGAATGACTAAATTAAAGCAATATTTTGGACTGCAGAAAGAAAAAATGTCTTTAAAGGACATTGATGTATTCCAATACCAGCATGCAAATCTCAGATTCAAGCCAGAATTATGACTGATGGAATTATGAAAGTTCTCTCTTCTAGGCAGTTACACTTACAGTGATTTTTTCAGAGCAGTAAACCCACGTGGAAACAAAGTTTGTAGGCATTTTTGAGTTTTAATATGTTGTCAGAGTTTGATCTTGGCCACCCTCTCTAGTTTCATTTTTCATCTGTTTCCTTTTTTCTTATATCCTTCTTCCTTTTACAACATCTTGTTCAGTAACCTTGCTTAGGTTCTTTCATTAACCACATTTGCAGAGAAAATACTTAAAAACTGTCAGTGCTAGAACTTTGATGGGATCAACATCAATGCTGTAATAACTGCAATGGCAGCAGAAAACACTTCTCAAAGTGAATATGCACCTATTTAACAAACAGGAGGCTTTTACTTCAGATACCAGGAAGCGGAAATAAATGAAAATTAGGAATGCTTGGATGGTTATTGGACAGCTGGGGAGATTCCTGGGGCAGACAAAAGCGCCAAATGGAGCTGTATTAGTAATCTCTCTTTATCCTAGGATGGGTCTTCTATTTATAGAATTATACAGTCTTTGAAGAAACTGTAAGATTGCATACGTAAATGATACAGGAGCAACATATGCATTTTACATGAAACTGCCTATTAAAATCCGAAGATGCTCCTAAACTTTTAGTAGACCTGTTTTAAATAGTACCACATATTATGTCCATCTGGTTCTCTCAGCTGGTGACAGGCATTTTATTTGGAATGGCCTTCCTCCCTGCATTTCTGTATAATTTTCAGGATTGGAAGAAATTCACCCTCTGCCTTCTGCTTACACTTTTCATCTATGTCCTAGATAAAATCCTCAGAAAAGAACTCCTTAATTTGTGATGATACCAGTCAACATTCTGGGTCATATACAGTCCAGCATACATTCAACTAAAAGGAATTTCTACTTCACACAGTTACATTACCCTCCTATTCTAGATCTAGAAAGCAACTATCTCATGACATTATTCTTCAACAGCTACCAAAGTAAGAACTAGAAAAAGACTCCTATTATTCAGTCTTACATTGAGTTAAGACTGAACTAATTTCATGAGGAATGTCATGATGTTCATGACTGAACATTCACTACTAGAAATAGCATTTTACCTGCAAAATTTTACCAAATTGGAGAGACTCACAAGGCTGCAGAGGAAAATACGAAGCATAAACAGTAGCTGATATCAAAGCTATATGCATCAACCACTCAGAGAAAACATAAAAGAAAGCCTAGATTCATCTAGTGGTCTTCTTTGATATGGAGCACACCAGTAATTGTAAGAAATTCTCTTGAACAGTGAAGAATTAAAAGCTCTTCTACAAATTTTGAGGGCCAAGCATAACAGGGCCCAGACCTTCCCTGGCTTCGCACTTCAGGGTAATAGAAGTATGGAAAATAAAGAATCAGCATGTTTCACAGTGACAAACAAGACATCAAACAAGATTTTGGGCAAATAACACAAGAGACTGGTATAACCGAATCATCCAGGCATTTAAATGAGTTCCTAATAAAAATATAAATAGGAAAAAAAAAAGAGAACCTGAGACATAAGAAACAGAGAAAACTTCTTTTACAGATTTCTGGCTGTGTCGGAGAAGAACAAGATACTCTCCCATTCAAAATACCTAAAATCATCTCATCTGCTGCTTTGTGTGAATACTACAGACAAACAGAATTGATATGAAAGCATGGATTTCAAGCTCTATGCTGCTTTGCCCTGCGGTCTAGGTAATAATTCTCGCATCCCTTGCTGTCTCTGTGAACTGATTTGCATTGACAGTGCAGAGGTAAAAGCTCCACAGACAAAAAGGTGTTGGTCAAGTCTCTTTGCAGGCCCCTTATCCTTTTTCATCATACACGACCCTGTAAGAATGTGCAATGCAATCATCCAGAGGGAAAAAAAGCACTAGGCTGTCAAACTAGGCTTTTACTGGCTGGAACTCAGATATGACACAAAGTCATGCCTATCTTATGTAAAAATTGATAAGAAGGCTGTGTGCTGTTTATGGGATTTCAGTGTGTAATTAGAAAGTCTTGTGTTTATATCAGTGGGTACATTGATAATCAACTCTCAGGAAAAAAAACAAAAACAAACCAAACCAAACAAGCAGAATGGAAAACTGCAAGTGTGAATATCCAAAGTGGTTAAATCTTTCTAAAGAAGGAAGGACAAAGAACAGAACTGCTCTAAGATTAGCAGCTTTTGAAACAGCATCATTACAAGTACCTTCCCCAAGTAAGGTGTGAATCAAGCTGCTGTGAAAGTTAGTGAGTCAAGGAGTCTCATGCAGGAAATTAATTCTATTGTAAACATTCTTCCTGTGACCCAAGCCCATTTGCTTTGCAGAACCAGAGAACTTTTTCTGTCCTGCCAACACACTAGAAATAAACTTCAGCAGAGCAAAAATATATCAGAAATAAAACTTCAGCAGAGCAAAAACTCCCTATTACTTTGCACAAATTTATTATTTTCAGTACAAATGCAAGTATTTCAGTTTCTCTGTTAATTGCTTTGCACTACAAATGCCTTCATAACTGCCTGGCAATGGTAAATCAGAGTGTTCATTTTCACCTCAGGCAAGACCTCAATGATTTTGTTTTAAATCACATTTGGAAAATATAACTTTAATTTACAATAAAGTTCTAAAAGCTCTTCTATTCCGGCTATAGTTTTATGTTCATGTTGGTTTTATGAGTATGGAAGTGAAATTAAGGATGGCAGTCAGCCTGGTGCTCCTGTCCCAAAAATCAACCTCCCTGCTTTTCTTATCAAAGTAAGAACTTTTAGGTCCATCTCACCCTTACATCTGGGAACCCTCTCTAATGACTATGGCTAGGGCCAGAGCAAACACTTCACAAAACAGACTCACATATAACTTGCCATTTTGCAAAGTCAGTGTGTAACACACCTTCCTCTTTATACCAGAGTTGTCTTTTGCTCCAGTGCAGACACTCAAAGCACACTCTCTGCAATTTTTGAATGACATACAAGCTTAAATCACAGAAATTAAAGTTTGAAGTTGCCTCTGTTGGCAGAATGCAGACAACCAGCCCATGTTAGTCACTGAAAGTCAGAAGAATGGTCCACAGGATCAAAAGGATCTATCTACATTTGTCTGTAGTTCAATTAAGCAACTCCTTGTCATGACAAACCCATGGAGCATAGAGATTTGTTAAAAAATAAATATACATATAACGGATGTAGGAGAGACTGGATTTTAGAGTTGTACGCTGGGAAGAAAGGATGACTACAGAACCTTCTGAAGTAAACATCAATCAATAGTAAGAAAATAACTTTTTTTCCCCTTAAAACCTTTCATTCCCTTTCGAGCTTTCTGTAATAAATAGAACAAATGGCTGGGAAACATCATCCATGTGGAGATAGTGCACACACTCAAATACAGTCACTATATGTTAATAAGCCAAAGACCCTGATGGATCGGTATGTTTTTGCATAAGCTATAGACAAAGTATTTATGAGTGCATAGTGCACATATTTCCATAGTGGACAGCAATATTACAATATACCACTTTGTTAACCCATCATCTAAACTCTTTTGGTATTGATAATGCAAAAACTTTATTTTTAATATAAACTTGTATCTTAAGCTATGACAGTATTTTCAGTATTTAGTAATACAGATTGGTGTTGCTGAAGCCTGACTTAAAAGTATTCAGTACAACAGCATTTACCAGTATATTGACTGTCTTAAGCATTTTTTTAGAAGTGGAGTTTATTTGTCACAGAAATTGTTTTGCCTTGTTAAAAAGTACTCCTCTAGGTGGCCTGTGCTTTTATACATGACCCTGTTCATGAAGGGCACTAGTCCATATTATTACATGTACTAAATGCCAATTATTTCTCCTTTATGAGTTATGATAAATGATTATTTTAGGGTGGAGCTATACATTTTCCAAACGGTCTTTATCACAGCTATATTGACAGGACTTTAAGTATGGTGGTATGCTCAGTACTCCCCTGAAGCAGCTGAAGTATGTGCCACAGCAGGTGCCACAAGCAGAACATAGATTTGCTTTGACATTAAAACATAGCGTATAGAAAGAGCGCAGGGCTGTTTGATGGATTTATAAAAGCACACGTTGTGAATGGTTTGGAAAAGTGGAGCCTTCGGGGTATAGCACTAGAGCCAAAGCTAACTCAATTTGAAGAAATCCTGCCTTGTCATGGCAACAGTTCTTTGTACTTCATGATTGTCAAGGTATCTGTCATTAACAAAACATTTTGACACCTCTAAGTAAAAGCTCACTGAAGTGTAACCTCTTGGGGACAGTAAGACCAACATATTAAAACATGCTCTTTGAGCTTTAAGGGATACATTTCTACCAAAGAACTGTAAAAATTATACTTGCATCCGTTTTACAAAATAGAAAACATAGTTGACATTTCTTTCCCATTCTTCACAATGCTGTCTTTGTAAAAACTTAAACCTTGAACTTTTGCACCAGTGTCATAGGATGTTGGTAATGTAGTTCTAGCCCTTTAGGGACAAAGTGGCATAGAAGGTGGCAGCTTTTATCAAAGGTTCGCTCTGCATCTATGACTTTATGTCCCCAACCTAGACTGACCAATTCACTCCCAGAAAGCAGGAGATGGAAAGCCCCTCCTCATCAGCCATAGCTAAACCCCTCTGCCAACACACACACACACACTTCTTGCATCCACAAGCTAACATTTGCTCCTCTGCTTTCCACAATCAATGTGGAAATGTCAGTGTGGTTGTGATCTCGCCAAAGTTTTACCCACAACCACAATCAATGTGGAAATGTCAGTGTGGTTGTGATCTCGCCAAAGTTTTACCCACAAAAACTTTTTCACATTACCTAGTACTTCTGGCCTTTGGAATGTCATTCTACAAAGACATTGATTATTCCTTTACTAATACCCCAGCAACAGTATTTAGTTTTCATTTTCTTGATTCATCTGCAAAATCAATGTTTGCTTTCTGTATGAATTAAGGTCACAGATAACTTGCAAAAATTAAGTGAGATATCTAACTGGTCTGCTTGATAGTCAGTTTATAGACTTGAGGTGTGCCAAAACTGTAACTAAAATTAAACATCTGTGAAAAATAATGGAATCATCCCAAATGCCACTAGGAAAGCAGCCCAGGCAGTGTATATATTTCCTAGATTAGTCCTAAAATATTTACACAGCCGGGAAACCTCGTAGTTAAAAAAGCCAGAGCTGGACTCCCAGATATTAAAAAAAAAATTGCATTCTATGGTGGTCAATCTCCTCAATGGAGTTATATTAGTTTATTCCAGATAAATATATTGCCCTTATCTTAGTGAGTGTAGAATTTCTCTAACAGAAGAATTTTAACATTATGTTAAATAGTATGTTTTCCAAGCTACTTTTATACACAAGTGATTGAGAACAGCAGTATTATCCTTCAACTCATAAGGCTCTCTTGACAAGTATATTCCCCTGTAACTTCATAGAACCAGTGGAATTATACCAGGAATAAATCTGTTCCAGTATCTTCAGTTACTCTATTTGGAAACCAGTCATTTGCCTGACCTTCAGTGCAATGCTAAAAACAGAGTTTGTCTGTCATCAAGAGCCAGTGAGATTTCAGATAAAACAGAAGTCATGGCTCCTGCAATGAAATTCCAGGAGTGTCCATCAAAGGCTTGCCAACAATAGCATCTCACTCAGTCAAGACTTTCATACTTTGATAAAACTAGGAGAGAGGAGGAAGAGGAGATTTGACATTGAGAACTGGCCATGTCACAGCAACTTAGTGCTCAGTCTCAAGTATACAAACTCAAAAGAATTCTTTAATTATATTCTACCAAAACTTTAATGAGTTGAATAGCTTTGGTTCTTTAAAGGTCCACTAATTTCTCACTCTATTGATAATTTACTCTTTGGGGTTTATTAGTTGGCTGTGAGGGTTTTTTTACCCCTCTGGGGGAACATTCCTTCCAACTACCAACACAACACAAAATGAATCAGGTTTGTTTGGAAGCAGGACTATTTATTCTCCAACTTCCTCATTTAAATTACAATAGATTAATCTTGTGTTCACTAGAATAAAAAGACTGTTATAGAAGGACAATTGCCAGGCAAGATTTCAGACTTCTTCTTTATGGTCTCATGCCAGTATGCAGGCTTACAATGCTCTCTCTTCTATCAGACTGGCATTTCTCTTTACATTACTTAATCCAAACTTAAATCTCAAAATACCATCCCAGTCCTAGCAGAATATTGCCCAATGCTTTGATAGTGAGAGATGGCAATAGCAAAAATTATCAGACATTTCCACATGCAGCTTAAATATCCATCAGTGCATATAATGCTTGTTAATAACCTCACTATCCTGGAATATATGCTTACATTCCTAGTATTTGCACAGTTTGTTCAGTCTTGTAGCTCCTTTGGTTTCTTCTGAGAGGATATAAACAGTTATATATTTGTTGAGACTATGGATAACAGTGGGTTGGAGTGAAGCTAACAAAAAGAATATCATGTAACATGGTCTTCTCATCTCCCAGAATGGACAATGTATATTTTAATCAAATGATAAAGTCCTGTCCTAGTCTCTCTCACTAGTCTTTGCAATCAGAAATGGAAAGGAAAAAGACACTTCAGGACAATACCAAGGATCACAGAAGTGAAAGATGTATTTCAAAGTTAAGAGGATGTTAAAATTCACATTATCAATTTTTAAGTGCAACTTATAGGCAGCTCTCCTTGAACATGAGGCCATGGCACTCTCTCTGTTACATTACCTAATTGAATTGAGGACTGTCAGAGTGCAACCTACTCGCACTACAAAGTCACCAGAGGAAGGGAGGAAAGTGCCAAGAGGCAAAGTCAACCAATGGCTATTCATCCTTGGAATGACACTGCACAAAAAGTAAAAAGACACCATCAAAACAGCCTGGATTTTACTTATTCTGGTATCAAAGCAAGGTAAACTAGGCAAAAAGTAAGTAATGGTGTGACAAATGACTGAGAAAAGACATCTATATTGTTATGTAATCAGGAATATCTGTTCATCAAGGGTGTAAAAAAAAAAAAGGAGAGGTTTTCCTTTAGGCCATTTGCATGCAAAGATAAATACACAGGTCCCAGGCAGTATACACTCAGCAGGGAAAACAGGGAGAACACCTCTTGTGTTCCAACTGAAAATGAGCTCAATTAAAAATGTACTAATGACATTTTGTTCTTTTGGTTGTTATTGTTGTTGTTAATAGATAAACCCAGGGATTTGGAGATTTTAATTATTATGACCTTACTCAATAAATTTATGAAAATATTCAAATAAATACTAAGAAACAATTAGATGTTTCAACTTCACCTCTTCAAGGGGATCACCATAATCTCTTTTAAGGTGTTAGAATTCAGCCAGAAAAAAGCTTCTCTTGTGACACACTGAGAAAATTCGTTTTTACTGAGTATCCCACTATAGTCATTGCTGCAATGGTGAGAAGATATGAACAGCTTTGGAAGAGAGCATGTACCTTTTAATTTCCAAAATACTTGGCAATTTGGGGGCTTTTCTCAATAGTTCCTGATCCCTATTTTGCTATTGCAAAATTGGGTTGTCTGCAGTGGAAAAAGATAATATTTTAGAGAGTATTTTCTAAGCATCTTTCTTTACAGCATTAGGGTGTGGAAGTGCAGTAGCACACTGGTGTGAATGTCTGGCACAAATAGTCTCTACTCAGACAGTAGCTAAGACGCTTTATGGGAAGACTGAAACTAAAGACTTGTGGCATCCAGGCCAGAACATTCAGTGTGGATGGTCTAAAATTAAATGCCAATGAGGAGAGTTTATTCCTACCTAAACCCTTTATCTACACATTGAACAAACAGGCTTAACAATCAACTGCATGGCAAGAGCTCTTCCCTGGCCTCCTGAGCTCGGAGATGCATTTAATATCCAAACCCAATCCAATCTCTGCAAAACCATTGGAGAAGGATCAAGACTTAATGGAAACAAAAGAAGTAATATTGTTTACCAGTCCTCTTAGCAATACTTCCCTCAGGTAAAATTAATTAAAGGTCCAGTTAGTAAGGCAAATAAGTGTTAAATTATAATAAAACTACTTCTTTGTGCTGCTTTCTAGTCTATAAAGAGTTTTAATAAAACAAAATTTACAGACTAAATTAAGTACTTGAGCTAAATACTCAGAGTGGCAAGAGATAAATACATCTACCCATATCATCAAATGGCATGAAACTCAGATCCAGCTTAGAATTCTTTCCCTATGAGAAAGATCAGCATCTCACACTGTACTTATAAAATGTAATACTGTACAAGAGAGTGTCCTGCCTCCTTTCCAGGTTGTCTTTAGGACACATGAACTCCAGGGGATCGTGGGTGGAATGTATAAAAGATCTTATTGCAGCTGCTGGTACTGCATCTGTTCAGGGATAAATAAAGCAGCTAAGTTCTAGTTTTGGTTTCATACACTGCCAGTCCCTTGACATGCACAGATATTATATACCATCTCCTCATCTTGTCAATCACACTGCAAATATGCCTTCAATATTGTGGAAGGGATGATCACTTTTTTTTTGGCCAGGAATGTTCCCACAAGCTGGGATAACCTCCATGACAAGTCACACACACTGGAATAAACCAAAACTACTTCATTTTCTTCCAGAGAGCAACCTTGTTAATGTAAATTATCCATCTTTAGACTTCTTCTCATTCTTCCTAGGAAAGAATTGGGTCTATATAAAACCGATGTGAAATTAAAACTGAACTAATTCACAAATTATCCAGACCTTCAAGAAGGTTTATTCTGTTTTGTTTCCCTTCACCATCACTTAATCGTCATGTTCTGGCATGAGGAATTATGGAAATGCTCTTGATCACTATTTGCTTGTATTTTTTATATATTTTCTAAAGAAGATTAATGTGTTTTACTATCTATGCTCAGCATATTTTCTTCAAAGAAAAAGTTGGCGATTACAATATAAAAATGACATTTTGCAGGGTGAGGAACCATTGCTCTGAAGAAAATTAAGCACAGATATGTAGGAAAAGGGAATTGCTGCTGAGAAGGACTAATCCATCCTTCTGTGGACCATAGGATGTGTAGTTGTAAAAGGAGGAAAGTCTCTTCCAGGAGTTCTCAGTGAAGATGCACTCTCTATTGTCAACACAGAAGTGATATTGGTATTAATTGCATCTTGGGTTCCTCAACAGAGGGTAGAGAAGACCATTTAATACAGCAGGACACATAGTCAGAGAAACAGGAAACTCCCCAGCTTCACACAGAGCAGTCATGAACCTCCATGAGGTACCATATTTAGCCAGCTCCTTCCTGCATTCCTCCCCTCTCCCTTCATGGCTCTACAGGACATTTTAACACCTTTTGGAGGGTCTAAATCTTTCACTTTCCAAATGCAGTCTTCATCTTTTTGTTCCTCCACTCTAAGTGCACTTAATCTGAACAGCATCAAAAGCTGGGAGCAAAGAAAGGATAGCACATTCTGGTGAGGCAGAATGTGGGAACAGAGCAAGGAAAGGAGGCAGGGGAAAGAGGCCACATAAGCATTCCAGGCATATGGAAGGAAGAGACAGCACAGAACAATCTCCCATGGAGTGAGGATGAATGCCAAGAGCCATCAGTACTCGTCCTTGCAGCCGGCTGCTACAGCTGAGGCACACAGTTCTCAAGGGTGGGATAAAGCCTCCCTCAAAAGAGAGGAGAGCTTTGCTACTCCTAAGGGATGAAACAGCCAAACAATTCTGGCACCTCAATAATCTGTTCACTTTCCCCTCAGGTGCCAACAGTCTGATACCCACAACTCTGTGCACTCATCCTGAACTACTGAGAACTAGCAAACCAGCACGTTTCAATTTTAGAAGTGCTGCCCTGAAAAGAAGCAGTACTAAGCAGTGGGCAATTAAACGGGGGGGAGACTGCAGTTCAGGCAGATGTGGTTTGTTGCTGTCCACACAACTGATGATGCTTGCAGACCGCTGACCACTTCTTGTCATGAAGAAAGTGGTAATTTAAGCAAATAATTTAACCTTTGCTTAATATTAATAAGCAAATAATAATATTTGCTTATAATTTAAGCAAAACAGTGAGAAAATAATCTTTTAGACAGGAAAACAATTTTGACAGTAGGGTAGGAGGGGACCTGTATTTTGCAACTCCTGTCAAAAAAATTAGCAGAAAGACTATCCATTTATTTCCTACAATAGTTACCCTTCGCCAAGGCTGATGAAAAAGACCATCTTGCTTCAACTATTTCTTTTTTAAACACCTGCCATAGTACCAACTGCCCTTAGCCATTTTTGAACCAGCTATGATTAGGTAAGGAGAGAATGCTGACATTCTCAAATAGAACAGGATGGTCCCAGTGACCCCCAGGATCAAGAAAAGGCAGGCCAAATTCACCCTAATACCAGGGCATTCCAATTTGGCACTATGTACCAGAATCTGGGGTTACATGTAGTATTTTTGGAGTTTTGGATAAGATGTCCCATTCCAGAAGCTTGAGGTAAACGTAGCATTGGTTCCAATTCAAAATAGCTTCCTAAGTTACTGGATGCTTTAAATATAGCATGAGAGTCCCACAGAGGCTTCTCAAGAGTGTGCATGGCACCCTGACCAGGTATAGTAAGCACTACAATGCATTGCAAATATTTTTATTCATGCCAGAAAGACTAATTGTCACTAATGCTGGCTTTAAACTGAGAACCTGTAAATTGTTTTAAACAGGTGTTTAAAGGACACCTGTAAGCATGTGTCCTTAAGCCTGTTACTTTAATAAGAATAAGAGTTTATGTCTGTATTAGGTATGGCTAAGCAAGAGAGGCACGGAGCCAAACCAGCCAGAGGCTGGAATTTGGGCTCTGAGCAAAGGAAAAGTGGGAATACTGCGAGAGCATGTTCCTCCTAATCCTCAGCTGCCATTGCTACAAATCGAGTATATTTGGAAGGATTTTGGAGAAAGGTTAAAACCTATTTATGCACCGTGTCCAGGCATTGAACACCTGTGGCGTAGATGACCACAACACCAGCTACGCACGTGGGAGGTGCAGAAAGAAACTCTACTCTCGTCGGGGGATTTACATGCCTTTAAGACATTTGGCCCATTTCATCTTCCTAAAAGAAGAGCAAGATCTCATTGACTTTTTGGGAAAATGGCTGCTAACCACCACTACCAAAGAGAGGAGTCACCTTGAATGAAGCCCATTCAAGATGTCATCTGGAGCCATTCGTAAGCTGAAAATGAATTTTTTGAAAGTACCTAATTCCAGGTACTTTCTTGTCTCTATTTATTGTGTGCTCTTTCTCCTGTAAATCTCTTAGAAGAACACAAACAGCTTTACATTTGGGGGAAACATTATATTCTTCATGGATCTGAAAAATGGGAGATTTTAGAACTGTCCCGAAAGGATATGCAACAGTAAGGCTGACCTAAGCTTCGGGGTCAGCTTCATGTGATCAAGCTTTTATTTCTTTCAGAGCCTGAGTTTTATGATAGTAGCTAAATAAAATACTTTTTAAAAAAATCATCATCTATGCAATACATTTTGAGAGGTGATGCCTTTTAGCTTTTAAATACATAATGTGAATTATGGGTCCAAAATATGTGCCTGAACAGCAAATTTATTGAGATCCTTGTCTTCACTCTGTACCAGCAAAAATGAAAATCTTTATGAATGCCACTTATTAAATATCATAGCATACTTTTATCAAATTAGTATTTAGGAATGTAGACAACTGTAACAGAAAGCCTATTCTGATATTTTGTTCTCAGGTAACCTTTTTATTAAGGCTTTATTTACACCAGTACAGAAGAAATAGCTCTTAAACATGCCATATATAGACACTACACTTTTTCAATTCGCATTATTCATTTCAACTAGCACACTACTGCTGACATTGCCAGACAATGTTTTAAATTCATTTATTTCCTCAACACTTGAAGTTGCAATTGATTTTTACCATGTTCAGCAGAAATTTCCCTCCTTCCTCTCCCCTTCTCAAGATCTTTGAATGAGGACTAATAATTTATCTGCGCATTGATCATTTGGCTAATCTTGCAACAAAAGTCAGTGGAAAAAAAGAAGAGCATTATCTCATATTACACTGGACACTATTTAATGCTATATTAGGCATTCAAATGGTGGCACCTCAGGTACCCATGTGCAGAAACTTCTAGTTACACACAAACTGACTACATGAGATTGTCTTCTCAGCTAGCTCCACGCCACTGTGAAAGCTAAATTATAATGAAGACTACTGCATTTTGTACAGCATTTTCATACTTCCACATTGCTACTAAAGGTTAGTGTTCTTTCGTTTGTAAATACCCACATTTTGGATAGTCATAGAATAACATACACTTTATGCTACTAATTAGACAACAAGATGGGAACTGCTGTTGCTAGTATAGAAAGTTAATGATACCCTATTTTCAGAGCTAATTTCTCTTTGTGTTCCACTGGCTGGAGAACATTTTGCAATAATGTATTCAGAATGGAGATAATGACAGAGTTATCTGCCGTGTTATTAAAAGAGTCATTTACAGAGTTCAGACATCAGACACTAATAAAAAGTTTTACCTGAAAAAAAGCTTATTGTGCACTTTAATTATAAAGTACTAACAGTTCAGCAGCTTTAAATTCATCATTTAATGATTACCTCCTGATGTTTATTCATTCTACAGGATCTGCAAAATTATTAACTTTAATAATAATTATGTAAATCTGAGGACTTTCTGAAATACAACATCAACTATATTCTCATAGAAGTAAACTCTAGGTCAAAGACTGAACAATGTGTCAGGCCACATTATCCAGTTGCCAGGGCACTGTTAAATCTTTAAAAAAGTGAAGAAAGGAATATAACTAATTTGAGTTCTGGATCTGTTTCCTTAGGTTAAGAAACCCTTTCCTCTCTCCTCCATAAAACCGCAAGAGCTACTGTTATCCCCAGCTGTAAACAAAGTTTTTCACCAGTCTCGAGCCCAAGTTTCCCATAGCTGACACTATATGCCTCCTGTTCAAGGGAAGAGCTGCATTTCCCTTTCTTTTGCAGGAAAGAAAGCTGCAAAGTTACTTTACAACTGAGCTGGCAATTGCATAGATGTTATTCAGTTACTTCATAGAATGAGCTCTTTCCACAGATAATGCCACATGAGTACTAATGATTCAGCTACAATCGCACTCCAAATTAAAAAGCACTTAGGAGGTGAGATAAAGAAAGGGCTTCAAACCCATGGGTTATGTATTTTGTGTCAGAACAGTCAGAACAGCAGGTCTGATGATGTAACGCCATTTAAACCAGAACCTCAGCTATTACAGGCCATTACTCACATTGATCTGGCCTATATTCTACAGGGTGTTATGTTTCTCCTGAAATTCAAAACACACAGAATTGAAGACCACAGCCTTAAACAGGTGATTTCTGCACAGTGTCTGTGCAGAGTACATAATACTCCTTATATACCCCTGACCTTTAGCAGTGGACTTAGTATTCAGCGATTACTTTAATCACACAAACAGATAAGAGGGGCTGCCTTTGTTTTCCAAGTACCTACTTGATTTAAAGGAGAAATCATTTGACCAAGAGCTGCAGCTAGCTACGTGTTCTTCCTGAAAGTTATTTTGTCAAGTACAATACACGCATTCAAATCACATTGCGTTATCATGCTACAGTTTAAATAAAAATTGTAATAAAAGCATTCTTCAACAAATAAACCTGAGTTTAAAGTTACAACAACAAACTTCATGGACTTTTCAGAATATTTTCTGCAAGGAAAAAAAACAAAAGCTTCTTATTTATATCATAACTGTTTACCCAGATGGGAAAAATATCCCATCTTGTGCTGGAAGTGCTTTGGATATGAAATGGGGTATTTGCTGAAATCAAACCTTCTCTTAAAGTGTTAGTGGTTCTGGTGAAACATCCATTGGGATTAATCCTCTGACCTGATACAGTATTTTTGGTCAAGACAATGTTGTCTACCTCAGAATAACTAAAGCCTTACCTCTTAGAGGACCCGCACAGCCACGTTTAAAACTCTGTTCTGTTTTACTCACAGCAGAGACTTGAACTGCCTTCCCAGTATGCTGGGATTTTTTGATCCCCAGGTGCCAGAACCCATTTCTCTGGTCCAACAAGTATTATTTAAATGGAATGCAACTATAGAATTTGCTCCCTCTCTCCTTGTCTGACATAGCCATGACACTTGTGTTTGATGAGACATGCAACCTTATCATAGAAATGTTCTCTACACTGAACTGCCATTTATAGTACAGATGCTGTCTACTGGAACATCTCAAATAAACAACACCAAATCGGGAGGCTGGGGAGTTACTTGTAGGGCTCAAGCTCACAGAAACACAATCATTTCTGATGTAGCTGTAAACATACCAGAACTGGATTGCAAATTACTTTGAAAGCAAATGTACCACCTCAAAAAACTAGCATTCTCCTAGGATACTGACGTATTTGCACATATAACAAATAATTGCAGGTAATAAAATTCAGAATGCTGTAACTTCAGATGAGGTGACTGTTACTCGAGAAGTAATCAACAACTAAACAGACTGTCCCAAAGAAATGCTGGGATGTGATGCCCACAGAATAGTTGTTTTATCAAAAAGATAGATAGTAAAGTTTCGGAGTGCTCTGAAAAGCTGGCCTGGAAGTATTTAATTTTCCTCTCACAAGGAACTATTTTGAGTTAAACTGTAAGAAGACTGGAAGAATGTGAAACTGCTCAGGCATAAGAAATTACTACAGCTTATTTAGGCATAAGACAGTCGTTATATTAAATGGCTCATTTCCTTCTCAGAAGTTGACTCAGTCATTTGAACTTTAAAGGGAAAAGGACACATCTCTGTTGAGTAATAGTTAAAAAGGAAGACTCCTAGGGAGACAGGAGGAGGACACCAGACTTATCTGTTAGTTTAGTAGAATATCAACTATTATAAATACTAATCTATAGCTTTTGGTATCATGAAGGATTTCTTATTTGGATATTAAAAAAACCCTCTCAAAGCTGCAGTTGCAGCTGTAGGACACCTGCTCAGCAGTCTCATTCACCAAAGGTGGATGCTTAACAGCTGATGTGGGATCAGCATTTCAAGAGAATTCGCTGAATTGTTTCAGTTCAGTGAATACAGGCAAACTGCATTTTTCTGATTATAATTTATGTACAGCACCACACGGCCATTCAAAGGACAGTTGCAGAAAGCACAGAGCCTGACCCAGATCATCTGAGGATTCCCTGCATTCAAGAACAGAAGGAAAAAAGTGAAGAGGGACTGCCTTTCCCTCCTCAGTTGTCTGTTGTAAGGCACCGATACGCAATAGCCCACAGGAAATGAATGCTCTCACATAGCTCCTCTAAAGCAAAGGCAGCGACAGCCAGAGGTTGGCATATGTATGCTAGGGAGTGGAGGAGGGACAGGAAGCAATCAGGAAGAGATGCTGATAAAAGGGAAGAGCCTAACAACTGTGAGAAAAAAAGTCTTCCTGCTCCTGCAGAGACAGACTGCAAAATGCTAGGCCAGGGTTTTCCCCAGACTCAAAAAGCTGTTTCAGGCTGCTTGTAGCAAAGTAAGTATACAGATCAGCTAATTTAATTCTTTTTATAGCAGTGTTTGCTGTTTTCCCTCCCTGCACTTACATCATCAACAGATTTCAACCTTTTAATCACTTAAATAAAGAAAAGTAGTTCTTGAATGTTTTTGTTTTGTTTAAACACTATCTCCTGTTTCAGGCCCTGGCTTTTGACTTGGAACCCAAGCAAATAAAAAAATCTCCCCATTAGGAAATACAAAACTGTATTGATGACCACAGAGTGAATATACTGGTCATGAATTACCACAGTGTTTTAGGTAATATTTCCCCTACATGAGGTGACGATAGCTCCTTCACACCTTTCAGCTCATCGCATCACCTGCAAGCCAGTCTGTCTCACTAGAAAAATTTACTGTTCAGAAATAAAGATTCAGAATTGTACAAAGACATTCTGATATTGCATCCAACCATGTACAACCATACCATCTTAGGTAACATGGCAACCGAGCACTTGGATAATTAACTATGTCCAAAAGCCTTCTTACAGAGGATTAGGTCTATAAAATTAATGAATTCTGCTTGCTTCCAGACAGTTCAAGCAGTAGGAGAAAATAAACAGCTTTGCCACCCACAGCAATTTGGAAAGACCAGATTTATGTATATGATCATGCCACTGGTGACAGCACCTAGCACTGCCAACAACCTGCAGGTCTCATTCATTTCAGCAGGGCTGACAGATGCTCAGCTTTACCAAGTCTGTCAATACTGTTTTCCTACCTCTGCTACCTGCTCATGACATCTCATGACAGAATTTGACATCTCATGACAGAATCTGACATCTCATGACAGAATTTTTCAAGTGGGTAGGATGGTCTGCAGGGTGGAGACTGGAAAAATAGTTTACAGATGATTTCCCAATGCTATTGTTAAAGGAGCGTGAAAGCTGCAGAGTGACCTTAACTCTTCTCTACTTGTTTTTGTCTCCTGTTTTCTTGTTCCCACTCCCTATGTTAGTCAGGCATTTATTTTTAGATAAAGAACAGATAAGCAGAACAATCCATTTCAGGGGAACACATCTTCACCTGTCACCCAGCTGACTGACTGTGACTCCTGTGCATTATGCTGTTGACTGTTCAGCAATGAGCTGATCACCTGGGCCTACCTGAATAGAAGAAAATACAGTGTCTCGCACAGCATTTTAAAGATTTCTTTAGAAGTGAACTGTTATGCCAAAAAGTTCTGCGTAACTCCCTTCCTCATCCACCGTGTTAATTTTTCCTGAACACAAGCATTAGCAATCCCATAATCCTGTACCGTGCTTTTGTCAGCAGATTTTAAACACCTTCAGGATTTCTCCCCCGCTCCCTAGGTAAAGTGCAAGATGGGTGGGATTTGTATAGGGCTGGCTGACAGAGTGCTGGTCAACAGGTACCCACCTTATGTCTATGCATGGGCTAGCTTCATAATGGCACAGTACTGGTGTCCTCTTTCAGGAGGGTGCTTGGAAACATGTTGGTCTGATACTACAGATGGCATGAACAACCCTGGTGTGTTAGACTCTTTCCATCGTCTTTCTCGGGAGCTTTGAGGCAGGGCTCTTGCAGCATGACAGAAGGGCACAGAGCCTTCATGGAAAAGGAGGAATCTTTCTGTTCTCTGTGGCCCACCCACAGACAGTCTAATTAACTGGGGGCAGTCAGAGCACAACGAACATGTCTGCATGCAAACCCTGTCTGCAGGCTCAGAGGGACACTGTGCACATGACGCCAAAAGGGCCATGGCACATCTGGTATTGAAAGCAATTATAATACTCTAAGTTGAAGTATTTGGGGTTTAGGACTCATCTTGCACATAGAAAGTCTAATCTCATCTCAGGGCAGCTGTGGATCAAAACCAGTCCATAAATAGGTGTACAGCATCCACTAGCAACATTTACACCTGTGTGTCCTTTCCAAGAAGGAACTCTTCCTCACAGTTATCGTCTCTCCCTTCCTCCCCACCAGGAACATCTTAAGAATGTAAGTACAGCTTCCCTTTTCCCATCACAATATGACTGCAATTATGGCTGAGTTCATAGGTCAACTCACTTATGACTGCAAATTTCTGATTAAGGGGAATATCTGATCTGTTTGGAGATATATTTATGTGATAGATGCTAAAGAAAAAGACGGATTATCATCAAAAGCCATGTATTACACCATGTTCCAATTAAAAACATCACAACCAGCAGGCATAACTATCCCAGCTTCCCCTGGAAGAGGCTATGTTAATTCCTGTATGTCTGCTTCTGCCCTCATAAGGCAGGCTCTCAAATCCAAAGCAGTAGTCCCAGCTAAAAACTGGGCCTCACTGGGAAGGAGTTCAAAAACACTTAACAGTGCTTTCTGACACTGCTATGGCTGAAAATGCACTCAGCTGTGTGAAGAGCTAATTCCTCCACACCCCTGGGAATTCAGACCTTGCAGTTTCACTTCTGCTCCTCCTACGCTCTCAAAAGTCCCATGAGAATCATACAGCCTTTGGGCACAATGTTTACACCTTCACAGATTACAATCTGAGACAATGAGCTTTTTGGGAAACAATTGGCTTTTCATTACTGATTGTGTCATATACAGTGCAAGTGCCACAGCCCTGGCCCATGACTGACAGACTAGGTATGACTGAATGACTTACAAAGAAAATAACCAACACCATACAGTGCAGGCTGCAAAGTGTCATGAAAACGCCTACAAAAATACGATGGCACCTCTCTCTACTTACCTTGGGCGGGATGAGAACAGAAATACCAACACTATTTACAGGACAAAATTAATCTGAGTTTATGAAGGGAGTTTATTTTTGTGGACAGGGGGAATTTAGTTGTCTTTTACTTTTTTGCTTTTAATAATACTGCCAGAACAGCCTTCTTTGCAATTATTATGCTGCAAAAGGAGTTACGAAAAGTACATCTCATCATCATAGGCCTTAGTATTAAGGTAAACGTGGCTCTGTCTTCCAAGAAAGGCATAATGTGCATAAGAACAAGGGAGATCAGATGATACAGTTTCACAGGATGAATATGAAATAGCATAGCTAAGATTTCAGAATCTCACTAACTGACTTTGAATCACATTTGTTGCAGAGATATAAATTTTGTAGCCACAACTTAACAGACTGTATTTTTTCATTATGAAAAAAACTACATAGTTTTAAAAGCAGTGAAGGTAGCTCTTTTTTATTATTATTTTTGCAGTGGAGCAGACCTTTTATTTGCATTCTACTTTGTCTGATTAAATCATTCTGGTATTTCTCTTACATACTGTTATGTAAGCAACCTCTCTTGTCACTGTACTGCAAAATAAGCCTTCTGTCAGTGATTTGTGGAGGAACCAAGACCTCTCTAGAAAGATCTGAACATTCTGGAGCAGATCTGAGACTGTCAGAAACAAGAAAAAAAACCAAGGGTGCTACCAGAAATCACACAGAACTATCTTATAAGAGAAAAGTAGGTAAGAGAAACACAAATTTCCTGAAAACCATCCAATGTTAAAAAATATTTAAGAAACTGAGCTAATTCAAGTAATAGGAGTACTGAACTGCAACACCTTAAAATAATGCTTCAAGGAGAAGATAAAAGAAAAAGGCAGATAGGAAATATATGGCTGTAATTGACAGATACACTGGGTAATTAATTATTAAATCCATGCTGGTTTTCAGCTGCAAATGGAAGGCTTCTGCATAATTTAAGACAGTATTTTAAGCACTACTGAGTCTCCTGCTTGACATGTCTAATTTTTATCCAATTATTGCACCCCATCACAAGAGGGGACACATCCTTGTCTTTGTTCTAGCACCTGACTTCACATATTTACAAGCAGTTACATGTTTCTTTTCTAGAAACATAACTCTGTATTCCCATTCAGAGTTGTTCTACTCCCTTCCCCCCAGATAGCACCAGTGAGGCCCCTATCAGCAGAAAAAGAGACAACACTGTACAGAATAGAACTGGAAGCTTACTTAAAAGAGACAGTATCACCATCCATAAAAATATACTAACCAGAACTGTCTTCCTGAGGCATTATCAATGCCAGGTTGTACTTCGAATCGGTACATTTCAAGTTGACATTATATTCTCTTTATTCACACCTAGGTGCAACGATCCTCAATTCCGCTAGGCCAGGTCAAAGTGTACATATGACTACTATTTTCCAACCCAAACAAGCTCAACAAGGTTTTTTTGCAGACTTACTCTGGAGATGGTCAAAGGCATGTTGAAGTCCTTGCCCCCTTGCAGTCGGAAGCCCCACGGGCCAGGTCCATTCAGAGTCACACTGTAAGCCATTTTGTACCGCTTTCACAGGCAGCAACAGGGCACTGCGGGACAGAAGGATGGGGCAGACAGAAAAAAGTGTGAAAAAACAGAGTGAGAACAGAGCAGGGTTTTACATAATGAAAGCCATGCTCGCTCTGCCTTGCCTGTTCAGTCGTGCTCTGATACCACCTAAGAATAGATGGGAGCTATAATGCAGATGCTGATATCCCAGCTGAGTAGGGCCCATAAAAGGTTTGTAACCAGACACCTACTATGCAAAGACTTCATGACTCAGAGGTCTAATATAGTCCCCAGGGAAGGGGACAGATCTTTCTAGGCTCCTCAAGCCCCTCATGCTGCTCAGTTATTTTATGGACAAAATACATGTTTGAATAAAACAAGCAAACAAAATCCCATGCTAAAATCCCAAGCACCCAAGTCTCTTCACTAACCTGTTAACAACTACAAAGCCATTTCAAAATTCTGCTTCAGCACACAGGTTTATTGCACTGTGACATATAATACAAGTTCTTGCTATACAGATCTTTCCATATGTAGCAGGAAAGGCACCAAGAAAGTGTTTACCTTCTTTTGCAACGGTTTGTTAAACTGAAAAAAGTATATACTACATGCATTTAGCATCACAACTTCATGTTTGGCTCTTGGTTCCACAGTCCTTGCTTTCCCTACGAAAAATTTAAATTTATTCTTTCTGAATGCAGAAAGATGTATCATGAGATACCTCTAATCAGCATTTAATTTCTGTGACAAAAGCTTCACTACATACCTGTTTCATCACTTCAATACAAGTCTTCTAAAGGTGTGACGCTTGAATGAAAGGCTAAGAATACAAATAGTTAGCTAACTGCTTCCTTAATTCCTTGATTTTTTCATAATTTACATTCCAGTTCTTAGGTGTTCTATAAAACTATAACCCTAGTTCAGTAATGCTGGCTAGCATTTCTGCCTTAGACTGGAAATTGCTAAAACACAGAGGGCATAAGGGTAGGGAAGAAGCTGTTGGCAGAACTATAAACAAAAATTTTCTGCTCTCAGGGTAAAGCTACAAACATTAAATAACGCTCATCCCTTTCAAGTCATTAATTTGTGCAGGACCTCCAGAACCCTCCTTCTGTATCTTCACAGCATTTATCCTCCTTTATCCTCTGGTTAGAAAGAAATTGCCATTATATTGAAAGAGGGGGGAAAAAAGCCCCCCAAACATGGGTTCTACTCTGATAATCAAAAAGACAAGCAAACCCACACAATGCACTAGAGTGAGGCAGCTCAGGTTGAACATTGATAATGGGTCACCCTGCCAATACACCTACCTTAAAGCATGATAAATATCTGATGACAAAACAGCAGAGAGCAAACACTACCAGGAATTCAGTCTTTATCTAAGGAGACGGTCGATAATTTTTCAAAACCATGAAGCAATAAAAGTTTCTGTCTAGCATTCACAATGCCAGAAAAGCCATTTGTACAAGGGAATAACTAATCTCTGCATAGACACTAGACTAAACCATATAACCCTATCTTTTAGCCAGAGGTCCACATTAAACCACAGCACTTCACACAGATTTAAATAAAAGTTACACTAAGCCAGTGGAACTGGCCCCAGCCAAAACTAAAGCAAATAGCAAGACACAGCTTGAGAATAAAGTAGGGTTTTGATGTCTCACAAATACCTCGAAGGTACACTTACAATAAGAGTATTTATAACCTGTCCTCTGTGAGTCCAGAACCACTGATGTTTGGATGATTACTTTGAGGAGAGACAAAACTGACTTGTTGGACTTCAAATGGCAGAGTTTCCTGGCCTGCCAGTTTATCTAGTACTGAATTTAATTTTTTTTAAAAAGCCACATGCACACACAAAAGTTTGATGGTTTATTCTTGTTGTACTTTTCCTTTTACTTTTCCTAAGTATTCACTGCTGGTTTTAGTGCCCTTTCTTGGCTCCATTTCAAGAGTTCAGGAGAATAGAATAAAACCAGGAGTAAGATAAACATAACAAGTCACTACCAAAGACAGTATCACACAAATAAGTATTAGAAGAAAGGCTACAGTTTTATGGACTGTGAATTCTGTGCATGTTACCTTCCCATAACGAAATCTTCAGTCATTTGGGTAAAAAACAGAAAAGGGAGGGAAGCAAAACCCAGAACGGAATAAAACCACACAACAAACTGAACAGAGCTAAGCATTAAGAAACAGAGATGTCGTTTAATCAAACACTATGTACTTCTGTCCTATTTTCACATCTGTAACATACCACTTGCTTATCAGTTAGGACATCTGAAAGGACCTGAGAGATCCTTCAGGCTGAGTGGTGTGCTAAGAAACCAGAGTGGGCATTGCATTCAGGGCTCTGTCATTTGAATGAAATGTTAAACTGAGGTCACTTGTTCCTACTCCTTTGGTTTCTGTCCGTGTCTGCACGAATGTTCAGCATAGCTTGGCATTTTTAAAAGGAAAGTGTAGAGGATATGCCAGTGTCCCAGCCAACATTTTCCTTCAACACATCAGGACCACAGCTCTTTCATGTCTGCACTATCACTACCAGGTGCAATTTGGAGAAAGAATATTCCAGAGTTTTCTCTCTCCAGACCTCCCTCCTGTGTCTATATCCTCTCTGCCTGCCTGAAGAAAGCTCTGCTCCTAATAATGAAGTTAAAATGCTACAGAAGCTCATGCTGTAGTCACAGCTCCAGTTGTTAGGGACACCCTTAGCACAGGTCTCACCTTCTACAGACTTTCAGTACAATCAGCCTCTAAATAAGAAAGCTGATGATCCACTCAGATGGCTATTTCGACCCTGCCCTATTTTCAAAGGTGAGCCATCAGTGGAGCAGGTACAGTGCCACCACAGCTACCAGCACAAACCTCAGCAAAACCTTCTGGGAAACCAGAGGCTGAAATAAACTTTGTGTACATAACTGGCAATTTCTTTGTTTTTCAGAGGCTTGTGATGTTTAGATTAGGTTTCAAGTTGCTTTACATAACTGCCTGCTAGTCTGTTTCAAAAATATTGTTTGCTCAGATAATAGTATTTTGTTTCTCATGGTGTGCCTTCTTCCCTACATTCTCTGGCTATGTCAAAATCTATGACTTGCTAAAAGCTCCCTCCCTTCAGAGAGAAGCTATGCTGAGTGCTGAGTCAGATGAGGTCACTGATGTAAGGAGTGACATTTAAACAAAAAAAACATATTCCAGGAGCAGGGTGACATTTTCTCTACACATATCAAATCAGAGGATTGTCCAGAGCTCCCCAGGCACCTCCCCTCCCACCCCAAGCTATTCCCAGCTGACTGATGGGAACAGCTGTGAGGAAGCTGGATGGGTACCAGACAGAGGAGAGTGCCACCACCTCCAGCAAATGCCTCTGAGGCCGAGCAGAGCTGTCCTTCCACAACTCCAGCAGAGCTGTTACACCGGCGGAAACAATTCACACGTGCTAGGAGACCACGCTGCGCCTGTTACAGTGAACTGGCTTTGGAGAGCTACAGCTGCGTGCTCGGGAGTGCACAGACATGAAGTGAATGAAACAGAAGCCACCACTGTCAATGCTAAATTAAGGTGGAAGGAAACAAGTAATGGAAATTCCAATTGTTAAAGTCGCTACTGCTTCATGAAGCTGGCCACTTTAGTCAGGGGTTATATTTTAGCTGCTGTGGTAGATGTGCACACAGGGGAGACTTGAATTACTGTCACTGCAGCAACAAGGTTGTATTGTTTGGATAATCAAGGATTTCAGATGTGGATTGCTTGAGAGCTTGCCTTCTGAGCTGCAATAGACTAGGAATCACTGGCAAATGAAAAGATGCAAACAAGGTCATGGTTTCAATGTTTTATGTTTAGGCAAGTGAAAGATTTGTGCCAGACAGGAATAAACTATTATTTCCTCTTTAATAGAAAGATGTTCAACAAGCTGGACAGACTTTCCCTCAGGGGAAAAATGAAAATTTAAAAAAATGAAAAAAATCCAGGCAAAAAGATTGTCTGTCTTTTCTTTCAGTCTCCTTCACCTGATGGAGTGGCAGTACAAGAAGGCAGCATTCAGCTTCATGACAAACCCGCCCTTTTTGTCTCATGGATTCCTGCACTGTCCCCAGTACAATTATCTACAACCCTTCAGAAGAGTGGGAAAGCAAGGCAAACGGAGCCTTTGAAGAAACTACTCACTAGACACGTGCATGAAGAAAACCCAAGCTTTGAACCAGTTGTCCAATATATGCAATCCTAGTAGAATTCACATGAAATCGACAGCTGTATTTGGGGACTGATCTTCATTGTCATCCACAGGACAAAATAGTACATATTTACTATACATTAGCTAAGCAGTGCTAAGAAATTTGAAATTTACATGTTAAGAAATGGAAAAAACTTTTAGCTCTGAATTCCTACCTTGCCAGGGACAAACTGAATATAAAAGTAATTACCAAGAGCAAAGATATTTTTCCCACAAGTTTAGCACAAGTTCAATATTGCTTCCAAAGTAAGACTATTCTACAAAAGAGGTCACAGTGACCTCCTTTCCTTCACTGCTGAACTCTGAACTAAGTTGAGCTAATCCTACTTGTACTTCCAGGTACAGCTTTGTTTCACCTATTAAAAATCCTTCAATTCTCACAGACCTTATTATTTCTGAGTTCCTTTTAGCCCCTTTATCAAGTTGTCCTAAGTCCTGATCTTTCTCAAGACGCTAAATTTTCTATCACACTTGGCTTCACCACGTTCTGCTTTGTCAATACCTTACTAAAACTGTGCTTTGTGGGTTCCAGAAAGAGCCGATAATGCTGGGGAGATATGCTAGAGCATAGATAGAGTATTATAATGATAATAATGATAGAGTATTATCTTCCTTCTCTATAATACAATGCCGTCAGAAATGCAGCTCAAATGTTTCCTGTTTGGCTGATTGCTGCTGCCAGTATCTCTTTACCAATTAACCCAATTTGCTATTTACCCCTCCTGCTAGATCCTTCACCATGACTACTTTCACCTTTACAAAAAAGCCCTTGTATTTCACACTTTTTTCCTCTACTACATGGCCTTTTTTTCCCTGCACCGACGTCCTTTCACTACCATTAAAGATTTGATATACAACACAGTTTAGTCAGCATTAAACTTTTAAAGACATGAAAATTTTTTGGTAACTATGTTAAACTAGAAACCTGTGAAGAGATAGAATCACCATGAAAGAGAAGGGGAAGATGCCTCTCCAGACTGTGTGTGAAGACTTAAGTGTATGTTAGTAACTTCTCATCTTACCAGCTTTTCAGTCATTGTTTTAAAAGACACTCACTACACCATGTAATACTTAAGACTTCTATGAAACTTACCTTCCCATGATAAGAAAATTTCTTATTCTAAGGTAAAAAACACCTAAACACCTGTAGTTTTAGCCATGTCCTGTTTATAAATGTAACCACAGCACTCAGGTTACCAGCTTTAGGTGAGAAAATGAGTCAACAACAGCACACTGGATTAAAACGCAGGGCTCGGTTTCTAATACGTGTACTTGAGGCAGAAAAAGAAAATGCGTGGCTGTTCAGTTTTCATTGTCGTTATCCAACTCTGGGCTGAAACTGGGAAAGTTTACAGCAATCCTGTGACTACTGTAATCTATGCCTTGCTGCAGGGGAACCTAATTGACTATTTGGCCTCAGGAAAGACGAAAGAGTGAACGAAAAAATCCACACAAACCTAAAGACATCACCGTCAGCTCCACACAGACCAGGGGCTGAGCTCTGACATCGACACCACAGGACCTCTTAGAGCGCAGGCTTTGCCTTGTGACAGCCCGAGGTCTGGCACAGCGCAGGGAGCGCACAGCGAGGTTTACGAGAAGGATCCTGTGCCGTCAGTGTAATCCGGCCATCGCAGATTCCTCAGGGATCACCACAGCGCGCTGATGTAGCGGTGCGCCCGTACGCACAAGGGTGCAAGATAACTAAGCAGCCTCCCAAAAGTTACACTTCAGCCTCGCCTACGCACTTCTGCCTTCCCAGTAAGGGCTCTCCGGAGTTTAATTTTCCACTACAGACACGCTGTAGTCGCGGCGCGACCCACCTTGCCCGCTCGCAGCGTCTCGCTCACCGGTACCTCCGGGCCGAGCGGCGCTGCCCTGGCCGCGCCGGGTGGGTCCCGGTCCCGCCCCCGCGGGAGCCGCGGCCGCCGCACCCACGGACATCGCCCCCGCAGCCAGAGGGCGGCCGCGACCGGGGCCGAGGGAAGCGCTGAGGCAGCCGGCCGCCCCCGCGGCGAGGGAAGAGCCGCTGCCCCGCAGGTGGAGCTTTTCAGGCGCCCGGGCTGCCGGGAGCGCCGCGCTGAGGGAGGCGGCCGCTCCCCGTCCCGCCGCGAGGGGGCGCTGGGCGGGCGAGGCGGCGCAGGAGGGGATTTGCCTCAGGCGGTGGCGCAGGGACCGATCCGCAAGCAGCCGCTGCCGGCGGCGTGTAAATATCCGAGTTTGGGCCGAGATCACCTCGGGGCCGCGGTGGCAGAGCGGGAAGGTGACACAGAGCTGTGGGGAGCGGTTCGGCCGAGCGCCGGGGCAGCAGGTATCCCGGGGGGCGGGCGTTCCGCGTCTGAGCCCTTAGGGAAGGATGCGAGGGATGAAATGGCGGCGGGAGCGGGGGGGCTGCGCCTGCGGGTGGGACCAGGAACGCTCTGGAAGGCGGCGAGGGCGGCCGGGAGGGACTGCTGTCCTGCCCAAGTTCAGCAAAAGCTCTTGAGCTTGTGCGTTAATGCTGTGCGGGCTTGGAGCCCGCAGCCTTCAGCCCCTTCGTTCGCCGCCGGAACAGAGTGAGAACGGTGGTTTCATTCACTGGCCCCTAGGAAAAGTGGAAGCGAGGTTGTTTTCCCCACTGATTCACTGGTGTTGATAAGCAATGGTCGTTTTAGTTAAGTGGAAAAGTTAAAACGACGTCCCGGGAGGAGACAAGGGCTTTGGAAGACAAAAAATGCAGAACGAAAAACTTAATTGCCGACCAGGATACTGATGCTGAGATGATTTAAGAGATTGAGCCTTGTGATGCCTTCACATGGTCCTACTGGACGAGGCAGCCTGCTCCATACATCCCTCTATTCAGCAGTTCTGTTTGGTTTGGTTTTTTTGGCTTTTTATTATATGGTCCCCAAAGTATCCTGCAGAAAGTCAGCTGTTTTCTCAGTGCAATGACAGAGCCACTGCTTTATGAGTTTGTTAAAGATTTAAAAAAAAAAAAATTAAAAAAGAGAAAAGCCTGTTCCCAAGCGTTGAACCGCTGGAAACGCGTGCGGTGCCCCGTGGCATCGGAGCCGCCTGGGATTTTCCCGGAGCGAGGATTCCCCGGGCCGGGCAGGTCCCGGGCAGGCGGCCGGGCGCTGGCGGAGCGGCGCTGCCGAGGGGCCGCTGCCGGTCAGCACCAGGGACAGGGCGGCGCCGGCCAAAGCCCCGGGTGAGGGGCCGAAAGCGCCTCGCGGGCCGCGATAAACACTGCAATGGAATCGCTGAAATACACTGCCCTTCTGAGAACTTTCCCAGCTCCAGCCTACCTAAAAGGATCGCAGTTCAGGTTTAGTGTTTCTCGTCTTACGGAACCTCAAGTCTCTTTACACTTTGGGTAGTGACTGTGGTACACATCAAGTGAACTCTTTTGGTCCAAGACACACGATGCACAGACCAGGCCAGGAAAAATTGATCTAAATTATTTCTGTATTTATATTTGGCCAAAATGCATATTCATATGGATTGTGACTTAATGGTAGGTGCAAAAATATTGCGCTGACAAGTTGGCTTATATCCCCAAAGGAAACATTTTGCATCTTGTGATGAGGTGAGCAACCTCATAAAGTAGCATACTTGGTGATTTAGGCTAGAAAACATGATCCAGATGGTGGGAAATTATGTTTATTTCACGATGTTCTGTTAGATTATCCCATTCTCTGTGTGATAGAAAAAATCATATTTAGATTTAAGGACTTATAGCTGAGCCTTTCCAAGGCCTTCAATAACCCGATTTTCTGCTCCCTGGTAAAAGTATCGGCAAGAATGACTGGGAGTTGGCTAATAATCCTGTTCTGAGAAGTGGTGGAGCAGTTTTGCTTCAGACTTTGTTTTTGTTTGAAACAGGTTGAAATACACGAGCTTGTATGTTTCTCAATAGGTCACTCAAGGGCAGGGAGTTTGAAAGTATGGGAGCTCTGCCTGCTCAGCACCTCGAAAAGAGCTTGCAGGCTTGTTCCCAGAAACTTGTTCCTGTCATTTGGAGGGACAAAATCCTCTGTCCCATTTTTCTGGAAAGCACTAGTGACAGTATTAAACTCATATTTTAAAGGATGTCTCAGAAATATGTTGCTTACCTACCAATGGCCTTAGAATAGTTCCCTGAAACACCTTTAGGGTCACCACTCTGCACGAAAAGCTGAGCACTGAGGCTGCACTGGCTGGGCCACCTTGTGCAAACAATCCTATTTGCTTTCTGGAAAGTAGCTTACTGATCGATTTAGCTGTCCATTTTCCTCAGTGACTCACTCAGTGTGATTTGCTTTTGACCCATGAGTTTCAGTCCAGCCTGGGCAATTTCCTTTACTGGAAAATTCAGATAGTTCTGTCAAGGGCTAATTTTCTACAAGTCTTTCTCCTGGTCTTTTATCCTTTCTTCTGATCACAATCTGATCTCCCAAACTGTTTCATCAGCTGTTCAGCCTCAGATCAGTCTCAGAAACGTTATTTTCCTCATAAATAGGCCCCTCATTTTTTATAAATTTCTGCAGTTTCATTAGGTTTATCAGGCACTTTAGTAAGCTGTCTGCGCAGTTTATTTGCAGTAACTTTAAAGTGAAGGTGTGACCACCACGGATGGAAACTTAAAAGAATGATTGCTACCCAACAAGGTGGCCTCCTCAGGTAGTGAGGGGCTCCTCACCAATTATGGTACTAGGAAAATTATCAAGTAAAGTACAGACACTGCAGCACAAAGTATGGATGTGCTTTCTCCTGGGATAATGCTTTTGACATCTCATCTCACTCCTTGCCCAGCTGAAGGGGTTCTGAGTTCAGAAATAAACTAGTGATGAGTGTGGCTTTCTGAGAGCCCCTGCTGAGGAACAAATAACAGGGAAGAAGATACTGCCTTAGGTTTGGATGGGCTGTGTAGGTGTTATTTCTCTGTGGCAACACCGATGTGACTGTTCAGACAGAAGTGCTAACATTCAGAGGAGTGCAGATCTGGCCTGCATTTGCGCTGTCATTTACCCAAATTGTAACAGCTCCTGTAAACGAGGCTGTTCCATTTGTGATTGCTTAGCAGTTCTGATTTTCCCAGTCCTTTGCACATGCTGCGTGAGGGGACAGGAGAGTCAGTGGTTTCTTCCTTCTGTCATAGGCAAATAAATGCGCAATTTGCAAAACAACTCACAATTTTCACTTCCCTTCTGACAAAAGACTGAGAGACATTTCTTTAAAATTAGGACTATAGATATGTCTGGTTAACAGTCTGATTCATGTGCGATTGTGTTCTGGTGTTGCCAGAAAAGCTGCCAAAAGAATCTAATACTTTCGATCTCCAAAATTATTTTGTTTTGCAGAAATTTTACAGAAAATCTCAGGAACATGTAGCAAGCACAGCTCAGATGAGGATCATATTTTTACTGACTCTGCTTTACTAATTTTACCCTTGTAAGATAGAGATTCATCATTCCCATTTTCAGTCTTATCTTAATAATTCTTCTGGCTTCCTAGTGTTGCCCACATAAAAGAGCAAACAGCCATGCAAACAAAATAATCAAAAGGTGAAGCTGTTACATACAGTTCAATAGAACATTGTGAATTGCAATTCTAGAGTGTTGCTCAAACATAAAAAAAGAAGACTGTCCACATGGTAACCTCCTTGGACTGTTCCTGTCATTTCCCTGGACTATATTATTGGCATAACATTCCTGGTACAGGATGAAAACAGAGTTATGGCAGTAGGTAATTCAGGAGGGACTTGTCAGCAGGATGAACCCCAGAAATGCTGCTTGACTTGTAACCCTCACCACTTTCATGCTAAATTTGGGCTAATCTGGCCTCAAAATGTCAGCATGAAAGTCTTGTGTGATGATTTTAGATAGACAAAAAGCTGGAATTCTCTTAAAATTTAATATTTTCAGTTAGTTTGGCTGAATAAATGTTGGCCTCTTAATTCTAACTCACTGTTAAACTGTAAATACTCAGTTATAAATGCAGGCTCTTTGTATAAAGGGAAAGGTGAATCTCTTGCCGCTTGTTTCCCATGGTATCTCTCTGCATCTCTCCGTTGAAGACTGATTAATCCATCATTGCGTCTTTCTTACAACATGCACTGTTAATCTTCTGTTTGAGAATGCAAAACCTTCCTGAATTTGCCTTGCAGCACTCCAAGAGTAAATGATACGGCCTTTTACAGATAATCTTGGGTACTGCACTAAATCGAATTGCCCAACTCACAGAAGGAGTTAATGCCATACTCTGACTCAGAACTGGCCATGTTTGATACTTACCACAAAGCACTGTCAGCTGAGTAGCAGTCTTGTTCACTTTGGTTACTTGGTGCCTTGATCTGATGATTTTTTCAGTTGAGCCCATTGATTTATTGAAGCAGTTTTCATTGGGATGTCTGAAGACTGGGATAAACTTTGCTGAGGAAACTGTGAGCTAAGTTTAACTTAGCTGCTGCTGGAGCCTGAGTGCTGGTATGTTTTTCTTCACAGGGTAGCATCTCGGTGCCTGACCTTGAAGAAAGATCAAGAATATCTTGATGGTCAGGTGCTAAACATACAACTCACTAGACGGGAACTGAGCAAGCAGCTCTGTCCTTGCACAATGTTTTCATGCAGTAAGCAGAATGAAGGACTACTAAAGAAAGGCACACCATGTCAAAAAAATGTTCTAGACCACATCTGTACAATCACAATAAGTAAAAGAAATCAATTTATTTTGTAGCTTTATTGGCAGTTTCAGTAATTCAAATTTTGTTTAGAGTCAGCCAAGCTTTCTAGCTGAGTTTCAGTGGGCTAGGGGAGGACAAGTGGGATACAAATTCAGGATCCTATTGTATAAGTAACCTGTTTCAATTCCCTCATTGTTTAAAACAGTGCATGAGTTAACAAGAATAGAGCTCCCAGACAAGTGAACAGGAATGTCTTATTCTTTATTCCATTTTTATTATTTTGTTTCTCAGCCCTTTCCTTTACATTCTGGATATGTGTTGTAGAGGGAATGGAATAAAAGCTTTGGCAATGAGCTTTTTTCTTCTTATGAGCTCTTTCAAGTTTAGATCAAGTAAACTAGTAAAAGTCAAATTTTGCTGAAGTCAAATAATTCTGCTGGAACCAAGCCACTAGCTCTTGGAAGGAGGAAGCAGAGAAAGACAAGTGCCTGCAAGTTAGTCACGTGTTGAAACAGAAACATTATGGGGTCCTCTTGACTTGTCAAATCAACCAACATTTTGAGTGTAATTTGGTGTAACTTGTGCTGTATATGTAATAGCTGTGAGTGTTGCATCTGGGACTTCCAAAGATTTTCGGTTGCTGAAGTTCAATTGAATGTCCTTTGAACTACCAGAATCCTTTTCCAAATCTCTGTCTCCAGTCCTGAGATACAAAACTGGAGAATAAATACTAGTATTGTGAAAATCTTAAGCAAGTAGTCACAAAGACACAAAGAGCTTAGTAGGGGATGTTGCTTTATTGCCACTGGATGTTTTGGTTTTTAACTGAAAAATTCAGAACTGAAAAATTCAGAACTGATTTACGATCCCCATGAAGCTGTTTAATTGCCATTATTTTCGGTCTAGAGAATTCCCTTTAAGGAGTGGATGAGAAACCCAATTCCCATCAGGATCCAGCTTGTATGGCTGAATTCTCTGAATCCTTTTGCTGTAAGTCTCTACTGGTATCATGCCACTCCTACTTGTGTGGCTGTTCTGGTAAGACATCTGGCCTTGACTATCTTTTGGCTAAAGAAGTGCCCTGATCCTAAACCCCAGATCCTGGGTTTCTCAGAAATGGCTTCCAGTGATGCTGGACAGTCAGCTGTGTTATTTTGAAAACTCCTGCTGTAAATTTATTTTTAAAAGCTGGAATTCAGGCAGCTCACACTGTTGCCATGTTCATGAACTGCTCTAATAAGCCATTGTCTTTGTACTGTGACCCAGTGAAAATGGAGCAGGTTCAGCTGTGGTGGGACTCTTTCTATTTCAGGAAGCAGTACAATGAAGGGAAGCTGCAAGGTGCAGCTCTGTAACACGTGCTGTGACCTCCTTAGCCCAGTCTCTGGAATCACTATGGTCTGGCTCCTGCATGTGAGGAAAATCAAGGACTCAGTGAAAGGAGCAAGGAGAAATCTGACACAGGATGGTAACTCTGAGTCCCTTTTCTGGCCCAGAAACAGAAAGAGAAGATGCCTGTTTCATAGAAAGTTACTGTTTTCCAACATTTTTGGATTCTCTAATTTATTTGCAGTCAGTTTATTTTGATGCAGTGCTAATGGATATCCTGAATTGTGTTTTCTTATTTGCTTCCTTTGCCTTTGGTCATACTCTACCATGACAGTTTGGGGTAAAACAAGATTTCGAGTGGGTGTGATTTATTGAAATGGAGTTTCACATTATGTTTCATGGAATTTACATGGTTTTAATTCCTTCAGGTGAAAAAAACTCGGTATCTACAGTGCCTAAAGAGAACAGCTCTTTCTGTGTGTAACTTACTTGTCATCTAATTGAACATAATGATCCTGAAAGACTGGTGTGGCTTTTTCTTTTTCAGAGGAATGATTTTCAAAAGGAATCCATGCAGTGAATGTGACGAACCACCAATCTGCCTGATGCTACTACCCCAACTCTGTCCTTCATCAGATTACGTTCTCTTCTTACTTCACTGAGCAGCAGCAGAAAGTGAGTTTTAACAAGTGCATCTGGAAAGTAGCACTTCAAATAAGATCTATCAATACACATTAAGGGTTCTGCCTTGTGCTTCTGTTACTCAGAGGCTTCAGCTGAGGACAGCAGCATCAAAAGGCTTCATATTTTTAAATCACAGTTGGAGGGTTATTATAAGCCCAGACTCCATCTGTTTACATGTTAAGGTGGAAGCATAAATAGTTCCTTTAAAAGCCAGGAGGGAGCTGTGTTTAATTAATGCTGGTCTTGCCACCTGAGGGCATTGGCGCTACTTGGAAGGGGGTACCAGAAGTGGGAACTACTGAAAACTAGAAGATGGTGGTACTGCTGGAAGGGCTTGAAAGCAGCACTGTCCTTGGGATGAGTGTCAAGGAATGCTCAACTGCAGGACCTGGCAGGTAGAAGGGAGCTGAGTCGAGATCAAGAGATCAAGGTTTGAAAAGGAAGTGAGGGGAGAAACAGCAATTTCTTAGCAGCTTCCTGGAAAGGGTAAGCAAGGGCCTTCCCTCTGGCCCTGTGGGTTAACTGGGGAAGAGTTGACTGGTCCTTCATTGCTAGAAATAGGGAAAATGAGAAGAATCTATAAGAGATCTGGACTGAGATAAGCAGAATTTCTGTAGTCTGCACAAAAGGATGAAGGTAAGCAGTCGCACTGGGAAAGAACTTGTAAGTTTAGATCAGAAACTTTTTGTCAAAAAGAAAACCAATTTTTCTTTGTTTTTAAACCTCTCTTTCTTGTTTTCCTTTTTCTTTAAAGGTGAACTTGCATAGCATATCTAATAGAGACAAATAAGGGAAGAGGTATTACTGAAAACATTGTCATATGTTCTATTCTATGGTTATGTGTTTACAGCTATGACCAGTGTATGTTAATACTGCTGGGGCTCTGATGAGGACTGATTCCTCAAAGTCACAGGTCAGCACTGGACAGTTACCTTAGAGAATCTGGCATGCTGTGATAATAGCCACGAGCTCCAGCCACTAGAAATGCTTCTATAAGCTTTTAAGAGCATAGTCTTATTCTTGCCTTCTTTCCTTCCTTTCATGGTGAGCCTCACTTTATTCATAACAGTTCTTGGAGTTCAAGCTTTGATGAATTGCCTTATTTTAAATCCTTTTGATATTAATGGAGCTCTTTTGTGCATGAAAGTAGAAGTTGGTCCTGAAAACGTAGCTCATGTCTGGACAGGGAAGAAACAACTATCTGATTTCAGAGCAGGCAAAACCATAGTGTTCTCTGATTTTCATTCTAGGCAACACTCAGGGAAGTTTGTGGAAATCTTGTTGGTTTGATTTTGTAGTGCTTCACCCTATTTATGTTACCCTTATTTCCTGGATGACACTGCTGGTCAAGAATTCCCTTCTTCCATGAACAATTTCTGCCCCATTTATAGAGCTGAAAACCCTAAAAATGATTCTACCACCTGTTTGACTTTGCTCACTTCAAGGGACAAACATATGTATTTCATATAGAGTTTTTGATCAAAAACATGTACACAGTTGTATGCTTCATATTTTTCTTAGTTACGACCTCCCAATAAGGTGCCTGGTTCTACTTCACTCATGTTACCTGTAAACAATAACTGAAGTCTGTTTGGTGGGTGTCTGTAAGTTATTTCTGTTGAGAAAAAGAATGACTATGCATCCCTTATCCACTTCAGTAACAATCTCTCTCTTTCTTATGTGATAGTGTAGTTTAGATGTTTTGATAACTGTACAGTAAAGAAAGAAAATTTGAATAAAATAAATGGAAAAAATAAATTATATTTCCAGTTGTGAATCTTGGAACAAACTGTAAAAGCTAGTTGAGAGTAGCCAGATTATGATGAAGAGCATATTATCTCTCTTTCACAGGCAGAAATACTGAGGTATGAGAAGATTATGTGATTTTCCCAAGGTCACACAGACAACATGGAAAAAAGGAAAAATAGAATCTTGAACTTCTGATTCAAACTTTTATTCATTTTCTCAGGACTGTCGTTCTTCCTCTTGGTACGGGTTTGCCATACCAAAGTGCTTGCTGCTTTCTACAGCAAATCAAATTTGCAACTCCGCTCACCTATCAGTATTAACCTTGGCTTTAAAAAAACTTAGAAAAACTTAGAAAAAATATTAATGTAAAGTTCCATGGAGTTAGCAGCACATACTAGTCTGGAAAAATATTTTAAAAATACAGTAACTTTTAGTACTGACCTAACATACCCTTAACTCCTTATTTTCACTTGTGTGTCCTGAGGGGTTGTGTAAATATTTATGCATATGATTAACTTTAGGCATCTGAAAAACTTAATAAGAAAGCAGTTTTACCAGTTTTACAGCAAAGGGTGCATCTGGGTGTGTGTAATACATTTTTTGAAGTACTGAGGCTTTTGAAGGAAATGCTGTTATATTAGAGGTACAGTCACTTTCTTTGTAACCTTTTAGGCATGGCACTGTGTGGAAGGGTATGGATTTTCCTTTCTGTTTTTCCAGTCAGTGGAAAACAGTGTAGCAATTGTAAAGTATGCCCATAAGTGTCCCACAGCCTATTCAGGAAATGTTCCTCTACAGAACTTTACATTGGAGACCGTGTGCTATACAATGATGTAGTCTCAGATTTTTGTGTCTGTTTCCAAACCATCTTCTTGTACACTTGTGGAAGTCACAGTGAAGTGTAAACATTGAAGGAAATGAGCAATGGTTTTGCTTTTACATTGGGGGTAAAACCTGCCCCGGAAAAATTCCCCTTAGCAAGTTATTTACATAGGTGTCAGGTTTATTTTATGTGCATGATGAGCTTTACTCTCAGGTTATGTCTGTGTTTGGCACAGCTTAACCAGAGCTGCAGCTCTCTCTGTTCTATAGCATACCTAAGGCTTGACTCAGCCTGATAAAGTTGCACATTCTACCTATCCTCTAAGTTACAGTCAGCATCAGATGACCTACTTAGGCCAATTTTGCTGTGCTTCTGAGTCATAGATCTGGTGGATTATGACTGAGTATGGATTGCAGTAACCCAAATGAAAGTGAGTATTAAAAAGGTTCTCCCACATAAAGTCTCCTTGGCAAGGGTTGGTTAAAATTTTCCTGAAATTGATTGAAAATATCTTTGGTACTAAATCTACATAAATACAGGTGTTTGTGTGAGTTTAAAAAGCATGAAACCAAACCAAAAAACCCAAAACCAAACCAAACACCAACAAAAAGACCCACAAAAACAACCAAACAAAAAAACCCCAACCCACCAAGAAAAAAACCCAACAGAAAACTAAACAGAGGGGTAGAGAAGAAAAGTTCACTCTGAAGAGCTGTGAGTCCCTTCCCATTTTTTCACAGCCACTGGGGTCGTCCTACTATTAATTCCCAGTTTCAGGTGAATCTTAATTTTGAGAGCCAATTTCATTGCCAAAAACGTTTGTAGGGTAATACGTGAACCAACCACTGTGAGTCCAGCTTTGTAGTCTAATATTACATGTGATTCTGACATCTCTATATACAGTGAGTGGGCATTTTCCTGCACTGATGGGACTCTTGCAGCATTTGCTTTGCTCTGCAAGCTGGATATAAAGAATTATTGCGCTGCGTCTCCAGCAGAGCCCTGCTGTTACAAGAACTGCTGTAACTAAAATAAGTGTTTTCCTACAAAACACAAAAAAAATTTTATAACTCTTTTGTATCAGACTGTTAAGGCTGGATTTGCTATGGAGAAACTTTTCTGCCTTTATTAAGCTTACACTGATGATCTGCTCTGTCTGTTCTCCTTAGAAGGGAAGTAAATAGGACAGCTTGTAAATCTTGTCGACTGTGAAGTTTGCATAAATTTAAAAATGAGCATTTAGGTTACAAATTCAAGGGGGTGAGGAAGGCACAGTAATCGTTTAGTGTACAGCATCATGGCCTATGTCTAAAGTTGCTAGGAAGGACAGTAATAATAATTTATTTGTTTTAAGACTGCTTTTATATAAACCTGTTTGTAACATTCCTATGACATTAGCTACTCCAAGGCTACAAACACAAGTGTTTGAATAGAGACACTTGTTAGCAGACACTGAAATACCATTGTCTGATACTAACACTGCCTTGCAGATAAGGGCTCTCTCTCGGTAGTAGTTTTAGCAACAGAGACAGACAGGTGCCCTGTCAGAGTTACTGAGATGGCAGTGCCTTTCACTGAGGGAGCAGAGGATGAGAGGACATGGCAGCACTTTTTGGGATAGCCTGCGGAGAAAATGGCACCAACCACCCTGAGGAAAACAGGCGCACGTGGGAATGGTGACTTACCCATGTTACACCCTAGAGCTTTAGAAACACCCAAAAAAGCACTGGAGGTGTCTGTTTACTTCTGAATGTCAAGCTTGCTGTTGGTTTTGCACATGACTTCAAGGAAAATGTTGTTTGCTATTCTGTCTTACTTGAGAATGTGTGAAATGTCGATACTCAATGTCACATTCTATGATGACACTTTTTAGTTCGGTGGTGGGTGTAGAAAAGTTTCCAAAAGTATAAAATGTGATTGTAACCTGGAAAACACAGGGAGTAAGACCCTGGTTGTATGTGAAAATTGGAAAGATTGGCAACATGTGGCTGCTGCCTTACGCAGTCCTTCAGTCTTGGCTGGCAGCAGCTGTTCATTACACTGGCTCTTGGCACCTCCTTTGCAGGTCCAGCAGTAGTGACCAATTGCTCAGCAGTTTTGCAGAATTGCTTGAATGATCAAACCAAATGATTTCACTGGTGACCCAAGCCTGAGTTTGTGCCCCCATGAAGGGGCAGAGCTAGTGTGTTAACTCCCAGCACTGCTTGCCATTGCCTTTGGCAGCAGCCTGGTCTGTGAACAGCTGCTGGAGTACAAAAGGCCAATGGGAAGTGTCTCAGATTTGCCCTAGACCTGTCACACTCCAAGTCACTGGAATATATCCAAGTGCATGGTAAACTACAGGCGGTCTTTGCAGAACAGCCTGTACAGTTGACTTTAAGTGAAACGTGAATCATCTCAGTCCTAAATTATTTTAATCCAATCAGTCATCTGTGTTGAAGGGTGTAAAGAGACAGCAAAACCAAGAGAATGGCTGCCAAGTGGAGGATACAGGACACAAATAAATCTGCTAGGATGAGATGAAATATGAACTAATAATGATTTATTCCAAATGCCGTAGGGGTTACACTGTGAACCACTTGTAGAGATATTCAGATGAGAAGAATTTTGTAGGCTTTCCCCTGTATGATTTTTATAGACACAGCAGAGGTGAAGGAAGGCAAAGCTGTTAGCTACACAGAGAGTACACACAAGGGTTTTGAAGTGCTCACAAACAAATTCTCCCTAATTAATATATGCTTTACAAGTCTCTTGTAAGTAGATGAGCATGAACAGCTGTAGTTCTTTTTATAGATACAAACTAATCTCTAATACATGTTGGAGTTGAAGGATACAGAGAACAACATGCTGCGGATTCATAAAGCTCTTCTAGCCATGGAAGTATTCTTTTTGTACCCTCTAAAAGTGGAAGGGAATGCAGAAGAGTGTGAAGTGTAGTCTTGAAGAGTACTGCTTGGAACAAAATCATGACTGGAGCAAAGGATCTAGCTATTAGTGACACATATACACTCCTTGTTAACAGATCAAACAGCACATGTGAGTTAGACCTATTTTCTTGACAGGTTCAGTCTTTTGTGACCCATATGAAACAGGCATATGACCCATATGAAACATTTGCTAATGTTTCTTCCCATCTTTTAGTAGTGTCAATAGCCTTCATGACAAAGAAAGAATTACGCATTTCATGCTTTTAAATTTTTTTAAAAGCCTAAGCAATAAGTCATAATAGAACTCCTTAGAATTGAGGAATATCTTTGAACATGCTTCCTGTTTGAAGATGTTTTCTCTCTTCTTTCTCCTTATTGCTAGCTGTATATATTATCAGTTTAATATTGTCCTCTGCTGGGAGACAATATCCTGTTGTGGTAGATGAAGGGAGAGACTGTAATAGCTCCCTTCCATCTCTAATGCCTGTGATTTCATTTACATAAAAACACTGTGGATTTTGAACAGTGTGTTTCTTTTGGCAGTTTATTACCAGCCTGAACGCCTCACTTTTTTCATGATCTAACATTTGTCTGCTGCAGAAGTCATTATCACCTTCATTTTTAGTTTTAATAACCTTCCTTTTAATAAACCTCAGTTTGACCTAAGTTTCCAGAAGTTTACTTCAAAACAATGCCCCAGACCTTCTGGAACCTACTGATTTTTCCTCTCAAAGTAATAAGCTCATTATATTTTTATTGATTTTATGGCTTTTTCTGATGTGACATAGGGAAGAATTGATTTACTTAGGACAAAATGCCTTGCTGGGTTCCCTCCATTGTTGCAACCAAAGGGAGAACTGCTGGAGGGCCTATGGGGAAGAACTGTTTCAATAGAACTTCGTGCCATGTTCTTTTGGGCTCAGTCCCACTTTGGACTGACTTTACCTCATAATCCTTGTGGCATAGACTGCTATGAATTACAAATTAATTTTGTCTATTTCTTCTTATGCACTAGAAGAGATACCAGAGGAAAGCGGAAAATCGCTATTGATAGAACTCTTTCCCTCTCCTTTCAGGGGAAAGAAGTACAATCTCATGGATTTAGCCACTGAGGAAGAAACCCCTCAGCTATACAAATGCTGCTGTTCAGAGAAGGGGAAATGAAAATGCCAAAGGGGGCATGATGTGGATTCCATACATCTCTAGAACAACTATTTTTGGGGAACTAAACCTTCTCCTCCCAATATTTACTTTAGAAAAGGACATCAAAGAGTAAACAACTTTGAAGCATCAGAAAGCAGATGTATTGACTTACCCATAAGACATTTCAGTGCAAACATTGCTTTGTATTCTGCATTCTTCTTATGAAACCTGCTAAAGGAAAGTCAGAAGGAGTTTCATAATAATCTCCTGTAGCTCTGGGGAAGTTAGCTGAGAATGGGTTAAAATCGTCTTTTAAGCCACTGTTGGAAAAGAAGCTAAGTATGGAAAGAACCATAGCCTTTTCCTCAAGTGTTCCTCCTTTCTCTTTCCCCTGTTTCAGAAATAAAAATAAAGATATGAGAATTCAAATTACTGCTAAAGTGCATTGCCTTTCATTGAATTGTAGAAGAAAATAGGGGAAAATGTGTCATTAATGAGAGAAGGGAGCACTGACTGTGTAATTAAGTTTACATTTGGTCGAGAAACTTCACAATTATGAAGAAACCATCCTCAAGAAGTAATGTACATTTCCCCCCAAATTTCTCAGCTTTAGCTCTGTAATAGCTTTGAAGTTAATACACTAAGTGAACAAAGCCAGTTTTGAATATCATACTTCTCTCTCAGGTTAATCCCAGGAGGTGTCTAGGTAAGGTCCGTACAGTGGTGGGAATATACGTGAGCAGAGTAAAATCCAAATGAAAGAATTTTTTTCACGGGCTGCATAAAGAAGAAATATTAAAATTACAGTGTGACTCAGATCAAGATGTGATCCACTGGAGAGAGTTCTGATGCTGAAAAGATCACTCCTTATGTTTTTATCCTTGCTTGTCTTGTGCTGTGTCTTTGTAGGAACATTTCAGACCAATCTAGGAAGGTATTCTGGATTCAGCCAGTCCACCGCTGTTCCAGAGCTGTTGGCTAAGGTGATATTCTGGCTTGCACCACTCACTTAACTGCTGGACTTCTTGTTCTGCTTGTGACTGTTGGATTTAGGGTACAGGAAACCAGAGTTGTATCTAGAAGGCAGCTCTGCTCCTTGGACACTGCTGCATGTTATTGTAATACTGGGTATCTGGGCTGAAGATGATCCCTGGTGAGACTCTCCTTTTCTTTGTCCAATACTGTTCAGGTTCTCACTTTTCTAAAGGATGCAAAGATTTACAAGAAATGGACAACACAAACATCTACAAGGAGATCCCATTGAATCATCTATAAAAAATGACATGTATTTAGCACTTTGCTACTCCCCATGGCTGACTGAAAAGCAAACTTAAATGATGGAGGGAAAAGTAGATCTGAACATTTATATTTCATGAATAACTTACCAAAAAAACCCCACCTGTTTAAATAAGCTAATGTACTAAAGCATTAAAGACTTTGCATTTGCTACTTGAGTGCTGGTCTACGTTGAAGAAAGACCAGGCTAATGACAGCACATTCAACTATGAACAGAAATACTGTGAATATGCTCAGGCAGCCTATGAATTCAATCAGATAAAGAGTTTCTCCATAAAGAGGGACTGCCTAGGGTCGTTGGGCAAGAGGTAATGTAAAATGTAGTGTTAACAGCATGGATAGTTTGAAGGGGGAAGCAAACGACATAATGAGGTAAAAATTGAGGGAAAGATTATTTAGCATTTTTTGACAATAAGTGATGTTAGCTGTCGCTTGCACAGGACCAAAAAATCAGTTAGGATGAGGCTCACAATAGCTCGTAAGGATCATTGCTAACAATAAAGAGACAATTTAAGGTGGTTGTATTACACTGGGGTTAGTGCTGCAAAGATAAAACTACATTGTTTTCACCTGTCAACTCTTTGCTTTTATTTCCATGTCTGCTGAGAATTAAAGCAAGTTGACTCACTTGTGAGAGATGTCAGGTATCTTTACCCATATGCTGTAGCTGTGTTAGATGAAGAAGAAACAGACACTAATACAACATCTTACTGAATAGGTGACATGGCATGTTTCAAAAACTGACCTTGATTTCCTCCAAGCTGCACGTTTTAGATGTTTGCTGCAACCCAAAACAGAGAACAGGAAATAGTTAACAACATCACTTTGTACAGCAGTACTTGCCACAGGACTAAGGCTGTCTCAGCTTAGCGTATACATCATTAATATAAAGATGGTACAAAGTTAATGCCTCCATGCTCCACTAAGGAAATCGCAGACCTCATCAGAGGACTTACTAAATTCAAGAGAATATTCAAGTTCCTTGAAGAAGTTGGACTCCAGGAGAATCCTGTACTACCTATGTTCTCCATCCTCAGTTTCAGCAGTGGTCTGCCCTTTGTGGTCATGTTTTCTGCATTGTGCTGGGAATACAGTGTAATTTTTGCATCTCAAAAGCAACTTAATTTATGCTCAGGGACTGGGATTGTCATTAGTTTTTGTTGCCAAATATTAAAATAACAGTTCTTACAGTAGGTGTAGCCATGTACTCTGTGGCATTGAATTCCACCATCAATATGTCATCAGCATCTACAGCTGTCTGAAAAATGAACACAGATAAGAAAGATATAAATGGCATATAGGTATGTCACAATATCTAACATATGCAATGTGCATAGGGAAAAAAAAGAGGACAGCAGAGAAAAGCAGTGATATATTAAAGATAGCCTTGGTTTTTACATTTTACCATATGTGTTCATTTGGTGGCAAATAGTGAGACAGCAGCACGATCGACGAAGTAATTTGGACAGTGAAAGGCAAGTATTACTAAATACACACTTAAAACCAAACAGGAGACAACTCTCCATTCAGATGCTAAGTTCTCTAAAACAGCAGCAGAAATGCAACAAAGACAGCTGAATAATGAACCAGGGTGGGAATAAAAAGCTGATGACCTTTTACATCTTCTAAGTCATTACTCACTGTGTTTACTCATAGGTTATCTGCATCTTCTTGGCAGGAACCTTCATGATTAATATGGTACAATGTGCAGATTTGTTAACTTGCCAGTTATCAGAGAATTTAGGTATTACACAGTCTATTACCTTCTCACAATTCCCAGAATCCTGGCTTCTCAGTTTGGCTCTTATGTCACTAGTCTGAGTTGTGTCTTTATCCATTTCATAGGAAATTTGTCTTCTGGCAAGACTGGAGAACATACTGGGAGTATCAGTTTCTGTTTCAGTACAGCCCTAAAATTAATACAGCAAAAACATTCACTCTAGGTGCCTTAGACTTTCATCCAATTTGCCTCAGTTTTACCTAGACAGAAGTTGCAAAAGAGACAGGCATTGTACAAAAGACATTTCACAAAAGTTCTGCCATATATAACTTCATAAAATCTTTGCTTATAAGGAGTACAAACAAAACTATTAAGTCTGTTGCATCTAAAATTCAGCTTACTTTTTTTTTCCTCCACAGGATGCACTGCAAAATTTGAAAGAAAATAGTGTTTCATTACAATCTATTGTCGCAACTTCTCTGATGCATCTTGTAGCTCCAGGGAGAGAGTGTTTCCACAATACTACCCACTTAGGAAGCACAGGTGTTTGGAGGAATTAGGGTCAAAGCTTCCAAAGTGGCTTGGGTGGAAGCAGAAATAAATAGAAGGAAATGTCTCAGGACTGCAGAATCAGTGCTTTAGAAATATTTTGTTTCAGGAAGGAGTCCTGGGTTTATAAACTTTGTTCCAATTAACGGGGAAAAAAAACTGTGTTATTGAGGGAGTCTGTTGTTTTTTTAAGAATCAAGATTCACAGTGTAAGAGATGCAATATAAAAATGTTCCTTTTCTATTAGCGAGTTTTAAAACCTTCCACCTGACTGGAGGCTGCCAGCCAGAAGAATTTCATTTTGATTGGACTAAGGAGTCAAAAGAATAGAGAGGGCAAAGAGATTGAAATGTCAGTGTTAAAAACAACTGTTAGAATTCAGCACTTGGCTGGATTAGATATGATTATTATCCTGACTGTGAAAAAGAATTGCCAAGAAAATATTGTCTTTTCAGTTATTTGGAAATTTCATTTAAAATGATTGCAATGAACTAACTAATATGCTTATTTAGTTAGTAATATAACTTTCTGTTACAGGAGGCAGCCTGGATGCCAAATACTTGTCCTGTTTTCAGCTGCTGTGCAAAACATTTGTTTCCACTTAGACTGGCAGCAGCAAGCTGTTGAGGTCTTCTATGAGAAAGATGCTGTAATGTATTTACTGATTTGTCCAAATCTGATGATTAATATGTTTCCAAATACATCCCACTTTCAGAAAGCATTATCTATTTCATTACAATCTTGCTTTCACTAGAGAACTATTTTATGACTAGCAGTTTCTTTTTCTGTGTCCAGACTGCAAATCTGTGGTCAGACAAGCACAACCTAAAAGGATGATCAGACGTTCAACTGTGCTCTGACTCTATGCTTCCTTTACTTTGTAAAATTTCTGTTGTTCCATCTTTCCACTCTTCCTTCAGTGTCGCCAAGCATCAAGAAGAAAATTATCTACATTCTGCTTTCACACTTCAGCCTTCTGTCTTTAATTTCGCTTTGTCCCTCCACTTTCCCTGGAGCTTTTGTAACAAGCACCATAATGCATTTAATCTAAAGGATCTACAACTTGGACTGTATATGAAAATGAATTGCTTTGCAATTAAAAATGAGTGTATGAGAAGTGTCTCCCTTACTGATTCACTGTCAGAGAGAGAAGACGATTTCCTTTTTCCTTTCTGCAGCCCACTTATCTCAGAAGACTGGCTGGTTACGGTCGCTCGTCTGGAGGAGTGGTAACTGCTGAAAGACCGTGAGTCTTTAGGAGAAACTCTCAGTAGGGGTCCAAGGCAAGGAACATGTGTTGCAATGGCTCTTCTAATGGAGAAGAGGTAGAACCAGTCAGATTTTATTCCGTTAGCACAAAAATTCAATCATCATAAACAATGCATTTATTCAAAGAGATGAGCTAATGCTGCATGGACTGGAAAATTACTGGGTACAAAAAGAGTTTTCCAGATATCAGATATCTCATATACAATCACCCTGCAAGATCACTTATTCACAGTGTTCTGCAGAACTCAAATTTATTGCTTGGCAGGGATAAGGGCATTAAAATATAAGTCTTGGAACTGGAGGGAGCTATTAAAATGATGTTTTATCTGCTTTCAGCTTAATCGGGGCAAAAATAAAATTCTGTCCCTTTAAACTGAACCTCGCAGAAGTACTACATAATGAATTATTTTAATCTTCCCCTAAGCAGCTATTCTAGCTCCTCTTACACATCTGTTTGCTGGCTATCTGTAGAGTTGTACAGAATATGCGTTTGTATTACTGTATTTGCTCATATGCAGTGTTAGGAAACTCTGGCTTAGCTTTCCTCTTCCTGCCAGCCTTCCCCACACAGGTATTCCTGCCCACTTCTTCTCTATCCAATTCCTCAGTAGGTCTTTCTAAGTGGTAAAACAACAGCCTATCTGTGGCTTTGGTGCCATCTGTCAAATCTCACTGCCTGCATCTGAACTTGGAATGGGAATGACCCTCCATGTTACCTGTCAGAGGAAATACTATCTGAAATGTGAAAGCCTTGAGAAACATGAGGAGGATGAACAAAATAGGGAAGAGGTGGTCTAGCTATCTCACTGGCCTGGTTAATGTAACAAAGTGGTATTTGCAACGCTGCCTAATGTCTGCCTCTCATAAAGACAGTTAAAAATTCATGGTGCTTTCCTTTGAGATGGAAAGGTTTCCATCTTTTATCATGCAATAGGTAAATACAGATCAGTATCCATAAACATCTCTAACTACCATCTGCTTAGTAGTTTGTTCCAAGTACAAATTCCACTGACAGTTCTATGGCATTGAGAAGTGTTCCTGGGGAGGGCAAGGCTGTCCTACAGAGTTAAAATGAGCAGGTGAAAGAGAGTTCAGGTACTAGACCTAGAAGTGACAAATTTACTCTCAGATTTTCTTTGTTATATTAAACATAGCTTGTAAGAGTGAACTTACCTGTATTTGGGATGAGTGATGGCATAAATGATGGGGTTATGGATGACAGAAGCTTTGGCAATCACAGCTGGTATGGAGTTCATGAAGGGTGTCAGGACGTGGGAATACCTAGAGTAATGCAAACACATCATATATTTACTATTGAGTTCTGCATTGTCTATGCAGTTTACAGTGGCAAGACAGTGCTTTAAAGCTCCAGAGAGAGTAAAAGGGGAGTTCTGTACCAAAACAGTGAGAGAAAAAATTCTACATCCTTTGCCTGTAAAGATCGACATCAGTCTAATGGCATTTCTGAGAAACATGATTTTCTTGGGGCTTCTCTGGCAGTACTTCACTACTATGACTCAGGGTTGTGGTGATTCCCATGTTGTTTAGCCTCGGGACAATGTCAGCCTTTAAGAAGGCCTCACCATCCTGGTGAGGAAGTTTTTCATCATACTACAGGAATATTTACGTGCTGTGATGAGGTGGAAGTGGTTTGCCAATTGCAATACAAGAACCATTTTGTCAGCTGCCTGAATGATGAGATGCCATTTCACCTCTTAAGGCTTTTCTCTGATAAGGATGTTCTCCATGTGCAATTTTTAACATGGTTTCTCCTGATCATACTTTAAAACATTGATTAGAGGTATAAATCTTCACAGATTCTGGATAACACACAGTGTGACCTTACCGGAATGGGAGTTTTTGTCTCTGAGCTGAGACGATGCTTTGGTAAGGCTGATGGAGAGTTCAGCTAACAGAAACAAACTGTGGCAAAGCCTGGCGTTTAAGCTAATCATTCCCGTGTTTAAGCTAATAATTCCCAAATAATGTGACTTGTAGACCAACAATATTAATGAGCATGACTGTGTGCTAGCTCACTATTTCCCATTCAAAATATTTTCTAAAGGAATTAAAGTTCTTCCTTCCTTTTTCGTATGTTGTTGCTCTGTCAGATGAGTTGTCTTTAGTCCAAGACTATAGCCACAGGCTCCATGTCTGCCTCTCATATGTAGGATGCAGTGATTTTATCTGAGTCCCTTGCAATACAGTTTCACAGAAGACATCCAGGCTTGGCCTATTAATCTCTGAAAAATCCCAGAAGGATTGCCTAAAAGACAGTTTAGAAATGGAGAAAGCCTGAATGAAGCTGTCTTGCTCCCCAGAGATCTTCATAAGCAAAATTTGAAAATGCTCATTTATAACATAGTGCAGAATTAGAAAATTGTCCATTTGTTCAGACTTTTGTGACTGTGAGACATGGAGCAGAAGTCAAGTTCAGCAGGTACTTGATCCTCCTAAGGCAGATGCTGAATTGTATACCACAGCCCAGCAGTTCTACGTAGCTAAAGTGACACCTTAAAGCATCCCCTAATTGATTTTCTTTTAGGTCTCTTACAGTATTGCAGGGTATCTGTGCTTCATTTCTGTGTCTGCTTGCTCCTCCTCTGTGTCTCACTGGTCACACGTCACCAGCGGAGGATGTCCAGTACCTAAGTTCTCCTTTAACAGGCAATGGGACACTAGGACACATGCGAAGGATTCGGTTTCTGAGTGAGGAATGTGTTTACCTTCATGGAGAAGATGTTCGTTTCAGCTTGGAATTACCTGTCTGCGTACAAAGGGAGAGAATCCACTTCCCTCAGTATTTTTTCATATTAAACCTAGGATTTTAGAAGTGCTGTGTTTAGGAAACTGCCTTCCGAAGCTGTGTTTGAGACAAGGCCCTGCAGTGGCCTCTTCCTTGGATGTGTAACAAAAATCACCCTTTTGTAGGTTAAAGAAGTAGAGAAATAAAAGAGAATCAGCCCCTGGGAGGTTTTTTTGGGGGGTCCTTTATTTAGCATTTTGGTGCTAAATAAAGTTCAGATAGTTCAAATATCCAATCATAGAGAATGCATTCAGAAATCTTCAGCATGGCAGTTTATGTTGCCAGTAATATTATTTTTGTTTTCTTTCTCTTTCTTTTAAATTTTCTTGAAGTCAAACTAAGAAAAAATCAGTCAGCACATGCCCCATTTGTTAAATATCACTCCCAAATATGCTAAATATGTGAATATTTTGGACATACTTCAGACATTAAACATGACAAGTAGCTGTGACTTTAATCTGTCTTTTACAATTTCACATCTTTTGCTTTCCCTGAATATTCCTTTGCTGATACATTTATAATTACCCAGCAAAAGCTACCAGAGCAACAACGGAGTATGGTGACCAGGAAATGACAAAAAACAAGATGACAATCAGTGCAATTTTGGCCATCTTCCACTCATTTTTCATCCTCTGATACTGTTTCTGGAACTCCTTATTTCCACGTTTGCATCCAAATGTCTGAATAGACCTAGGGAAAACAAACATACAGCAGCAAAAAATGAATGTAGGGAAGTGAGCAAATAGCTTCCTGAAGTGGGGCAACAATTCCTCTTGTGCTACTTCAGGCTAAAACTCATGCACTTTTATTGCATGTTAATGCAAGTATGTGACCCATCCTTCACAACTGGATGTACTTCTGTTGCACTAATCAATGGCAAAATCCACACGTGCTTCCGTGAAAAAAAAGCCCTGTACCAAAAGAATTTCCACATAAACCAGGTATTCAAGCCAATTGAATAATGCTGAGTTAAAGACAGTTGGAGTCTTTGCTTCCCTGGGTCCTGTTTTGCTACCTTGCTGTCACTTTGTACTTCTGAGCTAAGTGACCAGATCCACTGGGATCTATGGCACTGGTACCTACAGATAGCACATGGAGTGCCAGGTTTTTAAAGCAATAAAAGTGCCCTTTACTTTTAAAGTAAATAGCTTTTTGTTCAGAGTCCTCTTATTAAATCTTTAATCTCCTTTTCACCTTTTTCTCTCTTTTTTTAAAATTTGTAGTTCAATTCCATCTACTTTTCTGTGAAATGCTTATTGATACACTGTCATTAGGTGTTTCTGAGGGCCTCTTTGTATTTATTCTGGTTGGTTAATTTCTGTACCCTTTTCCATGTCATTTGGTAGTATACCGATCAGCTCTGGCCTAAATTCAGGAATGGCCCTTCTAAGAATCATACTTCTTACCATGCTGACTATTGACAGAATTCTTGTTTGGTTTTCTGTCTCAGTTTTGCATACAAAAATAAATGTGAAATATGTCCCAATTTTCTTCCGTTCTTTCTTTCTTTGTTTTAAGAAAACAGTCACTTAAATACAAGGATAAAAATTTAGGACTGTTAGCTACTTACTTGTTGGCCTTCTTGATAGCCTCAAATATAGAGATATAGCTGTATATGATAGCAATCAAAGGAATGAAAAAGACAAAGCAGAAAAGCAGCATTGTGTAGGCACGGACTGATGGTGTGAAGGTCATGTAGTCCCAGGAACACGAAGTCAGCAAACCCTCAGGAACATAGGCACCTAGAAGGAAGGACAGGAGAAGGCATAAACCATGAAGTGATTGTTATTCTGAGTGCAGAAGTTAGAGAAGATACTCAGAGTAACATGGGATTTAGTCCTATTCTCTGAAAAGGAAAAAAGGGTTTAAAAGGATAAACAATTCTTCATGTAAAGCACTTTGATATTTTCTTTTGTTTCCCTATTGTATTTATGTTTAGCAGTCTAAGGATTCAGAAAACTGAATCATTTTACTTCAGTCTTGGATACTGTTTAAAACTCATCATAGTCAAAGGGAATCTCTCCAAATAGTTATTTGGGTCTTGGACCAGACCTATATTGTTTTTAAATATCTCCATTTCCAGTCAAATTGCTTTCTTCCTAAGGAGTCAAACCAGTTGCTGTAGGTACCACTTTTCTAAGCATGTGCAGATAAGAGAAATTTACTGGGCAAAAGAGAAAGATTTATTGTGTAGACCAAATTATATTGTCATAAAGTACAGCTGAGTAGAAGTAAAAAAAAAACAAACCAAAACCATACCTAATGTTCTGCCTGAAATAAAATATACTCTCTTTAAAGGAACCGTTTCAAACTGTTAAGTAAATAAATTTGCAATAGCAATGTCTTTTTACTTTGGAATTTTAATTTTAACTGTTTATGCTGATATTTTCTGTTCAGCTCTTAAAAATATTGCACCAGATGTTCTCAAATGCATCTAATTACAGTGTAAGAGTTCATACTGTGGGCACTATTACAATCTAATTACAAGATAATAACACCCTTCAAACAATTATTCCACCTTCTTCAACTGAAAATCTATAATCTAAGGCTATATTGTCATTTTGTTATTCTAACAGCTCCTCACTCAGCTAAAGACTGCTTCTGTCAGTATTGCAGTTTGCCTGCTTAAACATGCTTCATGTTTTTGGGGAACCAGATTGGCAATAATATGACAATAACAAAACTCTTTTGAAATTCTACTCAGTACCTGAGTTGGTTGTTGCATCCTTTACTAGTCAAACATGTCTACGTTCTCACCTCAGTTGGCAGACACATTCTCTTCTGGAATTAGGGAGCATAATGATGGGCTGGGGTTTTGAGTGATGAGTGCGTTCTAACTTAGTGACTGAAACTGGTGACTCACGGGAAATAAACTTAATGGTACTGAGGCAGATTTCAATGAGGAAGAATAACAGAAACTCTCTTTGTCACAAATTGCAACGATCAAGGTGCTGTATGAACGTTCCAACTTCCATGTGTAAAATTCACATTTACAAAAGCATTTTAGTTACTACTAAATGCCATCCTTATTGGAAGCCAGTGACAACACCAATGACTGAATGGAGAATGTGGACAACACCGAGTGCAATTTGTCCATCCAGAACACAGTCAAGACTGACTGAAGATCTACTTGCACAAATGCTCAGACTGTATTCCTCTTTTATGGGAACAAAAAGAATTAGATTGATACTGCTGCCTTAGACAGCACCTTTGGGGGATGAAAATTCATCAGAAATAACACAAACACATTTATTTAACTTTTATATTGTTGAATTTGGTTCAGTGGAAGTAGACATGGGATAACAAGCAGGCACACTCTTGATAAATTTTGATAGAATTTATCTACTGTTCTTTATGCAGTAAGTAATGTGCTTAAGGAAAAGTGCCACTGTCATATAATGTGCTGTAATGCACACGGCATTCTTTTCTTTTGATTAGAGACCTTCAGTTTCAATGTGTATTTCATGGGGTTTTTTACAAATTGGTTTATTCAAGCCTGTTATACAAGCTATTAATTCAACCCTCTTCTGTACTTTTAACTGGTCTTTAATCCAATACTATGAGGGCAAAAAAGTTTTATTCCATTTCACTTACTCCATCCAAAGAAGGGTGGGAGACTCCAAGCCAAAGAGTACAGCCAGACTCCTACCAGGATTATTAGGGCCTTCTTCTTAGACGTCACTCCAACAGAAGCCAGAGGTTTAGTGATGACAAAATATCTGTCCAAGGCAATCACCGTCAAAGTGATCATAGATGTAATGCCAAAAAGAGCTCCGCAGAAGGCATACAGCTCACAGCCTTGCAATGAAGATGACAGAAGTAGCAGTGAAATTAATCTACCCATGCTAATTAATTTCTAGGAGCGTTCAAGTCTGCGTTTCTTATGAACTAATGTTGTTTGGAATTTGTAAAGCAATGAAACTTGAGTTTTCCTGCAGTTATAATGCTGCTTCAAAGCTGCTGTCTGTCTTGCTAATTACATTATCCATGGAGATAAACTTCAAAGATTTTGTTTGCTTCAACTGCTGGAGACAGTGATACTTAACATATTTTCACTCATTGATTTCTGATGTTTCTAGTGGGATCATTTCTGCAGCCCATTAATATCTTGTTTAACTCCAGTTTTACTGCAGGTCCCATAGAAGCAGCTGTTTTGCTTAACAATGGGATATAGTTACTTTGGTGTCATGGAACTGTTCATATCTCAAGGACAGCAAAACTGAAGTAAATATGAATATATTAATGAGTGATTTAGCTGAAGTAAATATGCAGACTATGAATACATTAATGAGTGATTTTAATTGTTCAAACAACCTAATGATTAAAAGCAGTGTTTTGGATTATTTTTAACATGTATGCAAATGAACACTTAATGGAAGTAAAATAAAATATGCTTTTGGTCATCAGAGATCAAAATAGCAATTTTACTTCAAGTTTCCTTTCTGTCAGTACCTGTTCAAGAGGCAAAGACTTACCTTCCTCTTATAACAATTATATTGGAAGAATGAAAGCACTTTCATTCCACATTTTCTTACTACACAGGAAGTGTTAACGTTTCTGTTGTGAAAAATCAGGTTTTCCAGCCTTTCTTGCCTCACTTTGCCAGGTGCAAGTCCCAGAGCAGGTTATTTAGAAGGGCTTTTAAGCTGGTGTGCTGAGGGGCAGTGCTTCTTCGTCAGAGGACTCCGACAGTAACTAAGTCATGAGGTGATTGGGGAAGAACACTGGCAAGAAGATTAGTGCTGTGCCTCATGTTGCCAGTGGTGCCTTTGTATCTGTCTCATGAATGTAATTTTCCTCTCATGACAGCAGTGTATTTATTACACACAGACACACATGTTGAAAGAAATGTTTGTGTCAACACTGAAACATGTTGAGAAATGTTCTCAATATTGCAAGAGTACCTGAGGGTGGATAGATTAACTGTCACTATGGTAAGAATATACATAGTGAAATCTTAGAAAGAATATATACAAACCTTTCTCACCAAAAATCCAGTGTTTGTAGAGGCTGTTGGTGAAAAAAACTGGAGACTGTGTAATGGACATCAGGAAGTCACTAATAGCTAGATTGATGATGAATATGTTGGCTGGAGTCTGAAGGCTCCTACTCCTACAGAGATCAGAAGAAATATTGCTAAACACTGCTGCACTGTTAATTATGCTGTTACTTGTTCCTGTGAGCTCACAAATACCAGGGAACACTACATGGTAAGCTAAAGCAGAGTGCTGCTCGTTTCCCTCATGAGAAAACACAAGCAAGATTCAGTTTTACACTCTTCTACCCCTATGCACTTTACAGGACTGTTTTGATAAACAGCTCAGGGATGGGTATAAGTCACACTGTTCTTTAAATATTGTCACCCAGCACTCTAACCCAGTGCACTGCACGTCCACGATTAACAGGAAATTAAAGCTGATGTACGCTATGGTTTTCTGGATCTGGGCCTTGTTAGGCAGGAGAAGAGGCATGCATTTTCCAGTGCTGATAAGATCAACAGTGACTTCTGAATACAGGGATTAAGCAAACTCACTATGTACCACATCAAGCACATTGTTTTACATCAGTTCTTCTCTGTGACACTCATTTCACTGGCCCAGACTCTGTCTTTAAAAGAGCAGTAAGCAGCCTTCGGTGTATTCTGCCTGCTTTTTTTATTCATAGTATTACAGTACCATGTTTTAAAGGGTACACATAAAAACTCAACCAAGAGCTCTTCACTTTGGGGCTTAGTGTAACTACGTAGCTCCTTTCTCAATTTCAGTCTTAGACATAATTGAAAAATATGTGAATAAATGACGGTTCTTTGCACTGGTCCAGAATCAATGACTAGGACCACTGTCCCCTGTCTGTCAGTTTAGGTGCAAGGAGATGTTAGTAGGTGCTTATGGGTTGTGTGTATTTGTTTGTAGTCTGTAGAGTTACTGAACACATTTCTGTTTCAGGCAGCTGGTTGTCTTATGGTTTGCCATTACCTGAGGCTGCTTTGTAAGCACCTAAACAGTTTTCTGAATTTCTGATTTACTCATTACTTAGCTATCAGTATCCCCCCTTCTGTCTTCGTATCACCTTCAAATGAAGACAAGCTGTGTCCCTCAGTGTAAGTGCCATAACTGGATTTCCTGTATGGGACCAGCCAAAGAGCTAAGATGGCTCGTCCTTCGTCCTCACATATCTGATCTGCACACCAACACCTTTTCTCTTCTTAAGGCCACTGTCATTCTCACTTAAGTGTTGGTATCTACTCTGACTGAATGTGCTGAAACCTACTGCTTAATGCACCCCATATATATAGGGGTGAGACCAAGACAACTTTCATCCACACTCCTGTGATCTAAGTTAACACAGCCAAATTATCCTATAATTTGTTGCTGTTATTTTGGTTTATTACATTAGTCCCTAAAGACCAATCACACAGTAGAAGCTCACTGGCTTGGACATCATGTCAATGTGACAAATCAGACACAGAATGAGGAGTGAACAGGAATGGTGAACATATGACATTGTTGTCAGAGATCCAATTTCCCTCAGATGTAAAAGTTGGAATGTGGCTTTAGTTAAAAGGAAACAAGCCAAGTGTTGGAAAATGTGAAAAAAAATGGGACGTGGCCACTAATGAACAGGAAGGAAGAAAGAAACTGACTAGTAAGAAAAAGGAGGAAGGAAACATCTAAAATAGAGCAGATTTGTGGGATACAGAGGTGCAAACCAGCCCATCAGTCCAATGCAGACACAGCCACTACAAAAAATTTCACTGTAACATTTCTGCTTTAGCTGCATTTCTCTGGGTTTCTCTGGGTAATTCTTTGCAATCTTGCTAACAGTTTTGCTATGGCTGTGGTTAATGGGAAGAAGTCAGAGGGAATTGGCAGGTTGCCACACTTTTCCTACAGCAGTGTCTCTTGGTGCATTTTACTCTGTCAGTAAAGTAGTCTGATAGTATTCCTGGACTGTGTTTGCACAGCACAGGACACAGTTCAAGCTCATACATTTGAATATTTAAAAAGACATTCAAAAGAAAAGTACCTGCAGAAAGCATAGAAGACCAGGAAATTACCCAGAGTTCCTGTGATCCCCACTACAAGAATGACAACTCCAATCGTATAATGGGCGTGATCTGGGACATCCACTGTGGGAAAGGCACGAGGAACATCTTGCAATGTCATCTTCTGTGGAGCAAATAAGAGGTTATGGGTATATTGCCAAACTTTTCTGAATAAGCTGGCATGTGCTTCTCTAGAAGGGAAAATGGTCAAGAATGCAAAAAGACAACAAGCAAAAAAAGTCGGAATAAATTCAAATTCCATTTACTGTTGATCATCTTTGGGGGATAAATATGCCATCAGCAGTGCAGAGGATGGTTTGATTGTTTACTGTCGATTTAGAATTTTGGTGAAGAAAAGCAACCTATTATCTCCCAAAAGAAAAAATAAGGATATAGGGAAGAAAAAGAGACAGGAAGGGACCCATTTCATTGCATCTGATATCAGGTAATGCAGTATTTAACACCAAGTAAGCTTCCTATAGATTTAATTTCAGGACCGTTTCTGTACCTGTGAAGTACAATTTCAGTTGTCCTCGGACATCACTGGCTACACTTCTCTAACCAAGCAGAAATGTTCTATGAATAAATAGGCATTTACTCCTTTAGAAGTATGGCCATTTCCTTTTTCCCACTGAATAATACTGAATTTTGAGCTGCCCTCAAGAGCTGATTACAAAAAGCCTGGCAGCTTGAACAAGAGTCTTTTGGAAAGTAAATTAAGGATCAGAAAAACTAAACCACAAATCCTTTATACCTTATGCCTGGTTTCCACACCAGTTCTTGTTTTGGTCTGCCTGAATCAAGGTATTTTGCTCTCTGTGAAGTATTTCATAAACCACTTGATTGAAGAATTTGTGTCTTAACCAGTTAATAACTCACAGCAAAATTCACTAGCCATATCTGAAGACTGCATTGGAAATGGATATTTTTCGACAACAGAGGCAGACATTACTTCTGAATACATCTGTGAGGTTGGGCTAAGGTTATTACAGGCAGTGTATATTTAAAACCAGTGTGCCAGTAGCAAGAGGTGAACCCCAGGAGTGTCTGGAATTCTGAACGAGATTGTCTTTGCTTTGTGTGCTGAAGATCTGCCCGCAGCAATCTTCAGCCACCAGAGTGCACTCCCTGGGTTTCTACATTAGCAGCAATGAAATGCTGGACAAATACTCTGATCTTAGAGAAAGAAAATGCAGTTCTGGCTGTTATTGTAATTGGAGCAAAATGTTAAGGTTGATACACTAACTGAATGACAGTATCACAGCATTTATAGTTCAGGTTCCTGCAACAAAGTGGAAGCTGGCATAACATCATTAACATCAACGGGCATCTTGCCCACGTAGAAATTGCTGTGCTCAACACACTGCCAGTAAACGAACAAAAATAATCCCATACTAATAGCAAGTGGATAGGGAGAGTCTGAGATAAAACTCTTTCAAGTAAATGAGATCAGGTGTTCTTTGGTTTGGGTTGGTTTTATTTCTCCTGAGCCTTTTGGCTAGCACATTTTCAAACTGCTGTTCTGCAGAGAGTTAATTATGATTATTAGTGGAATGGAGATTTCTGATGTTTTTTCCCTGTAGCTATCATTTTAATCAGAACTGGATCAATGTAATAGAAATTAAGCAACTAAAGGAGCTTGTTTTGGCTACAAAGAACAGATTAAAGTGGCTTTAATTTGAATTAAATTTGTGGAGGACTAAGGACAAGGAAAAATTTAAAAGATAAATCTAAATACACAGAGAAATCCCAAGAGAGGCAAGGTTAGTTAATGGCAAGTAGAAGAATTTAAAATTACTTATTCATTAATGAAACAAGTTCAGAGTCAATAAAATGTCAAGTGTGAGAAAAAATAAGGGAATAGTATTTATACTGCAGCAGTGATAGGGCATAAATAATAAGACTACATATATAATCAAGAAAAGGTGTGTGGCAAAAGGAATAAATTAGCATTTTAGTGTGGGCTTCCTGTAGGCCTTGGATTTTTACCAGATAGTACAACTCTGGCTGTTCTCTAAGAGATAAAAGTCAATCATTAAAAAAAAGTAGTTTCACTATATCACCCCAAGACACATTGGAAAGACAATCATTATTCTTTAAGTCAAAGAAAGGTACTAGTTGATTGAGAAGGCATTAGATCAGGCCTAAGCACTTCAAATCTGTCCCTAAGTTGCATACATACACACAGCTTCCTTACTGGAAGACAAAAATATGTGCCTGTATCAAGTTCAGCTCTGTGTCTTCTGTGGGAATCAAAAGAAAGGACAGGGAGAAAAAGATAATGCTTGAGAAAATCAGGTCAGCAGGATAATCAAGAAATCAGATAATTCCCAAAGCTTTTCTCTATTTAGTTTCACCAGTGCATTAGCCTTGTTTATTCTGTCTTCTGTTGTCATCCCACACTACAAGTACTTGGTTGGCAGGGAAGAATAAAAATCCCCCTGTTGCAACCCATATTGTAGCACTTGTCCTTTGACAATACTCTGAACAACTGTCTCAATTGCAGTGATAACACACAGCACTGCTGTCTTGCATGTTCTTCTGTTCAGCCTTCTTTCTATAAACACCTCGTAATGAAGATATTTGGGCTGGGACTGGCACTATTTAATATTTTGTTGGCAACATGGACAGTGGGATTGAGGGCACTCTCAGCAGCTTTGCTGATGACACCAAGCTGTGTGGTGCAGTCAGCACACTGGAGGGAAGAGATTCCATCCTGGGGAGGGACTTGGACAAACTTGAGAGGTGGGACCGTGCAAACCTCATGAAATTCAACAAGGCCACGTGCAAGGTCCTCTGTGTGGGTCAGGGCAATCCCAAGCACAAATACAGGCTGGGTGAAAAAGGAATTGGGAGCAGACCTGGGGAGAGGTTCTTGGGGCTCCTCATAGGATCATAGAACGGTTTCAGTTAGAAGGGACCTTAAAGATGCTCTAGTTTCAACACCCCTGCCATGGGCAGGGACACCTTCCGCTATCCCAGATTACTCAGAGCCCCATCCAGCCTGGCCTTGAACACTTCCAGGGATGGGGCATCCACAGCTTCTCTGGGCAATGTGTTCCAGAGCCTCACATCCTCTTTCTGTTTGAGCACATTACCCCTTGTCCTACCACTATGTCCTTGTAAAATTTCCCCCTCTAATTTTCTTGTAGTCCCTTTAGGTACTGGAAAGCTGCTCTAAGGTCTCCTCAAAGCCAGCTTTTCCCCAGGCTCAACAAACCCAACTCTCTCAACCTTTAGTCAAGATTAAAAGCAGGTCTTATAACTTTGTTTGGGTGTGTATGAAAACAGGCCTTTTACTAGAGCTGCATAAGAATTCATGTTTTTAATCTCTGGAAGGCATATAATTTATTATTTATTTACACTATTGGTTTGCAGAATCAATTTGAGAAGTGCCACACGCGTTCAGAGGAGCATTCCTGACAAAACATCAGCCTGCCTTTAGCCAGGACTGGGCATTTCATAGAGATGCCATATGTGCATAATGAACAGTGATGTGGGAATTTAATTTTGAGTCTTAGTAATTGGTTTGTACCCTAAAACAGAGTTATTATTCCTTGGAAAGGAAAATCTTAGTCCTCCATAAATTTGAATCCTCCATATATATGTGTAAATCCTTTGCTAAGCCCTACTCTGTCATTTGCCTCAATAGGTGCAGAGTCAAGAAGTTACGAAGTTGCTCTATGTCAGTGTGTTCTTCCAGCAGGTTTAAGTGTGTCCTTGTGGAAGCACTAGAGTAGAGCGAAGCAGCTAGGTTTGATGAAGTTTGCCTTCTTAAAATGCTCACTGTTTTCCCCAAAGGAGTATTTGTCTACTGCTGACAACAAAACAGCTAAAACAGAACTGTGTTTTCAGTTGTCTTGCAGTAAACTTGACTGAGACTTACAAACTTAAGATGCTTTCTGGGATTTTGGAGAAAAGCAAATGTTTTATAGATAAGTGTGTCTAAATCTTTGCTGCAGCACAATATGGAGCCTCATTATTCTATATTTATGGCCTACTGCCACAGCTGCTTCAAAGGGAGGCAGAATTCTTCCTTGAGGGACAATCTGAGGAACCAGCTTGCTTCTTTAGGAAGAGACAGACTAAGGCTTGATGCATGCAGAGAAGGGAGTTAAAAAAAAAAAAATCAGCCACAGACTAGACTCATTAGGACACATAGGGCAGAACTTGCATTTCACTATGAAGTTTGTCAAGACTCCGCAAGACACTAATCTGAGGACAGTTGAAAGTATAAAGGAACTCCTTTGCAATCCAAAACAAAATCATGGTTCCTAAGTGATTTGTCTAGGTAACAAAGGAAGTCTAGATCAGATATTAAAACCAGGAATATTTGATGCCTGCATCTGTTTTGTCTTGGGAATCTGTTTATCATACAGTTTCCTAAAGAGAATGTTTTCTAAATAGTTACTTCATAATTGATTAAATTAAAAAAAAAAACAAAACAAATGAACCAAACCAGCTAACTTCTGAGTAACTTCTAGTAGAAGATATACCATTTTTGAAAGTCCAACACACATCCACATAGCATGAGAAAAATATTTGTGTTTACATGATAAAAGGACAACATGCAAAGAATAGAATTCAACTATTACTGAGTAAAAACATCTGTTCTTTTGCAGAGTGAGGAAATAAAATCATATCACTTAATTACCGTTCACTTGGAGATATTTATTACTGAAGTCCTACTAAAGCTAACAGTGATGATGGTAGGAGCAAGGCCATGCAAGCAAATACTCCTACTAAATATAAATCATATCTGATGCAGTCCACTCCTCTCAGTCTCATAATAGCAAGAGTATAAGACCAGGTTTAGCTATAGCTACAGGGAAAGAAGAAATCCTCATAAGGTCATTTGGGTATTTGAACATATTTCAGTGCTGATTCTGATTGATTGATTTATTTGTAGGAAATCAATTCCAAAGCCAGGAGCAGAACAAACTACGTCAAGGACTTTTTCCAGCTATTTCTGCCTGAACATGGCAAAAGGATTGTATCTAATTTGGTGTAAAACAAGACAACAAAAGGGAAGAGAAAACAGGGAGTGCTATGTGGTTGCTTTTATGAATTCATCTAACTTCAGACTTTAGGCACTGGTTTTGCAAGAAAGAATCTTATAATGGAATAGAGCCCAGTTCCAAAACATTGCAAGTTTTGGCAGTCCGACATGAACTTTGGCAATATAACAAGTTTCTTTGTTCTTAATTTTCCTACGAATACAGGTAAGGAAGCCACTTATTTACACAGTATGGCTTATATAACCAATGATAGTGTTAGGCCTTTTACATTATAACAAATTATATCGTTTCAAAAAATTATCTGACCAGAAACACTGTAATTTCCTGGTGTTCCTTCTGTGGTGTTTGTACTGCCTACCTACAAGAGGCCTCTAACAACTGATAGCACTTATTTTCCTTTATAGATCCTTGCTCTGATTTCTGAGCTTGCCTGTGTGGGCACTGGCTCTGTGATGACGGGCAGCACAGAGAGGAGTGTAATCCCCCCTCAATTATGGTTTCAGCAGGGTGACGCTAACTGCTAAGCCCTCTTTCCAGTAGACAGCAGGGCTTTCCATAGATGATGCTTGTCCTGTTGAGCAATTTGGATAGCAGATTTTGTATCCTATCTTCCGGATTTAATCTCAGCCACAAGCAGCACACACTGCTTTCACTCCTGAAACTCTCTTAAGCCAGTCTTTGTGTCCATTAAAAATGCAAAATTTTGGCAATACAGACACTTGACCTAGAGAGAGGGGCAGCTAATTAGATCTTTCAGCAGAATAAGGAAAAGATCAATTTTTAATTTTCCAGTGTAAATCACTGTGTCCCCAGAATCCTTTTCCATTTTGCCATGCAGTCACCAGTCGCTTTTCTCCCTCCCTGCTGTGTTCTGCTATCCTTTTTCATGTGTTATCCGTCTAATTTAGTCTTGTAAGCGCCTTGGCTCAGGACACTACTTTGTTTATTTTTCTGTAATATACTGCAGATATCCAGGTTTTATTAAAAAATATATTTTAAAAACTCTAAAAATTAGGTTGGTTCATGTTTTTATTATAAACTTTTAAACAGATTTTTGTAAAAACAGCACACGAACAAAACCTGTAGTCCTAATCGTATTCTGAGAGACAAAGCCAGGAAGAGGACTTCTGAACTCCTTTTGCTCAGGCTTTTGGGGTGGGATGGAGAAAATTTTTAGCAAACCCAAAAAATACCATCCTGAAGTGTCATCACAACAGATTCTCACCTTCACACTTCCAAGGAAAATGTCTTCCTCTTTAATATATAACAACTCAGAAAGAGCTTTGATAGGACTTACCTGAGAAAACCTTCCAAACAACTTTCTTGGGTAACTGCACTTAACAACTCTTTTAACATTTACATAAGCACTCCGCTGCACTTACAGATTATTACAGAAATTATGGGGATTTCCGCCCTGAATAACAGCACAAGAGAACATTGTGTTTGAACTGCTAAACAGCAGTTTAACGTGCCAGAACGTCTTGTTTTGATAGTTTGCAGTGTATTTGATGCACTTTGCCATTAGACATTCCTGCCTGTCTTCTGCCCATGCAACTCTGCTGAAGAACACTGCTTGTACAGCCCTTTCTGCATTAAATAAATAGTTAAAGGAATACAAAGAAGATTTAAAAGTTTTTGTTATGTCAGTTATTATTGCACTACAGCATTAAATGTGTACATGCTCCTTAACTGTCCATTTGCAGTCCTGTAAATGCCAGCCTTGCCAGAGATCTACATGCTACAGCTTTAAGTGACAGAAAGCACTTACTGTTGGGGCTCTAAGAGGCAGATCCATCAGTGTGTAGGCATTGGCTTCCGAGTCATTCCACGCATCGAAGGACTCCACACTTTTGGTGCTCTTGGTGTCCTCGGAGGGACAAGAGATCCCCTTCTGAATGGGCTGATTATTCAGGTGAACAAAATCTAAGCAAAAACCAAGAAAGAAAAGCTGTCCTCTGAATTTAGGTCAGCCACTTTACCGTTGTGTGTGTGTGTGAAGCAGGTTGTTAGATTCTTTGGAATGGTGTGAGATCCAGTGCAGAGTTTCTCACTAGAGCTTCAGATTGCTTCAGTCCATCATCAGCTTAGCAAAGAGCAGCAGCAGCGGCTTTCATTTAAATACGGGAGAGGGCAGAGTCCGCACATGCCCAGTTTGCAGCTTGTTCCATCCTGATTCCAGCTTCACTTTAATGACAGTATAAAACTGATGCTCACTTAGAAGTGCTGGTACCTGTTTTTTGCCTTTGACCAATTTATGTCTGAATTTTAATGCTGTTCCCACACTATCTCTGTATGAAGACAAGTTAAAAAGTGCAGTTCACCCTCTGCCTCAAATATTGGACCTTACAGTTCTTTTTCACCGTATTGGTGAGTCAGTTTTTTGTAGTCTGCTTTTAAAGAAGATGCATGTGTACAGTTCTGCTGAAATTGTCAGAACTCAAATAGATTCTGATATTTAACAATGTGCTTGTGTGCACTTCTGTCTTGTAAAATTTAGGTCATGGTTGTTTGTTGGTCTACTTCTAAAAATAAACAAAACATAGGGATAAAACCTGACCATCCTTTTCCACTCTTTAGTTAAAAAAACCAAAACAAAACAACCCACACAAATACCTTAAGCAGAAAACAGTAAATATCCACCTGTTTCAAGAGTTGCCTGTTTTCTTTTCAGTTGTGTTTAGGTAAAGTACACATGGACAGATTCTCATTCACACAAATCTGGCTTTACATTCCACTGTGCTATATTCCCAGTTGAAGGCCCATTACTGTTGTAAAGTGAAGTTTAATTGCAACAGAAAATTAGGCACAGTGTGTGAAAAAGCTCTTCTAGCAGATACTGCAGCCTGAGTATCACAGAGTTTAGGCCTTTCATCCACTGTCCAAATGACCCTGATGCAAGCTATTAGCTTCACTGCAGTTGGTATTAAAAATAGATGGTGTGAACTGTTACTGGAAAGCCTTTGTGAGAAGGCTGTGTTAGTAATGGTGGGAACTGCATTCCTCCAGCTCTGCACATGTACCTTTCCTTAAATGAACACCTGCAGTACCTAACCATAAACTAAAGGATTGCTTTTCTTTGCATGAATGGGAGCTGTGCCTCTAATGAAAGGCACTCACCTATAGTGTTGCAGTTTCCCTTGACAGTCATTTAAGGAGGGAAGCGATCCTTGTTGTCACCAGGCCACTGAACATTAACCAGCAGAGACACTTCTTAGACTCTACAGGTTCTCAAACTGTGACACCCTAAGAATAATTATTAGCAGGCCCTTTATGAAAGGCAGAGAGATTTCATTGAGTGTCCCTGCCCTGCAGTGTTGGTAGACACAACTAAGCCAGATTTAAACCAGCTGTGGCAGAACTGCACCCAGAGGTGGCTGATCAACTGACAAGTTTCACCTTTGCCAATGTCTGAAATTCTATGGTCACTTTGTAGAGTGTGCTCTTTTCCCTTCTTCTATCTGTGACACCAGACACGTGAATATCAGGGCAGTGGTGGCTGTGACATTAATGGTATGAACTTCAAAAGACATTGATGTTAACTCCAGATCCAACCCTCTGGGCATACACAGTGCTTGCACTGTAAGGAGGCTGCAGCAAACAATGGTGTTGGACATTTTGAAGGGCAGGACCTTTTTGGAAGATAATTTTGCATTTTACTACTAAATATCAGGAGATGCCATTACAGAAAGCCACAGTGGGAAACTGGCAAAGGCTCGTACTATCTCCAAATTAAGCTTCTCGAGGAGTAGAGCAGAAAGTACAGAAATGACTGACATGCAGAGAAATGAGACAATGGGAGGTCTCCCATGTGTGAACTCTGTGCTCAAAGGAGTTGCATACAGCTGCATCCTGATCTTGTCAAACTGATAAGACAAAGTTCGAGACATACAATCTTCAAGACAAGCATAAATACTAGATCAGATGAGATCTTTGACTCAACATTCTCATTTTCTTTGCTTAGGTCCTCTTAGTTTTCTGCTTTATGTCTTAGTTTTGGACAATGCCAACACTCGATCTGTTTACATACAGCTTGTACATAAAGTTTTCCTTTTCCCTGGGTCACAGATGGCATTTTTCTTCCTTCTTCTCATCTTAACAAGTCAATGCACTGAAAATATTTCATTTCCAGTTAGCCTGGAAGCACCGACTCTTTTGGCATTTTTAGGGCAGCCTGTAATATGTTTGGCAGAGTAATCAAATCATGGAATAAATATATGTATTTTTAAAGCAAATTAGACATTATAGAAGCTGTCTTCCTGCTTCATTAGATTTGGTGTTGGTATACATGCCTTTGCAGAGAGATTACTTTGATTAGTTCAGCAGTTCCTGAGCACATATTATGAAAGAATATGCAGTGTAAAGGAGAGAAAGGGAGTTTTCCCACTGGGAAGCAGATGCTCATCCAAAGAGGGCTACTCATTTGGTATCCTTCCTTAGCCTTAGGACTCTGCTTCTGTGAATGCCAGGCACTTGCAAGCTAGGGAAATTATTTCTGAAAATTGGACCCTAACACTCAGATTCATGGCCAGCGGAGATGTTCTCATATGATGGTCATTGTGTGATCCTTTATTATGGCCAGTTGCTAGAGGCCATTCAGCTGCCCTGTTTCATGTTTGATAACTCGCCTTCCATGGAAGGAGAGGGATCATCCTAGAACTGTACAAGGAGTGAAGGATGAGACATCTGATTCTCTGTCCCTAGGGCCTGGGGAGCCGGACAAAGACACACAGCAAACCACTCACTAAACTCTTTTCTCTCAGGTTTGCTTTGCTTTATATGCAGCGTTAAACCAGAGAGAACAGTTCTAAGCATTCTATTGAATGGTAATTGTTTTTCTTTATAGTTAAGGCTATTTCACTTGAAGTTATCAGAACATTAGACTTGTGGATCTGGAGGGAAATTTGGCCTCTCTCTTTCCCTTGTTTATTTTCTACCAAAAGCTCTGTTGTATTCATGGGAAGCCTCATGGAGAAGACATATTAGTTTATGACCTCAGGTACTTTTCAAAAGCATCAGCTCATTCTAAAGCTTTCAAACATTTCTGCCACAAGTTTTGTGTGTGAAACATGCAGCAAGATCACCTGGCTTACGGCCTAAGTCTGAATTGCCCTCCAATCACTTCTAGAGAAAGGAAAGCCTGCCTAGCATTAATCTCTCAGAATTCTGTCACATTGAACTATGGTGAGAACAGTCTTCCCACCCTGAGAGTCCTGCCTTTGGCTGGATGCCAGCTGCCTACCAAGCTACTCCATCCCTCCCCTCCTCAGCAGGATGAGGGGGGAAGGAGAAAAGATGGAAAAAACCTGTGGCTCAAGGTAACAGCAGTTTAATAAAACAAAAGCAAAGGCTGTGTGTGGAAGCAGAGGAAAAGAAAATACTTATTCTCTACTTCCCATCATCAGGAGTTGGCCAGCCACTTCCCAGGAAGCAGGGCTTCAGTCGGCACAGCAGTTATTCCAGAAGACAAACACTGTGATAAAAAATACCACCCACCTCCTTCTTTCTCTTAACTTTTATTGCTGAGCAGACATCGTATGGTATGGAATATCCCTTTGGTCAGCTGGATCAGCTGTCCTGGCTATGGCCCCTGCCAAGCCCCAGCCCACAGGCAAGGGGGGAATATGTTGGAGAGACAGCACTGCTGCAGTGCCAGCACTGCTCAGCCATAGCCAAAACACCGGGGTGTGAGCAGCACCCTTCTAGGTACCAACACAGCACAGCTCAGGGAGGGCTGTGATGTGGAACATGAGCTCCAGCTCAGCCAGACCTGAGGCAACCTCTTGCTGCTGATAATTTTCTTCTGTTCACCGTTTTTTATAAATTACAGGAAAAAATAGAAGACCATGGATTCTGGGACTCTTCCAGGAAACTGAGAAAATTGTCTAACAGAAAAAGGGAAAGATAATGCCTGGATAAAATTTAATTAAAGTCCAAATGAGTATAAGATTTCTTTCACAATGACGGGAAAAGAACTCATTGTCCTCTTCTTTGGCTGGGAGCTGTGGGTGGAATTAGGTTTTAGGTCATCTACAGGAACACAGAGCGCACTGCCAGAACAGGTAATCTGCTGTCTACAAGATAAACAGACTGCTTTTGGGAAATGCCAGGAGAGTTGAAAGACCAGGGGCATGGTCAGCTAGGCATCAATGACTTTGAGACATCTTTACAAAGGCTCACCTGGGCTTCTTTAAACTTCCTGAAAGACCACCTAGGTTTCCAAGGTCAGCATAAAGAAAGAGGAACAGACTACTCAGAAATGGAAAAGGTAAAGTCCAACTTTTCTTTGAATGCAGACACAGGTCTGGGATTTGAGTAACCACAACGGAGGCATGCACAAAAAGTTGTTTGGTATTGTTAATAAGCTAAGTGATTTTCTTTTTTCCCCGTTGTGATATGGGGAATAATAGTGACAATTCCTGAAAACATCTTGGGGAAGACAATTCTCAATGCTCAATTCTCTCTGCTCGCCCTCTAGACATGCTAGGTAATCCTGTAAGTGATGGGATAAAGGGAAGAACTATTGATTTTTCATTTGAGTGTCCATTCATTTGCAGTATCTGCCTTTCCAAAGGCAGTATCACACTATAAAATCTGAGTCCATAGTAGCCTTCCCTACACAGCCCCCCCGTACAGTGTGAGCCCTGGGTATCTCCTTTGGTATTGCTTCTCAGTGGCTGCAACCTCTGAAAACATGTTTCTCTCAGAAGCATTTTTAGGGTCCTATTTTTGTACTGGTACCTGCAACAAATATATCTGCTTAGATGTGCAGGTGAAAACTGGTTGCTCGTTTTACACATAACTCTAGTTTCAACCATCTGTGTTCTTTTTGCCTTTTAACAGCTAAGATCTGTCAGAGGGGAGCTCTCCCACTTCTTAGCTGTTCTCAGAGAGTGTACTGCAATTTTGGCACCCCAAATAACAAAGCAGGGAGAGAGTTGTGTAATATATATCTTCTGTGTGCTCTATTAATCATAAAAATTAAATTTAGTTCTTCATGCCTGCAGCAGCTTGGCAAGGGGACAGGCTGCAAGAAGACCCTTTGTAAATAAAATTTTTAAACTGAGTACAAAGTTCTGTATGGCCTTTCATGGGAGCATACTCTTGGGACTACTCAAAAATCAATAGACAAAATAGAAAACAGTAAATCAAATCAACGTGGTTTCTATAGTGCTGTAGAAGTGAATAATTCACCTCGTGGGTAGTTCTAATTGTGTAGAGGAGCCAAGATCTATGGTGGACAGCAAAGGCACACTGCAGGGTGCAGCCAGCAAGCACTAACACTGGGCTGTTCAGCCCCACAGCAGGAGAGGGAGAATCCCAGCGCTGGGCCAAGTACAGAACGGCCAGACCAGAAAGGATGGCTTAGAAAAGTGCCTTCAAACACAAGATTTTTTTCTAACAGTTAGCAAAACCAAAATCTTTTCCACTGAGATAAAAAGATTCTATCAGTGACCTCTCCAACTGTCTGAACATAGCCCTGTAAATGGCATTAGGCTGCAATTCTGGCAAGGCACAATCCAGCAGCTGCTCTGCCTTAGTTCCCCCAGCTGTATTCTCAGCTTGCTCTGGGGGTTTGTGGCTTCAAGGCCAGGTAGCTTGAAAAGGTCAGCCCCCCTCTGTCCCTCTTGTCCCTCCCCACAGAATCTGAACACAAAACAGTTGCACAAAGAGCTCTCAAGACCAGCCAAATCCAGACCACTGGATTTGCCATGCCGCCAGAAAAAGCCTCTTTACCCTGATTTGTGGACTGAGCTTTCAGATTCATCCTTCCCTGTCTCCTATGGCTTATTCTCTGTGCAAAGCTTTCTCCAAGGAACTCTGGTTAGCCCAACTCTTTTCAAACAATTTCAGCTAGAAGCTTCCCTACTTCCAGTTCCCAAATAAGAGCTCTCACCTTCTCACATGTGTGAACTAAAGCTGATTGTGCTGGTGCAGCTTAGTGCCTACTGTAGGCAGAGAGAAATCATATTTTAAAAATGATTGAAAAATTGCTGTATCATTGCAGAAAAAATAACCTCCCCATCTTTTTGGCAATAATTAGATACAAAACTTAAAGAAAACTTCCCTTATTACTCTCTTCCCCTTAATAAATCATGTCTCTGTCACAGACAAGTCAGTCTACAGTGGGCTGAAATGTGGGATCAGCATATGGTGGTCTCTAAGCTGCTTTGTCATTTTTGCCGAAAGCAGGAATTATGAAAGGTTTGCTCATGCAGAGATACAGCAGAATTGTGTGTTTCCCAGCTATGATACCAGTCCAATAAGAGGAGGATTATTGACAGAGAAGAGGTGAGAAAGAAAATTGCATAGAAATTGTATCAAGCATTTTCCCCCTAGTGAAGTGCTAGCTGCCACTAGAGGTGCACACAGAGGCCAGTGGCAGACAGCGGTGCCAGGATTTGGTCAGCACTGGCAGAGAGCTTGTACTGCTTACAGGAAGAACTACTGGTACTGTTTGTTGGTTTTTTACTCCCATCTGCTTATGTGGTAATTACTTCTGAAATATAAATAACTCAGTGACTTGAGCCTCTCATGGAAGAGGCTGCAGAAATATCTTGCTAGGTAAGACAGAGGACAGTAATGGAGACATACAGATCTTTGATGGATAGATGAAGGAAAGAGGAACAGTATGAAGCAATTTTTACCCACACACAGCAATCAAAATGAAAACCCTGATATCTGAGAAATAATAGTTCATGATAACCAGAGGGTAAACAAAGCGTGGTGTCATTTGGTATTAAAGAATTGTCGTCTTTCTCCTTAGTTAATAGCACTATTGTCCACAAATCATCTGCAGAGAATACATATGCTGCCCTGATGGCTATACAATCATTTTTTCTGGCACATACTGTCTCGTCTTACAACATCCCTGTGAAAGAAATCTTATTGTTTCGAGAAATACTCTCAGTGGTTATGTAGGGGGAAAAAAGCAAATCACAACTGTCAAGCCTCTGGTGGGAGAAAATTCTGTTGCTGCACTAATAAGCAGGCATCTCAAGTCTCAGCAACTCCCAGCCATTGCAGGTGCCTGGTTTTGCTGTTCTAGACTGCACCGTGCCCAGTGCTTTCAGAAATTGGAGCAGGATGAGAAGGAAGAAGCAGACCATTTGCTAACATCACTGAATTTTCAAAATCTTGTCTTTGAATTGTTTCTGAAAAGAGCCTGAAGAGTGAGTGAAAATTAAAATTGCCAGAGAATATTTTAGCTGAGTCTGTAAGAGATTTCAGTGTCCTACACAAGACAAAAGGGCCAGCAGTAGCCTGCACCAAATTCTGCTTCAGCTGCAACAGTGTTGAAGATTTGGGCAGGATTCTGTAATGGCCATTGAGAACAGAGACATTATGAGGAGTTTGTCCCTGCTGCAACTTGAAACTTCACACAAAGTCAGAAATCAAACAGACCTAATGCTTAAGCTAGATCAGAATCCAGTGCAGATGTACTATCAGAGCTCCTCAGTGTACAGAAATGTAAAGCTGTATGCCTGTTTCTTTATAAACTCCTCTGCTAGGGCTGTCATCCAGTCTGTTACCACCGTGGACTCTGGTTTCCCAACTGTCCACATAAGGCCTCTAAATGAACAGATTCTTCTTTGTTTAGCTCTGCAGCTTGGCCTTTATTGATACCTACTCTGCTAAATGCCTCCTCTGGATCCTCAGTGACTTCTGTTTCAGTTCCTATGACATCCTTTTTCTGCAGCCTTAATTAATGGAACGTAGAGGGCAGTTACCACAAGGTTGCAGACAGGGTGCAAGTGTGCAAGTGAGACTATGTTCAACTTGGTCTAAGCCCTTTTCATTTTGACCCTATCCTCTCCCAGCTCCTTTCTTTAACTGTTGTTGCCCTGCATCCCTTTCTTTGACAACCCTCCACCCTTCTTTTCTCTTAAATCAGATATGTATTCTGGTTTTCACTTCTAAAAGCCTTGACAGATTCTCTGTCTCCAGTTTAGCTATCCTCTTGCAGACAGCTCTGGCTTGCCAGCTCTCTCATCCTGTCACCAGCGATGCCCATTTTCATCATTCCCTGAACACTGTTCCCACCATGCATGATTTGCTTGTCTCTGTGCAGTTCTGCATGCTGGTGGCAGTGGCAACAGGAGACACTGCCAGTAGCTGGGCTGCAGGCACACACAGCCTGCTGGCCCCCTTGGCACCACTGACCTGTAGCATCTGATTTTATCTGCCCCTCTCCTGCCAGTACACCTCCAGTTCTCGTCTCCTTGTACTTTGATGACAAGCTCTTTGGAGCAGACACTTTTTATTCTGTGCTGGGATCATGTTTTGACTTGCCTAACATTTCTAAGTATTAGAGTAATGCAAACGTAATGGACTTCCATTTTCTGGTAATGCCACGAATGCGCTTAACAAATATACTCTGCTTAATTTTTTTAGTGATGAACTTGTGAATAATTCAGTATGACTGCAAGAAAATGTCAGTGTTCTGTTCTAATAAAAACGTGGACAGCTGAAAATGGTTTTCAGATTTTAAAAAGCAAAAGAATAAGCCTTCTGAATAAACAAATATCTCAAAAGCAAACCTGTATGAAGTGATAAACACTGGCACTGATCCTCAGAAAGTCAAACTACAGTTTCTCACTTTAGTTTTATGATTCTGCCTACTCCCTTCAGAACTGGCATTCCTGCTCATGACTTGCAGATGATGTTGCAAACCACAAAAGCATAATTGGGTGATAATTTTGCTGCACAGCAGACAAACAAAGACAAACATGTCATCTCTACTTACTGTACGAAATTTTCACTGAAATAGTATCCTGAAATTCATATATGTGATTGGGAAAGCTGGGCACTGCACTCTTTCTGCCTTTTCAGATGGCTACAAATGTGCTTGAAAGAAGAAAACACATTAACAACATACAGCTTTGAATATGGGCTTGAGTCCCCAGGATGCTTGAGCGATTTTGCACACCACCGTACAGTTTCCTTCTTGTACAAACAAAGTTAAGGATGTCACCAGTAGGGAGTGACTGACCTCTCCCTGTGCAACAAACAAGTGGATTCATGATGAGGAGCTTCAGATTTAGACAGGCCTTATCTCACTTCCAAGTGAATGACTCAGCTACTTCTTTTCCTAGGGAGAAAAATTAATGTGCTCTTTTCTAAACAGAGGTTCAGTAATGGGACTTAAGACCACCCAACACCTCAACAGAAAAAAGGACATCTAGAGGCACTTTTTCCCTGATCGCAAAATCATTTTCTTTGTGTGCTTATACCCCCTTCTTGCAGCTTCAGTTACAAAATGTAATTTAATAATTATTCTTATCCTGTCTTCCCTCCACCAAAACAAAACTCTATCCAGCCAAAAAGTTAAGCCTTTGCACTTTTTACACATATATTTTACTAAACAAATGCATTGCCGCTGCATTTGACTCAAGAGGTGAAAATGCTACTTTTTTAGTGTTCATTTATAGTAACTAATTGTCAGGGAGAAGAGGTAAACAGAAATACAGTTACTTCTGTCTTCACAAATTTAGGTGAAGCTCAAAACATCCTAACCCTGCAATCAGTACAAACTTTTGCTATTATATTCCTGGCCATGGACATACTTAAAAGCCCACAGTGTCTCTGTTTTCAAATTCATTGACTTGTGGCACAGTTACTTTCTTGGATTTCTTTTAGAGTGCAAGAGCAGGGCTGTTTATCTCCCAGTTCCCAGAGAAACATCCTTGGGTGACAACTGGAACTTGTTACCATCATTAGACAGCTGCAGAGATCTCACTCTGCTCTGGTATATTGCAGACAGCAAGGCAGCAGTGATAATGGTTGGTTACTCCATGAACAAAAAAAACTTCATGGCAGCATTCTTAAGTTCAATACCAAAGAAACTCAGACCCATTATCTGAGCATAAACAGTAGAATATGAGAATGGCCGTTCTGAGTCAGACCAAAGGTGTGTCAAACCCCACGCCCAGTGACTGAAAGCAGCATGCCAGGAAAGAGTGCAAGAATATGGTGAGATTTCCCTAAAATACTCTTTCAGTCTCAAACAGCATGCAGCTCAGCAAATCTGTGCTTCTCGACCCATATTTCAGTGATCTGACTCAAACATTGATGGGGCTTTTGTGGGTTTGTAAAAGGATTCAGGATGTAGGTAGGAATGTAGTTTAAAGTTGTCAATGTAAAAGTCTGGGAAAAGAAAGGCTGCAGTCAGAACCATGAAGTTATTTTGGTCCAAGCTAAATAGCTCTTTAGCTTGAGCACAAGCACAGAAATCAGAAAGCTAACACAGCCTCTCTTGGAAAGCTTTGTATAATTTAAAACACAGTCATACTACAAAACCAGTTTTCAGCTCAGCTTAGCAACTCTCTTCATGATATTCAAGTGCCTTTCAAAAGAGTTGCTAGAATGAACCAGCTGAGACCCAAGCTCCCTTTCCTTCCTTTCTTCTAATTATTGGAAGAGAAATTATTCCTCTTAAAATGAATTCTTGCTTCACCAATTTTAATGAAACATTTTATTTTTTTTTAATATCCCAGATAGTCTTATTAAAAGCTCAGCTTTTCAAGGTTTGATGATCAGTGCTGAGATCCACATTTCAGAGAAGTGCCTGCAACTGAAGCACACAGACTACCCGAAGATTTAGGAACATGGTTTTTGTATAAGAATTAGGCCTAAGAATGGAGAAGCTGGATAGAACTAAAAATCTAACACAGTAATGTAACATAAACAGTCACTACACTGGAATAGTTTCTAATCACTGCTGTTTCTCAGGCTTCTCTTGTACTTTTATGGTGCTTCTGAATTTCTTACCTTTGCTTATTAGACATTACAGCAGTAAAAGACTCGTCATGATTCTCTGAGCATAGAAAAATAATGAAGGGGAGACTTTAGAGAGACTATTTTTCAGGTGCCAACTATTCCACTGGGACCAGGTTCTTAATTTTTGGTAGCCAGTAGAGTTATGGATATATGAGAAACATCCGCTCATAGGGAGATGAGTATTTTAGTCTGGTTCTGGAACCTGACCTATATATTTATTGTGAGGTCACTTGATGTCATTTTTGGAAAATACATATGTAGGAGTCAAAGATGCCCCTGATCTTTTGTGCAGGGTACTTATCTAACTAAACTCTGAGCAATAATTTGCAATTTGTTTTCTTATCATCAGAATTGCATGAGGCAGAAGGTTGACACTGTTTAAATTTAGGATACAACTTATTCGTTTACAAAAAGATAGCAATTACTCAGTTTATTTAAATTAATTTTAATCTTTTTCCTTCACAGGAAGGAAAACTTTTTTAACCACCTGTCCCCAGCTGAGGAACTTTCTGCTCTTCTTCATACAGAGTGCTTCAGTCTTCTTGCAGAAAAATAATGGCTATTAGGTGACAGATCTAATAGGAAGCCGCCACTCAGACACATGAAACCAGGTACATTTAAAACTTCTATAACTTTTCTTTTACAATCACCTGCACTAACTTTTGTATAAAAATCTTAATTTACACAGGCATGTGATGTTTGTGTTTCTGTCACACAGCTGATGGAGGTGGTACTTTCTCAAAAATGAGAATTAACTTGACTGACTGAATCTCACAGACATTTGATAACATGGTATTGAGTAAGATTTTCCCAGAATACCATTTAAGTACTTAAAAACCCCTGACTTTGAAATATGGTGTAGATGATCAGTGCTGACAGTGAAAGACGAAGTCAAATTATTATAGCTGTGCAACAGAAATAGTGAGGGACTTAAAAGTGCAGGTGATGAGCTATATGCTCTGTTAAAGAGTGAAATGTCTGCAGTCTCCAGGGACATGAGCTATCAGACAGCTATAGAACAGCATGCAGAAAATAGCCAAAGATATATAACTTGTCCTGAGCAGAGGCGCTAGTGACTGAAGTTTAGGTATTCAGCATATAAAGTAATTCAAAAGTGCAGCCTAGACAACAGCTGGAAGAACACATACAATGTAATAAGTTACTAGTTAAAAAGATAAAAGGAGCCAAAGTTCATAATCTTTGAATTCAAGAGACTGGAGAGCTGGATCTGGGTTTATAGGGCTTGATCACAAACCCAAAGTGCATTGTATTGCCCTGGATGAATCGTGAGAAATCCAGCACCAAGTTATCCCATATAGCTGGGCACTGCCGAGAGCCTGGAACCTGGGAGCAGTGGGATGAGGAGCTGCTGCAGTGACTGGAGAGCCTGCACAGTGCCAGCGGCAGCCCGGGATCCCCGGGAGCAGGAGCAGCCACGGGCGGAGTCAGGCTCTGGAAAGAGCAACGCACATGCAACACCACCCTGTTAACTTTGAAAAAAACACTGCTGCACATGCATGGGTTTCCCATTTCTGTACTATTTTATACGTTCCAAAGTTTACTGCAAATTTCTCTTACAGAGAAGGTAGATGGAAAGCACGTAACATTTAACTAAGTATTAGAAAAAAACGTAATAAAGGGGACACACAAGAGCAGAGGAAGGAAAGGAGTCAGCACAGAACTGACCAAAGCGAGCAGTAAGATACCATTCATCTAACAGAGGTGCCAGTCCTTTTCTCTCTAGGAACAGAAATAATTCTACTCACAGCATTAATCAATAATGCCTGAAATCAATAATACATAGCAGACTAATGGAACTGAAAAGTCATTAGTGGCATGGGAAGCTTACTTACTAAAAGCAACCTGCATGAACATTGACATTAGCTCTAGTCAGAGAATGGATGATCTTGCCTGTGCGAAACTCAATATTATATCTTCAAGTGATATGAAAAGCAAATTCTGATTTTTTTTTTTGCATGAAAAGAACTGTCTAAATAAGTCTCTTAATAGGTCTCTTTTAATATTTTTTGCCTGAAGCTTCTACACTAAAAATATCTTTGTTTCAAAAAGGTTGTGAAAGGATATTCAGGGTTTTTTCAGGTTACATCAGTAAAAAAATCTAGTTGAACTGTCTTTTGCTAAGGGACAACAATTAAGAAACTTTTTAGTAAAGCACTAACTAGCACCAGAAGCTAATATGGGAAGTAATGAAATACAGCAACTATGCCATGTTACCTTCCCCTTTAGCTATGTGAAAAGCAAAACACTTTTATCTATTTTATCTAGAAGAAAAGGCTGTTCCATTACAGGAATGTTTTGTTGCAGAGTTTTTCTTATTTTTTAGATAGAAAAGAGCTGCAAGTGCTGTTATAAGTCTAATAATTCAAATCAAATGTATCCTGTAAAAGGAATACTTATTTACACGAAATAAGTTAATCTTACTAATGGTTCTGACATAATATTTATGGGAGAGGATTACAAATTTGTAAAGCAAGTCTGTCACAGGAATCATCTCTTCAAAAAAGGGACTCCTCTGAAGAGCAGCTGCACTCAGACAAGAATGGCCTTTGAATGTCCAAAGCAGATGGAAAAGGTCTTTTGCAGATTTTGCTCACCAAAAGACTGATATCCCTAATAATCAACAGCCCACAAAGAGAAAGGGCAGAGGTGTCTTTCTCATTGCCATCACCCACAAAGGAGGAAAACCAAAGATAGTTTTCTGGAAAAAAAAGAATTCTGAAATTCTGTATCAAATATTTTTTTAAAGCAACCAGCAGACATTTGAAATTTAATGCAAATGATGATCATGTTACTTCCCTCCTCATTCTAAAGATTTATTAACTTCTGCCTCTACTACTAGTTTTCTTCCCTTTGTTTTATCCCTTTGGTCCTTTCTTTTTGTGCCTAGTTGTCATTTCCTTGAAAGGCAAGTTAAAAACTAAACTATCTGGAAACAGCAAATGAGGTTAAATCACAGCTAATGCAAATTCTATTAATAAAACTATTTCCAAAAACTTGGCAAGTTTCCAGATATCGATGAAAAGGTATAAAATATTATTTCAGAAGATCTGTAAGAAGAAGTGTGATAACATAACTGGGATCACCTAACCTCCATCACACCTAATAATGTTACAAAGCTTTTGGTAACTGAATTTAAAGCATATGCTAAATCATATTGACTTTAATTTTGTTTATGTATGTGGTAGATTAAGGCATAACTAGTTTTAACAGCCCCTTTGTTGGCCAGGAAAGTAAATGTTAATATGCTCATTTCACTAATGAATAGAGCCTTGCTAAACAAGTGAATAATTAAGAGCACTCAATCCCTACAGGTCTGACCAGAGCCCACTGTGTTAGAGTAAGGCACACTCTGGTAAAAGCAAAACTCTGAGGTGAGTTGTCAGTCCTAAGAGCTCCAGCCACCCCCGAACACATGTTAAATCCCATAATGGTAGACACTGAAGAGGATTGGGTTCTTTCAGGAGTTTGTATAGGAAGAGACTAATAACTTAATATAGTATTGTACACACCAATCTACCAGTGCAGAACATGTCATCCTAGGGGTTGGAGTCCTGCTGGAAAGAAATTAAGTGCAACTGGAAGAAATTAACAGTAAGATGGCCTCCTAATATTACACTCATTACTATTTAAATGGTGTTCTGTGAAAGCTTCATAGTTCAAGCAAGAGTTCATTTACCCAGCTTATGCTGTTCTCATTCCCCTATAAATGTAGCCTTAGTGATGAAGTATTTCTCTTGTCACCTTTTTCACCTTACTCTGTTCTTCTCATCACAATCTTTTCTTTTTCCTCCCACCCTTCATTCCTTCCCATTTTCCCAAGTTGTATCTCTCATTCATTCCATTCTCTTACTTATCCTTTTTCTCATTTCACCATCTTTCAGTCTTTGAGGAAGAACAGTTAGTTTTGTAGGAAAATGGAAAAGCACAAAAGTAAGCTATTTTTCTTAACAGGGTACCATACCTACAGCAAACTAATGTGGGATAGTTATTGCTTGGAACAATTCCGAGTTTCACATCAGTCCCACTCTAATTCTGTGTCCAAGAGCTCTTTGCACACCCAACAGACTAACAAATAGGCTTTTCAACAAGACCTTTAAAAAGCTTTTTACTCAAATATTTGGTGCAAACTTAGGGGCATTTTTTTAGGTAATGAAGGAAGCCTCCTTTGAGGAGAATGACATTACTTAATGATAAGACGAAAACATGAAAATGTGGAAGAGAAATGGCACACTACTGCATGTTGCTGCATAATTCACTAGTTGAATTAATACAGTTTGGATAAGACTGTGCTTATTCTGGAAAATAATCTACAGCTTAAAATAAGTCCATGCCCTGTACTATCAGAATATCACTATATAGAAACTATTTTATACATACAGCTGTTTTGTTAAATAGATGCTGACCTGTTTATTTGTAAATTAGTTCAAGAACAGCATAATTCTGGTTTTACAAGCTAGACAAAGAGTGGGAGTATCTTCTTTAAACCAAAAGCATTAAGATAAGCTTAGTGAACTGCTTTAGAATCCTGCTTTACAATCTAACACAGTCTATTGAACACTAAACAGTGAAACTAGGTTTTGTTCCTTCATTTGATTACATTGTTCTAGCAAATGCAATCACAGAAAAATTAACTACCTTCTGAGATAAGACACAGCCAGAGGCAGCTGTTAAAGTTTCATATCTGCTTCACAAGCAATTAACTGTGTCCAGGTAAGCAGTGTCTCATACAGAAGGGATGGGCAATAGCTTGCTCTGCATGAAGGAAGAGGTCTAATTTTGATTTGAGTACATCTGCATTTGAATAGCTATTGATTTTTAATGTGAAATTATTAACAAGGCACAATACATTTACATTATACTCAGTGTATATTTGTTACATTATAGGAAACTTTTCTTCTTAAGTGAAAGAAAAGCTCCAGCTAAGAAAGGCTTTCTAATATAATACAGCAAAACATGTTTTAGCAAAGAGCCCAAGTCTTTAGAAAGACCTGTTTCTTGATTATCAGTTGTGGTGAAAAACATAAAAGAGACTTCTGTAAATAGAGAAAAGTAATCTTCTCTGGTTGAACTTGTCTTTTACCTTTATAGAGCCTGTGGAGGTCCGTGTTTCTCAAACTTCTCTCACTTGGTTCTGCTTTGGAAATGATGTTTGATGTAGTCTCAGTTGTACAGCACTTTATTCCCCTACTACCACTTGGTCTATAAATTCTCAGTGCTTGAAAAGCAAGTTAAACCTTGACTTACCTACTGTTCCTAAATATGATTAGATTATATCATCTATTAGATTCTGATTAATCACTAAGAAGATCTCTAGTACATTTGGTTTTAAGAGAAGCACTTACTCTTTCTGTTACTTCAAGCCACATGCTCTAGTGTGGCTGGAAATTGTTCAGGTATTATGAAAAAATATCTCATGATTTTTCTAGCCAGCTTATCAATTTGATTACAGCAAGAGGAAAAAGCAGCAGCAAAACATCTTCTTAGTTATTGGAGAGAAGACTGAATATTCTGACAGTAATAATCAGGAGAGCTGAGACATAAAACACCTGAAACATGAAGCATCCATGAGGAGCTTACTTTGTAGAGAAGTTCCTCAGTTGGGAGCTGCAGAAGTGAACAGTCTGGGGCACCAGAGAAAGACTGAGAACCACTGCTATAACCCACAGCAAGCACCAAATTCCTGCTCATAACATACTACAGCATTATCCAATTTAATATGCAAATTGTAATTAGCAAAGACAGTAGCAGTTAGTCTGTCAAGGGTCCTGGGGCACTGTCACAAGACTGGAGCTACACAAGAGAGACCAATTAATGAAAAATTAAACTGAAACACAAATAGCCTTTCCTAAACAGGGCTTTGTTGCAAGGATGACTTCAGCTTAAACAGTAGAAATAACTCTCAGTTGCATTTACCAGCAGCAATTTTTAGACGTAATAAATCAACACAAGATAACATACATCAGTAGTTCCTACTTGGTATTTGTCACTTAAAATCATAAATTCAGAAAACATGTACACACTGTTACCTTCATCTCAACCCTGAAATTCAGAGTTGTTGGCTAACTCAGCAAAAGCTTACTTCTCCCAATCTTGGGAAACTGAAGGATCACAGGAAATGCTCAGAATTTTGGTTTGGTGCATACTAGGAGGCATGAAATTGTTTATTTACTTGTTACTTAACATCAAATACCCTTGCTTTAAGCTATTATGGAATTAATATTTTATCTCTAGAAAAGGGATTAGCACCAATTTGAGTTGCATATAAGAATCACTGCAGTTTATACAACAGTGATTTCTAATATGAATGAGAGCTTCACAGATATAAATAGAAGAACACTTTGCTAATATATTATTAAAAGAATTGAAAATGAGGCTTTAAATGAAAATTGACTTAGTATTTCTAAAAAAAAGCTGACTGCAATAGCCTGAACTAGTTTTCAAAGTTCCCTAGGAGCAAAGATCACAGGATGAAGGCCTTCTCACATAAAATGTTTTTAGACATAGATCACCAGTAGAGATGTTATTGAATTAAGCCCATTCATAAAAGCATTATCAAGTTAGTACTCCTCATTCAGAAACATAAAAGAACAGAAAAAATACTCAAGGTATGATTTTCAGCAAATAAAACTGGTGCAAAAAGCTCTGTATCAGAAAACGCTGAGGGCCAGCACTGGAAACCAGACACAGCAGCACAACCAGGAGAACAGAGCCCTCCACCAGCCAGGGTCCAGCCCCACCTTACCTGAGAAGCTGCCAGGTCAAGGGAGAGCAGCTGGGAGTCCAAATCCTTAGGCATGCTCCCAAGGACAACCAGTCAGAGCCAACATTAAGTTGGGAAATTATATTAAGATAAGACTTGCCAAGGATAACAAGGGCAAGACATCTCAGAGAACAGCTCTAAGGTCAAGTAGAGAAGCCAGAGCCAAAGACTAAAAAGACCCAGACACAGCAGGGCTAGAGCTGCAGCCCAGCAGCACTTCTGCAAAGAAGACGAAAAGGAGCATCCAGGGCTGAGCTAAATAGAGCTCCTCATCAGGAGGGGTGGGTGGAGGCAGCAGGTGAGGCTGGTCAGGGCAATTAGGGCCTCTTAGTTCACACCGGGTTCTGAGAGTTTGAAAACACTCTTGCTCCCCTGAAAGCAGCTGGTTTGCTAACGTTTATAGCTCTCCTTTCACCTTTTCTTGCCATACTCACCAAGGTAAAAAGTTAAAAAGAAAGCATCTCTTTCAAGATTACAGTGTGATAACACAAGCTTAAATTACACCCCCAAGCATTTCTCACGTTGCATTTAAATTCACTATGGTTTCTCTTCAAGTTCCTGATGTGAATTATACTTAAGTGGTTTTCAGCCTCTCTTTTGCTCTCTATAACTTGGACTTTAACAAGCTGTCAGATCAGATAGACTTGAGGCTGTTCATGCTTCCCCCTCGTTTTATCAACAGAGCAAATGAATGCTCTGAATCAAGGAGAGAACAGAGGACATGTCAACAGCATACAGTAAGCACCATGCAGAGGTGATAGTTTGGATTGTGGAAGCAGAATGGAGATGTCACTACGACACTTCTTCCCAGCAAGTTACTGCTGTTCAGCAGTGCTTTCCAGTAATGTTAACTTTTCTAATTGTGGTGCTGCACTTTCTTCCATGACTTCTTTTACCAGTTTTAGCTTTTCTGCATGGCAAAATAGCTTATTGTATAGGACACTAAAAATAATAATAACAAAGGAAAATACACAGGGATAATAGTCAAGAATCTGCACCACCTTGTATTCTGGGATGTACTGATGTTAGATACACAGAGATCCCTGGTATTGGGAAGGTACATGTGTAGCGTGTTCTGCAAGGCACTTGGAGATATTATTTAAAATAGCAGTTGGAGGGAAAGAGAACTGGCTACATTGATTCAAAGCCCATAGTGTGCGGCTCCTGCCACTTTCAGAACAGTAAACCAAATGGATGCTAGTGAGCACAGGCAGAGAAAAATGTTTTGAGCTGTCACAAGGCTGTGAGGAATGTGATCACATGCTGTGTAGGCACAAGTCATGTGCAGAGCCAGCTATGCCAATAATCACTTGAAAATTAAATTGTAAGAGCAATGGGGCCTGTGATATCTGTTTGAGACAGTATAATTCCTCAAATATATCCTAGGTCTGTGCAAATACAGTGTTTGCTTAGCTGTGAATTCTCTGAAGAATTATGTTGCATTTTTTTTCCTGCTTAAGAGGAATGAAAATGTGTCAGGCCTGAGTGACAAGGCCTTAATGATCCTAACTGACCTCATCTGAGACTCCCACCCACACACTGCCTATTGGCCCAGGAGTGCTATTTAAACTCAGGTCTGAGCCTGTGTAGCCTTAGTGACTATACTTCTATGTGATGTGGCCTTTTTGTCCCTTGTGCTGCTGCTGGTAATGCTTTATAGCTTGCAGAAATTTCTCTGCTTCGTCTCACCTACTGCCTCTAGAGCTGTTCCTACAGTTTGTCCTTTGTGTAACGTGGTGCCATGTTGCTTCCTAAAGGTATGGTTCTTCCTTCCTGTGCAGTGAGCCAGTTCAGAGAACTGAAAATGAAGCACAGCAAAAGTGAGTACAGGAAGCTGATGGAGGCTGTGTATGAGCAATGATAATGCTCTATTTTGACGTCTTTACATATGCCCCTTAAATTACTTGTAGTTTTCTTCCTAGCTGTTCAGGAGTCAGAGGGGTTTTGGCTGCTTTTACTGCTTTGGAAAGCAATTATAAAGCAATAGTTTTAGTGAGGATTTTGATTTTATTTGGTGTTTGATGTAGCCCCTGTTGTTGACTCCCAGGAGTATAATAAGGACAGGACAATCTGGATGGCACTGGATTGCTCTGTGAGAATTTTGACTTTGGTTTTATCTTAAAAGTGTGAGAAGATAAAGGTTTGTTATAGTGCACCATGGGCCAAACTGTAACTCAAATGTGACCACTCAGGCTGTATCAGTTAAGTCCTACTGCACTTTATGAGGAAGACCTGCCATGCCAGATGCTCTTCTCATAAAGCAGGCTACTGAGAAAAGGGAAGCAATAACATTTCCTTTTCCTCAGTGCCACATTTCTCACCACAGAATGAGCTCTTTTTAGTGGGAAGCTGTAAAAGACTCTAAGGGGAAAAAGGTTTCCATTCTAAGAGTGTCAAAAAAGGGGGTTTTCTCCCCTCTGAAACCACACAGAAGAAAGAAAGAAAAAAAAAGCAGGAAGGAAGAAGTAGTATCTTTTCCTTGTTGCTCAGAAGTTGGATGTGAATTGAGTCATGTAAAGCTATTCAGAAAGTCCATACCAAAAAGAGAGGCTGCCTGAGTCCCAGCTTTGTCTGGAAGGCCTGTCTGTCCTTGCTTGCACAGAAGGCTATGTTATTCTGGAAAGAAAGAAGGAAATTATTTCTGCCTTATGGCTCCTACTGAAGAGGAAGTCAGTAGTAAATTTGTGTTTGTGGGTGTGAATTTTCTGAGGGATGACCCCGCTGGAGGCAGAACTACAGCTCCTGGTTATAACTGCCTGGTGGCCTGGATGCTGCAGCAGGTACAGCCTGGTCAGGTGGGGACTATGGCAGCAGAAGCTGCCTCAGCAGCATAATTATGCAAAACAGATCAGATGTTTATGGCATGGAGAACCTATTTTTAAACAATCAGAGGTATTAATGATGATCTTCATAATTGTTGTTATAGACAATATTTGAAGTGATTTAGTCAACCCTGTCTGACTACTACATATTCTAGAAAAGGCAAGGAAGGAAAATGATATCCTCTTCATGCAACATAAGAATCTGTTTTCAGTGCAGGACTAGTGTATCAAGTATATTTCTTTTCCATCAGTGTAGAGGAGGACATCATTAGGCAGGAAAACTACTTTCCTTTTTCCCTGCTTACTTTTGCAGTTTTCACAGCCTTAACATTCTTCTACCTTCTTCTTACAAGTTGTCTACAGTTTGTTGTTAAGTCACTTTTGCCCCACAAGACACTGATTTTTAAAAAAAAAGTTCTGTATGCTGTTTATATGATGTGTAATCTGTCATGGAGCCATGGTCATAGGAATTAATGTTCAACCTAAATCACCAGTTTTTCCAGTATGTGAGGCTAGTGTATCTCAAAAGATACTGCTTTGCACTCAGCCTTTGTGCTGCTCTCTACCTTTCTTCAACCCTTTAAAGGCCTTGGTGTTTCCCCTGGGGAAGGAGTGCCACAGTCTGTGAATGATCTGTTCACCTGCTCTCAGAAAGCTTTAAATTCTTCTGCTTCTGTGGTCCCTGATGCAACACCAACAGCCCTTGGCAGAGCAGGATCTGGCTTCTCTTCTCATGCTTTCAGTCCCCAATGCTCTGTGTGAATTAATGTCATCCTCTGTCATAACTGTATCAGAAGGAACAGTCCTACTCTGACAGGGAAAAAGATCATATGGAGGAGAGGTGCAGCTTCTTTGTTTGCTAGAACTTTATGTTGTAGGTTGCCATGTTGAAGGTTTTTCCCAAGGAATATAAAAGATAAACAGTAAAATACCTAGGAAGGAATAATAAGTTGGCTATTAACTTTGGCTAGGAGCTTTTTTTTTAAGTGTTTAGGGAAACTGAAGCTAAAAGCAAGTCTCTTGCTTTCACAGCTATTTTAATCTGAATTAAGAAGTTTTTTGTGTGTCGAAAAACCTTTAGATTCGTGTCTAAAATGCTCCCTAATTACTGATGCGTTGTAAGCTATCAAGTAAATATTAAATATACACAGGCTTTTATATAAGGACAGACATTTGCAAACAGTGGAAGGGGTAATACTCTACCACATCAAGGCCTGTTTACAGAGTAGCTCTTAGGTACACTTGTACAACAAGCAGAGCCATTCAAACCTACTCAATAGAGATAATTCTCACTGATATTTGGAGCTGTTATGTGTTTATGACAGGACCTACATGGACATTTTCCAAGCCACAAATTATGTAACAGAAGAGGTTGGGAGCAAGCAGTGGATTTAGATATTCAAAGTCTGCATGACACAATGCACTGTTAATAAGTAATTGACTGTAAATGCAGTTCTCTATGAGAAGATTAACTGTGCTCTCTTTTGGAACATAATTACTTGAGTTAACTCCTCTCCTGAAAGAGAAATCAAATATTTGTGGGAGTCTTCTGGAAGTGAAGAAACACCCTTTTTTGAATTAACATAGGAATGTATTGTTAAAAAATGTTTGGGGTTTGTTAAGTATAATTTTGTTAAGTATGCAGTCATCTGGTGATGAATCCTTGAGGATTGTTGGCTGTTGAGAACGTGTGAGCTTGATCTGAATTACTGGCTTGTATGAAGCAAAGAAATCTGATGGTGTGGGGTGTGTGGTGCTGTGCATTGGACCAGTCTTTTGCTGCTGGGGATTTGCCTGTGAAGACTAAACAAAGCCTTTAGTTTAGTTTATTTATTCATTCATGGTTTTGCTTGCTTCCCTTTAAAGGAATTGAACCCCAGTGCCTTAGGAAAACCTAAACTTTCTGCCGATTTAGCCAAAGAGCAAAGTTGTATCTAGCTGGATCAAAGCTAAGCACAGTGATGGAGACATAGCATGAGTGCCTTTGTGTGCCATCCGTTCTGCTCTTAAACATGTCAGAGAAGCCAAGGGGGGAAATATAGGAGAATTAGGAAAGGAGGAGAACAAATGTGGTAAAGGGAGATGGATGTGGAATGCCAGAGGCACAGTGAGCAGATGAAGCAGACTGAATGAAGAATGTTGATAGGAAAGACTGCATACTTTGTTTTTGTGTAAGAGTAATGGAGAAGTATGTGGTTTGCCAGTTTTCACTCCCTGTCTCCAGGATGGTTACAGCTATGACTGTGCAGGAGGACTGACACTTGGCAAGATGCTCTGTGTCCTGTCTTCTACAGCTGCTACCTGGCCAGGATAAGTATGCTTGGCTGACCTGGAAGCCTGCAGACCATGTCTGTAGTTGCTGTATTTGATAACTGGAGCTCTTGAACCTGGGCAACTGCAGATGGACTTTGTCATGCAATCTGAGGAGTGTCTGTGCCAGCAGTACTGTGAAGCCTCAAGTGAGACTACCCAATATCTTAGTGACAATCCTACCCCAGGCCAAGTCCCTGGGGTCCCTGCTTGCTAGGTGCAGGTTACATCTTTTCTAGCAAGTGACTGGCTATTAGACAGCCAGGTCTGACAGAAGGAACGACAGGTCTCCTGTTGTTAAAGAACAGCAGCTGCACAATTTCCTCAACCAGGCAAAATCAGGAGTATGCCCCACACAGTTCTTTGCAGGACTACAGTACCTTTATGGTCAAATCTTCAGAGTTTTGAAAAGGCAAACCATTGCACATTAAAGGGTGAGCATAGATGGATAACCATCACATGTTGCTCTGGACCTGCTGCTTTCACCAGTGTTTCCATCTCTGGTAGTCTCTTTGCACTATGTGAGAGCTGCAAGTTAACTAAATGTCACATTGTATTGTGTTGTGTGATGTGTTGGCAAACTCTGCAGTGGAGTGGAACCAACCATGCCAATAGCGAAACTGTTCCCAATGAAGTTCTATTTGTATTCCTTGTAAAGTGCTACTGCAGCCTCTGCAGGATTCAATTTCCTTTCTATTTTTGTATCATTTTCCAAGTCTGTAGTTAATATTGACTGACAGGGCCAGCTGAGAATCTTGGGATTTCCTATTACAGATAATTAAGGAAAATACTAATTCATGCACAGACAGATGCCTTGTTGTAAATTGCACTGCATGAATATCTTTGCCTTTACTGCTAATTCTGTTTCCTACTGATTACTGAATCTGACTCATTGTACAAGGTGCTAGGGGCATGCAGCAGGTTTCCAGCCAGGAGACGTGTAAAGAAAGCTGCAGAGAAGCTTGATCTTATCTTTTCTGAAGTGTTGCTTTTATGGGCCGGTTGTCTGAATTGTTCTGTACCTAAGATATATGAGAGCTTGTATTTTATGCTTTCTTAATGGAGCTTGGAGAAGGACCTGGGGGAGGGAACTACATTCATTAAGGACTTTTCCAGTTCACCTTATTTATTTCAAAATTGGTGTTTGGCTTTATTTTAGGTTAAATTTAAGCTTCCTGTTTTGTTCAAAAGAGAAATTGCTGTCAGGGAGCAGTAAGAATAGGCTGCTCTGCAACATAGGTGAGCCAGGAGCTTAGGGTGACAGCAAAGCAGGTGGAGGAAGTGGCCTCACCAATCCCACAGGACTTGTGCAGGAAGAGCAGAGAAGGCCCAGTGGTAGCCACAGCCGTGGTGAGACAAGTCTGTAGTGCTGAGTTGTGCCAGGGTCTAATGAGAAAGCTGAGTTGGGGTCCAGATCAGCGGGGCATGTTAATTGTCAGCATAAACGTGCAACCAAGTATTTGAACAAGCAAGTAGCTGGTGATAGAAGTATAAAGCTGTCCTCTTCAACATCTTGTGGAATAGATCTGTTTCCTGGGAGACTGGCTGCTTATCTTGTCAGTAAAAAGATCTCGTAGTAATCCCTGTTCTCTAGGAAGGAATGTGCTGAAGTCTCCTGAGTTGTAACTTGCCAACAAGTAGAATGGTAAATGTTGATTGTAACATGTCTAAGTACAATGAAACATGAGCAGAGAGGAAGGAGATCTGTGCTTGTCTTGCACCTTCTCAAGTGTCTCCTGCAGCAGGATATGAGACCAGGTTTGCTGGAGCCACACCAGTTTGCTCCCATCTGCCCACACTGGGTACCAGCAGGAGGGACACTCTGGCAGTTCTGCCTTTTCCAGTCTTCTGCCTGATGAAGAGGTGGTTTGAGTGTGCAGGCTCAGGCAACAAACACCTGCCTGCAGTACAGGTGTGGCCCCCAAATGAGTTAGTAGAGTTGCTACTTTGGTGAGGGGAAAGGCTTTCCAGTTGGAAGCAGACCAAACTTCACCTGTCATCAAGGAAACACACAAGTACAGCCTGAAGCAGATTGGCGGTTACCCTTCAGCAGTTCATCCAGATGAATTTTGAAGTTCTGTTCTTTTAATGTCAGAGTTACCAATATGAGGGCACTTTGGATGAATCCATGCTGCTAGCAGGCATGCTTAACACTAACTTCCTTGTGCTGGGGAGAAAAATAGAGATTAGATTCCTGGAGTTCAGCATGAAAGATGGGAAATCAGTACAAATAAACAGGACATAAGTTTAATATAATATGAATATACTTGGTTGAGATTGCTGAGTGTCCTTAAAGACAAGGACACGGCAAAGCTCAGTAACTGGGTTTTGACAGACTCCATTGCAATACCTTCCTTTCTAGCTCTGTTGTGCCTCTACTTTTTCCTAATTTTATAAGTTCATGTCTCAGCATAGTTAACTCTGATTGCGGTCATTGATATCTATTCAGTGAGCTGCTTTTTACTGAGCTTTGCTTCCAAGACTCCTAACCCCCAAATGCTGGGGCTTGTTTTTAGCTAGTGGCAAAACAAAGGCAATCCATGCACCTCCCAATTGCTGCTAATTCCTTATATCCTCTCCCTTGGAATACTGCAAAAACAATGTCTAGCCATGCACACTTATTCTATTGATCTGAACAACCCAGAATGCTGACACTTGTATTTTCTAGCCATGCACTGCAGCCATCCTAAGCTACAGCATCAGCGTTACACAGAATGAGGTATTCTGTGGGCTCTAGTTTAGGCTCTTAATATTATAGAGAGCTGAAGTTAAAGTATTTTAATGTATAGGTATTAGTCGTGTATATATATAATGTCATTTTGAAAAAGCATATGAATCACTTGGCACTTACTAGCATATGGAGTTTATCACAGAATTATAAAATAGTCCTGGTGAGAAGGGAGCTCAGGAGGTCTCTCATCTAGCCTCCTGCTCAAAGCAGGGTCAACTCTAAGGTCAGACAAGATTGTTCAGGGCTTTATCCAGGTGGGTTTGGAAACCTTCAAGAATGGGAACTGCACAGTGTCTCTGGGCACCTTGTTTCCCTGCCTGCCTGAAAAGGTTTTTCTGTACCTGCAGCTGGAATTTCTCTTGTTATTACAATTAAATTAATATTGTAAAACAAGTGTGTTGGACTGTAGTTCAGGAGTAATGTCAGATGCAGAGCAAAATGCTGAGAACATAAATGGGCCACAAGGGGAATGCTGCTGATGGGGACAGAGGCCAATGTCTGTCAAGTCTGTTCTAGTTAGGATCCAGGGGCCCTACTCGTGGTTCTTAATTGCACATGGAGCTCAATGTCTGCAACTCAGCCAGAGTAGAGGCTGCTACAGAAACAGTGCCATGGCACCAAAAGTACTCTGAAGTAAAAGAGGTGTTTGTAAAAGTTGGACTTGATTAAATCTTCCATACCTTGTTTTCCTGAGAGGTTGACGCATTTTTCTCTCCTACAATGTAGGCATGATTCGTGTTTCTGTCTGCTGCTCATATCTTTGTAGAGCAGCAAAACCAGCATGAAATTGATGTGATCTTCTTTCATTGCTGCCCAAAAGGTTCTGAATAGCAACCCTGGAACAGAGTGGGCTTGTTAACTTCATTCTGCAGCTGCATGAAAAATCTGCCTCTAAGCCCGCAGCTTCAAGGAGACAGCGCAGCATCTGTTCACATAAAAGATAGCTTTGAGCTTGTCTTTTTTTAAATAATGAGAAATTTAAACTACTGGGTTTGAATGGAAACTTGGAAACAGGTTACTTGGCTTCCCTCATTTGCCAAGGGAAGCTTTCCACTTATCTTCAACAAAGGACTGGATGGATTTTCTTCAATTTCATTTAAATATTTTTGCTCCACGTGTGGAGAAATTAACATCTTATTTACGAGAAGCTTCAATTCTGGTATAATTATGTGAATCTCTGTTTAGTCAAGATACAAAGTCTGATTTTTATGGGATGGTTCTTTCTGTATGTGCATTTGCTGATATGCATTTGCTTATCACCATGATAGCTTGTCAGTTTGTCAACACTGTGCATTCACAGTGTTGGTTAACCCGGAGGCCAAATGCTGAGTGCCAGAGAGTAACATCTGGGCATTTGATTTCCATGGGATCATGCATAGTTTTGCTCTGATAAAGTTTAATGCATCATGTTTAAAAAAAAAAAATTACATTCTTTGAGCAGCTCTTGAAGTTGCAACATACTGTAATTTCTCTAGGATCTACCTATCCTAATTATGTACACGGTTTGTAAAGTCATTATTATGCACATTTGTAAAATCAATATTGAACTATTGCTTAGCAGATTTATAGCCTGACTTCTAAAAATATTTCTACGTTTCCTTTAGAAATTTATGTCTTTATAGTCCAGCTTAGAAGTTTTGTTACTGAGTACTGGGAACAGTGTTTAATTGGCAAGTATTCCACCATAAAACCAAGTTGCCTTGCTCCTGTCTGCTTTCCAGTAACCTATAAGGATATTCCTGCCTGTGCAAATCTGGCTGATGTGTTTGGTCAGAAGTGATTTCTCAACTTAAACTTTGGTACTCAAAAAAAAAAAAAGATCTGTGCATTCTTTGTTCTGAGATGACTGGGTTGACACTTTGAGAGTTGTGCTGGTTTGGGTGGTGGGTGTTCATTGCCAGGTGGCCTCACCACTCCATAATAGAGCATTTTTGTTGTCTTGGGACAGTTTGCACTGGAGACTGTCAGACTTAACTAAAATAGACTTTTGGACAGGAAGCTTCAGTTCCTCAAAGGAAGGATTTGCAGGACAAAGAGGTAAACACTTCATGGCTTTGTTCAGCTGTATCTGAAAGTACTTCACTGTTAGAGATGAAACTAAGACAATTCTAAGCCTGCCAGAGGTAGTAAGGGCAAATTTTCCTAATGCAATGGGGATTGCTAGAGCTCCATCAATGATGTTTATTGCCAGTTGTTTGGCAAGATTGTGGTTTGAAAACCTTGCCTGTGTTATTTCCGTGTCAGTCGCAGAAGGGATCCCTCAGTCACAGATAGTCTCAAACAGAAATACTCACGTCCATACACTGAACTGGTTTACACGATGGAGCCCAATGGAGACAGGGAGATGAGTCTGGTGCCCAGAGCTGTAGTACTGCTTTTCCTTGCTGTGTTGCTTCTCCTTGTCCCAACTGGCCACTGAGGTGTCTCTGAGTGTTCATTGTGCATATTGCATCCATCTTCTGTGGGTAAAGCCTTGCATCATGTGAGGTTTTATTGGAATCCTGGTCCCACAACTGTCACTTAGGGAGTTTGTTGGTATTTATTCTCTTACAAGTGCTGGCTGAAGTTACATGCAGAAATATCTGTGTGACCTGCCAGACTAACACAGCTGTGACAAACCAGTTCAGCGCTTCAAACAGCAAGGAGGTGTCAGAAGCAAAGCCATGAGCGCAGTCAGTTGTGCTACTGATGAAATCTTCATTTTTGGAATCTGTGCTAAAAGGAATGCACCTGAAAGCAAATGGTGATGTATTAAATTATTTACTTTTTGACTATAGTTATATTAATGAAATCACTAAGAGTAAAATTGGAAATATGTCCCAGTGTACTCCAGCAAGCCAAAAATTCACTGGCCTGTCTTAATCTACTGCTGCCAGTAGCAAAATGTATGACTTGACAATACATTCAGAGTGATAAAAATGCAGTTTCGAGTAGTTAATAATCAGATGGAGTCAAAATCCAGTTTTGAAAAATAAATACACTGTTTCATTAACTCTAACACCCGATTGTAGCATGGCTCATAGCCTGAGCTGCCAAAAAAATTATTAGTGATCCTAAGGGCAGGTGTATAAATTAATGCTGCTGCATTTTGAAGAAATGTTTGGTAACTTTTGTTTACCAGTAGGTGTCACTGGAGCCCAGCAGAGAGCTCTTACTGCTTTAAAACATCTTTTCTGCTTAATCGAACCTTTATTTCATAGAGGAACATTCAATATTTGTACATGATGACGTACAATAAAAATGAAGAACTGTGATCAATGCTCTTTCAACTGTTTTTTCCTGTCTTAGCTACTGATAACTGTTGGTGGATAATTCAATGGTTTGAGAAAGATTTGATTTTTCTTTCCTCTGCAGCATGACTGAATCTGGTCCAAGCTGATAATGACCAAAGTGACTGTTTTATACAAAGATGAAACCGCTTAGCAGTGCTTGTATGATTACTCAGCCCTTCCCCAATCTTGCATTTGGTGGTGGGGAGAAAAGGGAAAATCAAGCCAAAAGACCTAATACTTTTTTTTTTTCCTCCGTTTTATGGGACCTGTGTTGAAAATTAGAGTCTAGGAACTGAACGGGACAGGAAGGACCTGTCAGCCACAAAACAGCTCTCTGCAAGCCTGAGAAAGCATTTAATGAGCAAAATTTCCTATACTTTGCATTAGAAGACACAGCACTGTGCTAATGAAGACTGCTTAGGATTGAGCTGGAGCAGAGCATGGAATGATTTTTTCCTTTTGAATGAACTGTAGTTCTTGTCTGCTTGTCTGTGTATTTCCTTGACAGCTGATCAGCAAAGGTATTTTGATTGAGATGAGCTTTCAAGTATGCTTAAGTATCTACCATCTGAAAGGCACAAAAAACACCAAGAAGACACTGGCATGCTGTTCAAACCTCTTGGTATCATACACTAAAAGATAAAAGGGGAATTATGTTTTGTTTTTCCCCAGCCATGATACAAGGCTTATTCTTTATGAAAACCACTGGGGAGACATTTTGAGTTAGTCAAAGCATCTTAGTTTGAGCCTAAACTCTTGCATCAATAATTCCTCCAATTTCTTTGAAATGTTTACCAAAAAATAAGAAAGAAAGACTGTGCTGCACAATAACCATTTATCTCAGGATTTCAAGGTCACAGATCCAGCAGAGAAGTATAGCATAAGGAGGCTGCCTGCAGGCCAGTGTATTATTAGAATAATAATGTGGTTTTGGACAGTAAATGCACTGCCTGCTCTGTTGCCCTTACATGTGGCTGATCCAGTAATGAGTCATTTCCGTGACGTGTCTAGAGAACCAGGCAATGCACAGATGTTTTTAGCCTTTTGTTATCATTAGCTACTTTCCTGAGTACTCTGCCACCACTCATTAACAGGCCCTCTATTCCATGCTGTGGTGTGATCTTTGCTCATTCCGTGGGACATGGTTGTGTGGTATGCGGAGAACCTTAAATGTGATCAGGTTTGCAGAACTGGCACAGTGTAAGGCCCTGGACCTATCAGGGTCTTGTGCAGCTTTCTCTGTGGTGCTGCATTGTAATATGAGTAAAGGTGAAAGTAATCTGTTCAGGGCTGTATTCTGGCAGGAAACGAAGTCACTAACTGATATTTTGTTGCCTCCTACATTCCCATGAGGAAATCTTCATTTAATTTTTTTTTCAATTTTCATTTTATCAGCTTAATTTGCTGGCTAGTACATTAATTCTGTCATGACGTTCAGGGACACGTCCATCCAGACCTCATTAGTTACGTGAGTTTTAATTCTCTGTGGATTTTCTTCTCCAACTGTAGTTGATGTTGCTGTCCTTTGTAGCAATGCTCACAATCCTCTATGGCCACACATCCTGGTTCCAGTGCACCAACAAATTTGTTGACCTGATATTGGTGGGGTTTAATGGTTTGTAAATGCTGTAGAAGTGCTTAGTTACTGGTCTCTTTCTAAAAAGTAGAAGCAAGTACTTGGGAAATACAAAGGTGAAAACAAAACTCTTGTAATTTAAAACTCAAAAGGTAATGTTACAGCATCTGCACGTGAGAGCCACATGCAAATCCAATAATCAAAACTAAGGGGACAAAGGAAGATAAAGTGTTGGTCACATACCTGCCCTTTTTAAAAGATGAAGGAAACCAAGTAGCAAAATAAGCAACAGAAATGGCTGCTCTTCTGTTGCTGGAAGAGGAATAGAATAAGAGAATGACAGTTGCACCAATGAGCTTGTTATAAGAACCAATTTCTTGTTGGGTTCCCATGTTTTTCCTTCCCCAACAAGCACTATGTTGGTGCACTTTGGTAGCTTTCCTTAAGGGCTGTTGCTATAAAGACAGGCAGAAATTCAACAATAATGAGAAACAGTAATATCTTAAAAGGAATCCCAAAAAATTCAGGAATAAGGAAAGGTCGGTATTCAATCTGGTCATCCTACAAGGCTGCAAGAGATCTTGGGTATTTGAGAGAGACAGCACCCTTTTATTCCTTACACAACAATGGGAGCTTGCTTTGTTCAAAGGACGGAGGAACCCAGACTTTCCTTGAGGATTTTAAAGTGAGGCTGCATCCTTACTGCAAATGCCTTTGTTTTGTTTTTTTGGTTTTGTGTTTGTATTTTTTTTTTTTGTCTCCTGAAACATGTTGGCACATCATAAAATCTTCAGTGGGAAACAGCACAGGTGGGTACTTTCTCAGCAGAGCTTGCTGGGAATATACTGCATAGCAGAATAAAGTTCTGACCTTGATGATTATAACAAGGTGAAAGCTACTTTTGTGCTTTCCCACTAGTGTTTCACCACAGGTTTTTCCAGTAGACTTACAGGCTGATCACCTAGGGAAAAAAGCTGCACAGAAAACCACTGAGAATTTAGCCGTAGGTGAATGACTGCTGTTGGTTCATCGAGTAAAACGAGTCTTTCCAGAGGCTCTGACATTGCAGGGACAATGCTGCCTCTCACATGATTGCAACAGATGGGTGTGCAGGCCAGAGAGAAGGTGGAGTAGTACAACTTTTTCTGCTGTCTGGGCCTGATTCAGTAATGCCATGATCCAGGAATTCTTTTTTTTTTAAAATCATGGAGAACTGGCCCTTTGCTGCACTCATATAAGCATTCCTTTGGTCTGTCCAGCAGTGCTTGTTTTAACCTTTCAGTTACTAAACTTAATGCCTTGGCTTGACCTCCACATGAGGAGACAGCTACTGAAAATTATGATCCAAAGCTGTATAAAGATCTCCCGTTTGAGTGCCTTTCAGTTCTTCTTCTCAAGGTTCAGTGTCAGAAATTAGCAGTACATTATCCATTGGAAATACCTCACTAAGAAAAGCCATATTCTTGACAGAAATGATACTTGGCTGTACACTGGGTTGCAGATATCTCCTCTTTCCCTGCCCCTGTACTTTCTACTTTATGGTTTTGCATGGCAAGGTTTTGGTAGCGGGGCGGCTTCTGTGAGAAGCTGCCAGAAGCTTCCCTTGTGTCCAATACAGCCAATGCCAGTTGGCCCCAAGATGGACCCACCACTGGCCAAGGCTGAGCCCAACAGTGATGGTGGTAGCACCTCTGGGATAACAGATTTAAGAAGGGGAAGAAGAAAACTGCCCAGCTGCACCTGGAGAGAGGAATATGTGAGGGGGGGAGGAGGTAGAGAAAACTGGGAGCAAAGTTAAGCCAGGGAAGAGGGAGAATGTAGGGAAGCTGTTTTAAGATTTAGTTTCATTTCTCATTATCATGCTCTGACTTGGTTGGTAATAAATTTAACTAATCTTGTCAAGTCAATTCTGTTTTGCCTATGACAGTAATTGGTGAGTGATCTCTCCCTGCCCTTTTCTTGACCCATGAGCCTTTTGTTATATTTTCTCTCCCCTGCCTAGCTGAGGAGGGCAGTGACAGAGTGGCTTTGGTGGACACCTGGCATCCAGCCCGGGTCAGCCCACCCCGTCTGCCCTGTTCAGCCACTGCAGCTCTCAGTACAACCCTGCTGTTCTTGCCCAGTCCTGTGCTGCTGCCCTTCCTCCAGCACGTTAATGGCGATGCTAAAGTCTAAGTCACTGTTTTTGGAGAAGTTAACTAAAATATGGTAATTAGTTACTTCATGTGTCTCTTTACCCTCCCCTCACCTTTGCTGTGCAAATAGCAAGGGGGAAATTCTCGCCCCAGTGAATCGAAATGTCAAGGGCCCGCATGCTCTCGCCCGTGTGTGCCCGTGACATTTGAAGGACAGCCACAGGAGCAGGGAGACTTTTTGCAAAGAAAAAGCAAAAAGCACCAAAATGTTTAGCATTGCAAGTGGTGCTGGGACATGAAAGCACTGCAGCAGCTGTGAGTGCAGCAGGACATCCTCTTCATCCCCATCCCTTCCCTCCTGGACAAGAGGCAAGGAAGGAAGTACCGTAGGAAGCTGAAGAGAACTTGGAAGGCAAATAGTGACTAGGCTGAGACACAGAAGAACAGGGAAGAGGCAGAGGAGAAGGGGTGGACTGAGAGGCTTTCACGGTTGTGAGGAGAGCAGTCTGGGCATGAGGAGCAATGGGGAGAGCCTTCCTGTGAGCTATGGTTTGCTTCTTGGGTAGTGCTTCACAGGGAAACAGGGCAATGGAGTATGAGCTTATTCCCTTTTTGTGGGAAAGGGAGCAGAGCAAGGGTGTATTATGGTGCTAATTCAGGTGCTCGATATAAAGGATGCCCACTGCTATGGTCCCTTTCAAACCTGTAGCCTCAGTGATGCTGCTGTTCCTGTCAAATGAGGCAGCACTGAGAAACCTTCCTGACAGCTTCTGGAAAGATGTGACTTTCTTCATCTGCCTCAAGACTATCTGCTGCATGGCAAACCTTCTGTTTTCCTACTGCATTGCCTCCCTTTTATTTTGGAAGAAACTGAAACAGTTTAAAATGTTTTAATGTTTTTGAAAGGGTCTGTACTAGGCTACAGCTCATTTAGAAAATTCTGTATTATTCACCTCACACAGGTCCTGGCACAGAACCTCAAAAAGAGAACTGAGAAGGGTCTAGAGTGTATTAAGATGTGATGTATCCAAATAACTGCTCTATCCCTCTTATGTGTTCCTTCTGCTACTATGCTTTTATCTCTTTTATCTCCACCTTTGATGTATTTGAGCTGTGTTTTTCAGGGCTTTCTGACTTTACTATAAACAGCAAAGGTAATGGTTTCTCTTGGGGTGGTTGGGGGGCAGGCAGTAATGGGAATCTGTAGGATTCCCTTTGGCTTTCCCAAAAAACTTTTATGGTAGAAAAACTATAGTTTGAAGATGGCTGCTTATCTCCCACTGCTGTTCTCATGGAGACAAATGCCAAACTGGAGTGTTTCATGGTTTGCTTTTTTGGGTGAAAGGATTTGTATGGTTGGTGTTTTGTTTTTGGGCTTTTATTTTCATGTGAAGGGAGATGGCAACTATCAGTAATATAATTCCACAAAAAAAGCAAAAAATGCCTGTTAAATTCCACCCTGTAAGAATGAAACATACCTACTGCCAAACACAGATGGGGTTTGGCTTTTATTTGCTCTGCCATGGTACTTGCATATTTGAGGTGAGCCAGATGAAAATGGAAATAGCAAAGCTTAACGTGTTAACTGCCAAGCTTATTAAGATACAGGGTGTCAAATCTTCAAAGTATCTAAAGTATGTTGGGGCATATCTCTGGTGTTCTTGAACACAACAAGGTTTGTTTTTCCATCATCATCATCCTAGTAAAAGGCTTCACTTACAGACCTCTGCTGGTACCCAGGATAGGACAGGCAGCACACAAATGAGTTTAATTTATCCTCTGTTAGTCATGGGAAATTCCCTCATGACCATGAATCTGCAGTGGTTTGGATTACTCTGTGTGGGATTTCTACGGAGACTGGAAATACTGTTGGAAATATGAAGCTAGCCCAGGGGTATAAGGTGTGTAAGAGCTTTCAAATGACACCCAAATACTATCATTAGACTGCAAAATTCTCTACATTACTGGATAAGTGACTTAGGTAGCCCAGGCTTTGCATTGGAAACAGATTTAATTTCAACTCTTCTAACTTCATATCAAAATAGAAACTATTTCCTAAGAATTTCTTGGTGTCACTTCCTTACTCTGGCCATAGTCCTCACTTTTTCTGGTTCTCAGGACAAATTTTTATGTTGTAAAGAACTTCTCAGAGCCTCACTGTTTTGAGCTCTCACAGTAATGTTTTCCTCTTTGTCTAACAGATCAGTCACCAAATAAGACTATGCAAACTCAAACAGGTTTAGCTATCCATTTTACTCTTAGAGTTTAAATGAGCTAATTAGTAGCTCTGATCAAGAATACTCTCAGGAGAACAATCTTGTCACTTTTTGTAGTCGAAGTATGAATTTTAAAGTTTGTCACCTGTTTTTCAGTGGCTCTTCAGTAACTGAGTCAGGTGATGATATACAGATGAACTTTTAAGCCTTCTCTGAAATACAACACAAACCTCAACCATATTCCAAATGAAGCTTGTACTTTTCGTTGCAAGGCCCCGTTGGTTTTACCTCCACTTTCTCAAGCAGCACCCGTTGTATACTGGCTTTAGAGAGCACATTCAAAGCATGTTTGTGCTTCAGAAGTAACGCCTGAAAGCTCCAACACATCAGTAGGGATCAGGTAGAGACCGGATTTACTCAAAGGATCACTAAACAAAACCATAGTCTTGCGTCTTCTTATTGACAGGCAGTGATTTTGTATTAGGTAAAGTCAATATAAAATTAAGAAAAAACCTAGAGGTATTGAAACAATTCTAACCTCTTCTGCCCAGTGAAATCAGCCTTTTAATTAGTTCTGCATTTAGGACTTGTATTGTAAAGCCTCAAACGATGGTTTGAGTATGAGCATGTGAAACGGTTTTAGACTCCAAGGTTGTAGAGTTTCATTTGACTTTTCTGAGTTCCTCATTCCTCTGAAAAATGACCAAACTACATCTGTGTGATGTTGGTTTTTAAATGTTTTTCTGGTTATGCATCCTTAGTTTTCTATCCCACAAGGATTTTATTAAATACTCCTACACAATATAAAATGTTGGATTTGGTGACTGTTTGATGCCCATATGTATTTGCTGCATGACACAATCTTTATGGAGCGTTTTTTTCTCTCTGCACAGTGTGTATCATTAATTAAAGCCTCAAAGGTGTGCATAAATCTAACGCATGTGGGTGGATGTAACAGCTTGTGGAAGTGGGAGCATGTGAAAGCCAGAGTTTCACAGCCCGCACCGTGTTCGTTCCGCGGGCCTTCTCTGCAGAGCATGTTTCCTCCCTGGAGCGGATGTGAAGGCCGGGCACTGTGCACCCACTGTGAGTACCAGCCAAGCGCGGCCGTGAGCGCAGGGGGCTCGCGTGCCCTGGACGAGGCACCGCAAACTTTTAATGGAGTGCACGCAGGGCCGCTTCAGCGCCTGCTGCCTTCCCAGACTCCCGGGCAGGGTTCTGACCTTCCGCGGCTCCAGCTGGGCCGGGGGGCTCCGACACCCCTCGACGTGCGCCGGGACCCACCGGGGCCCGAGCGCCATCGGGGTGGGGCCGGTCGGGGCTGCCCGCGGCGGGCCCCGCCGGCCCCGCCTTCAGAGCCTCCGCGCGGACCCGGGCGGAGGCGGCC